>CP092869.1:71815314-71882649 GCA_030710605.1 Cordylochernes scorpioides
TAAAGTCGATATTATAGTAAGCCCGTTGAAGAGCGATTAACGCTTGAAAGTTAGCGTTTTTTCAATAATACTCTTTTTCAAGATACTCATTGTGAGAAAGTATTTATAATTTTAAAATATTTACCTCTGTAATCATCTGTATGAATAAAGGAAATTACTTTTTAATAATACAAGCGCTAATCATCTATCATTCTATGTCCTGCTGTCAGAAACAGTGAAAAGTAGACACAATAGATTTATACAAATTTTGTGAGAAGACGAGAAGGATGAGAAACATGTGTGAATAGTTTTCCTTTTTGATTTCATGTTAATATTGAATTGTATATAGTACTTATATTCAATTAAAACCATTGCTATACTGGGAGAATCCTGTATGGGGCTTGATCCCTAATAAAGGTTTTTTTTGGGTTAATTCTTCCTTTCTTCATACTCAACATTTTTCTACTTCTCTCTCTCTCTCTGTTAGATCCCACAGAAAATTCCTATTTAAGATTGAGGAACTAAATAAATCTGTGTGTGAAAAATCTATGAAAGTTTTTTTTTTTTTATTATTATCCCTAGTACACGTGGTACAGGCCATGATAATCATGGTGGGTAGTTAGCGACTGCTTTTACTTTAAGCGTACCACATGTCTACACATGTGAAAAGCAGTTCGACTTTGCATTTACAAATATGCCAGAGCCCCATTTGGTTACTTGCACTCGCTGGTGGGGTTGGACTTTATAAGAATCGGGGGCCATTGGAGTATTTTTTTAATTAGAAAAAAGTGCCCAATGGGGGAATCGATCCTGGGTCATAGCGGTCGAAAACCAATGGTTTAGATCATCCTTCCACCGACCCCATAGTGGATATTATAAGTGATCTGATCTGTTTTGTTTAAAGATAATATATCAGTGATATCTTATTACTTTACTCTGTTTTGATTCGAAACGAATCAAACGTATATCATCATCATCATTATTAAAGGCTTTGTTTATGATGTGTATGTATGCAAGAATCATGACTATTTCCTTTTTTGGACTATTAAAGAAGGAGTTAAAGGGAAAGCGATTTGACTGGGATGAAAATGTCCAGAAAGTGGTGCAAGATTTTTTTCACACGTTTCCTAAGAGTGCCTATAAAGAGGATATTTACAAGTTGCCAGAATGATGGAGACAATGTATAGAAAGCCAAGGTGATTATTTTGAATAAATCAACTCCTAATTTTTAATATCGTTCTTATTTTTTTAAAATAAATTATAAATCACCTTATTTATTGATCCCACCTTGTAATAGAATAATTATAGTAGCATAAAGTTGTATATCTTTTATTTTTTATTTAAAGATATCTAATTGCAATTTCTTATAAAAAATAACTTTCACTATTAATCTTCTCTCACTCTATAATATAAACTTATTAATAAGAAAGTTAAATTATTTTAATATTCTTTTTAAAAATAAAATAATAATATACTGCAGAAAGACACTAGAAAATGGATTTATTTTTAAAAAGAAGCTTACGTGTCAAAAATAGTTCATCTTTCCTATAACAGATGGCGCTACTACATCAAGTTGGAGAATATTGTAACTTCAATTCTTGGCTTCTCTTGGATTGGTCATATGATGATTTATTTCCAATGTAACTGTCAACATCTCTCCATCTCTGAATTAAGATTTAAGACATCTATATATATAAAAATGAATGTTTGTATGTTTGTTTGTATGTCCGGTATACAAATTCGCAGTAGTTCACTAATTCAAACCAAAATTTCCATACATAGGTAAAGAAATACGGGGAAGACGATAGGCTATTTTAAAAAATATATAAATCAATTATTAAAACTATATATTCAAATTATTCTACTTAGCTCACGAACAGCGCCCTCTATCAAAGATTAGATTAAATTATGCTGATGCAAACAAATAGATAATGCTAATAACAAACAATTATTTAAAAAAATCTTATCTAAATATATATCACTCGGGTAGATATGCACACGGGTCAATCCCGGGGCGAAGCCCGGGTCACCCGTCTAGTTATATATAAAAATGAAAGGATTTGAAAAACACGAATGTTTCTTTTATACACAATACTAACTTCTACTGTCCTTACTGCGATGAAAAAATATATTGGAAGGGCTTAGCTCATCAGTGATGAACCCTCCCAGCGGTTTCGCCAATTTAATCTACCAGACTGCTTCTCAGAGCTCTAATACTGTATTGGATCATTCTGCTTATATACGCAGCACTGAAGGATGGAATCTCAGAAATGGTTTTCAATAAAACTAGGGACATAAGCTTATAGGACAGTAGAATTATATTCAAATATGACTATTTTAACTATGCAATTCTCATTCAAGATGTAGAATGGAAAACGTCTTAAAGCGAAGAAGATGGGAAACTAATTATTATAACACATATAGACAAGATGTTAAAAAATAGTACAAATGTGATATTGTACTGGGATAAGGCGCATAAATTAAGAAAAAGGCATCTCCTTATCGTGCAACTGAAAGTTGCTGATGGCTTGCGCCATCTATCGGAATAAATATCAACAATTCTCGTTGATTTTTAATTATTCCAAATTATTCCGTGTTTAGCTTTTCTTGATTAATCAAGAATGGGTATTTGGCCAATTCTGGAATAATTAAAATTCAACAAGAATAGTAGATATTTATTCCGATAGATGTCGCAAGTAATCAGCAACTTTCAGTTTCACGATAAGGAGATGCCTTTTTCTTAATATAGACAAGAGCTTTCTTAAACCTATCGGTTCTTTAACAGGTGTAACTCTAATGAACATAAAAAATATAAAGGGGGTCTGTGGAAGGATGGTCTAAACCGTTGATTTTCGATCGCTACGACCCGGGTTCGATTCCCTCATTGGACATTTTTTTTCTGATAAAAAAAAAAAAAATGCTCCAATGACTCCCGATTCTTATAAAGTTCAACCCCATCAGCGAGTGAAAGTAATCAAACATGGCTCTTGCACATTTGTAAGTGCATAGACGAACTGCTTTTCACATGTGTAAACATGTGGTGTACTTAGAGTAAAAGTAGTCGTCTACTTCTACCTATCATGATTATCATGGCCTGTACCACTTGTACTAGGAATAGGCAAAAAAAAAAAATCAAAAGAAAGACGTTTATATATATAGTTTTACCTCCCTGTAAAGGACAACACCTAATTGCAGAGCCAAAGTGTCCTTTAGGGGGAGGTGTCCTCTTACTGGAGAGACGCTAAATAGTAAAAATGGTAATTTTTCAGATGAAAACTGTTCTTTGTAGAGAGGTGTCCCCTTACCAGAGAGTTGTTAAATAGTTAAAATGGTAATTTTTAAATCAAAACTGTTCTTTGTAGAGAGGTGTCCTCTTACCAGAGAGTTGTTAAATAGTAAAAATGGTAATTTTGCAAATGAAAACTGTCCTTTGTAGAGAGGTGTCCTCTTACCAGAGAGTTTTTAAATATTAAAAATGGTAATTTTGCAAATGAAAACTGTTCTTTGTAGAGAGGTGTCCTCTTACCAGAGAGTTGTTAAATGGTAAAAATGGTAATTTTTCAGATGAAAACTGTCCTTTGTAGAGAGGTGTCCTCTAGTGCGAGTGTCCTCTAATGGAGAGCGTCCTCTCTGTCGCGTGCCAGAACTTCTGCCAGGCAGACAAAATGAACTCTCGCAGTCCATCAGTGGCTGAGACTTTCCCGCGGTGGGCGCCACTAATGAAAACTTTGTATATATTTTATATATACAGTCTACTCTCGTTATAACGCCACCTTCCGGATTTTGCAAAAAAAGCGGCTTAAGGCGAGGGGGGCGTCGTATCGAACACGTTTAAAATGTGAAATTTAAAGATACAATAAATTATTTATAACAATTACTAATAACAATTTATACTCTAAGTCAATATATAGAATGCAAAACCGGCATTAATTAATTAATATGGATTTGGTCTTATTACCTTGTGTTCATAATCTATAATCCAAATTGTGCCTTATATAGAAAGAATTAATTTATAATTTATTCATAAAAAGTAATTACATTTTCTTGAAGAAATCTGTGATCACATCTTGTGTTTTCTTTCCCTCACTTATGGCATAGACACGGCGTAACAAATCCGCAGATAGATTGACGTCGTCAGATGTTGCTTTCTTGGAGTGCTCAAGAAACAACAAAACTGTCTCAGCAGCTGTTCTGTCTTCCCTTTACGATGGTAGGCGCTGGGTCACTGTTGCATCATCATCCTCGCCAAGTTCTTCGCTGTAACAGTGGACAGCAGAAAATTGTCATCTGTTAGCTTCATTTCCGCCTCCTGGGAATCATCAACCAGTTGAAACTCCCTTTCAGTCATCAAATTATCTGGTGTAATAGCGAAGATGTCGCGAATGCGATCGAGCAGATTTATATAATTAAGAGGCTCAACTGCAGCAGTAGAAGTGAAGCAAATGCCTGTGTGATTCCAGCAGTTGCTGATGGAATCAGGGCTCACAGAATCCCAAGCCATTTTACAAAAGCGCACAGCTTAATCCAGACGTAATTCTGTGGGTAGATGGGCATCCGCCAATTCCACCATTTTCTGGAGTTGAAGCTTGCGATATTGAGCCTTGAAACTTTTGATGATGCCATTATCCAGTGGTTGCAGACTGGCAGTCATATTTGGTGGAAGGAAGTGTATATTTATGTTGCTAAGACCATCATTAGGGATGCAGTGAGGCATAGCGTTATCTAACAACAGTAGGATACGACGTCCTTCAGAGACAAGCTGCTTGTTGAACTGCATTAGCCATTCTTGAAATATGCTAGAGGTCATCCATGCTTTGCTGTTAGATGTGTAAGTGCAGTAGAAGTTAGGACTAAAGTTTCTGAAGCATCGAGGCTTTGCCGATTTTCCCATAATCAGCAATCGCCGCTTGTCTGTTCCAATAGAGTTGCAGCACAGTAGAACAGTGATTCGTTGCTTCATCCTTTTGACACCACGGCAGTTTTCATCTTTGTGAGCAAGTGTTCGGTCAGGAATGAGCTGAAAAAATAATCCTGTTTCGTCTGCATTGTATATGTTGGCTGGGTCATATCCGGATTTGCCAGAATACTGTTCAAATTTGTAAGGTGTTCATCAATGATAGCTGGAGAAATCGATGCGCCTTCCCCACAGAGCCGTCGTTGCGAAATATGGAATCTCTCATTAAATCGCTGCAGCCACCCACTGCTGTATGTGAAATTTTCTGGTACGTCCAAATCCTCGCCAAGTGTTTTTGCCTTTTCCCTTAAGAGGTCATCAGTAATAATAATATTATTGGCACGCTTTTGGGTAAATTAGTTGAAGGAGCGTCTTCCAAGTCACTAAATTTTCCGACTCTTGTCTCTTTGAAGAACCAACATTATAATTTTCCCACTTCTCAGCCTGAGTGAGAATATCACGGACAGTTGTTCGTGGAAGTGAGAAACGCTTTCCAATCTCATTCTTCGACATCGTAGGGTTATTTCTTGCCAACTGGCATATCTCCTTCTTCTTTTCAACGGTGATCGACTCGCGTTTACGCTTTTGGGAACTCATGATACGACAATAAGGTTGTTGTGTTGACGTTAGCAAAGGATGAAGCGACTGTGTATGTCCCAGGCACAAGCAGGAAATGGGTCTGCTGGCTGTTCACACAATCTGTTATCTGTTGTGTCAACAGCAGGCAAAGTCCGTTGCCGCTGGCGGAAAAAATGCAGACAGGAAAAGGGGAGCGAGGGTGACGTTGTGAGCGGCACTATAACGAGTGGTTTTTGCTACTTGGGATACGAAAAATCAGCGGCGGAAGGTGAACAGCGAGGGAGTGGCGTTATATCGAGAAAAATACATTGATGTCAATTGGGACAAAATGAAAAAGCGGCGTAAGGTGAGAGTGGCGTTATATCGAGTGGCGTTATAACGAGAGTAGACTGTATATATATTGTTGCACCAGGTTGCGGCTTGGCAGACTCTTCAACCTTGATTCTCTCCTGTGCTGGGTCTTGTATCTTACCAGAGCGTATTTCAACCATCCTACAAATTTATATAAGGGAATAATGAGATAACTTTAAGTAACCTCCAAAATAATTTATTTATTTCTCACATCAAAGAGAGCAGTGAAGTCACACAGTATACCAAAATACAAATGATGATTCTATAATACATATATTCTGTTTATAATACATATATTCTGTTTAATAAAATAAATAAATATAAAATATAAATTTGAATTTAATATATATGAAAAATAATATTACAAATTGAAATAGGTTCATTAGCCATGATGCAACAATATCTATCATTTTTAAAATATATTTATTTATCTTATTTATATATATTTATTTAATTATTTTGTATTCAACCTCATATATAGCCTTGTATGAATATTGAAATAAAGTAGTTTCAATCTATCTATTTATATACGTGAAAAAAAATTAAAAAGATCAAAAAGATAAAGTGTTGATAATATAAACAAATTAGGTATATTCTGATCACTAACATGAGTTAGTAACACATTTTTAAACTTCTGTATAAATGCAAAAAATGTTTATTTACCAATGAATTTAATATTAAAGAATGTGTATATCGATGTAGAAAAATTTGTAGATATAATTAAATATCTCATATATTATCTTTACTACATGTGTAGACATTGGTGTACTTACAGTACAAGCTGTCACTACCCACCATGGCCTGGTACTACATTTGTAGACATGTGGTGTACTTACAGTACAAGCCGTCACTATCCACCATGTCCCAGTACTACATGTGTAGGCATGTGGTGTACTTACAGTACAAGCTGTCACTACCCACCAAGGCCTGGTACTACATGTGTAGACATGTGGTGAACTTACAGTACAAGCTATCACTACTCACCATGGCCTGGTACTACATGTTTAGACATGTGACAATGAAAATAATTTTATTGACTGTCAGTCAATGTCAAAACTGAACCAGGAGGGGGAAAAGAAATATTTACATTTAACAGTTGTCAGGAATTAAGGCATCGCCGCCTAAGTCTGGCCATATCGGTGCCAACATCGGGATGGCAGCTCCGAGCCAGTTCTATGGCCGCGCCGAGGAATTCAGCGAGGACCCCCTTCAGCGCAGGTGAGAGTTTCGTCATGGGGGACGCTCTGTTTTCGGTAAATAAAATTGCATCCCTGAGGTCATTAACATCGAACCCTGAATCATATAATGGCTTCAGGCAGGTCATGTGCTTCAGTTTTCTGAAGATTTTAATAATCATGATATCCTCTTGCTCTTGTAGTATCTCCTCCTCGTGGGGAACGGGCGGTGTCAGCGCAGCAGGCCGAGGCGCAGGCAGTGGGGGTGTTGGAGACACTGCAGCTGGTGTTGTCCTCAGCTCAGCTTTGACTTGTCCGAGGACTTTGTAAAGGTTGCTGGCTGCTCAGGGCCTCAGATCTAAGATTTGCCCGATCAGGCCGGCGAGGGCGTCGCACTGCGGAGGCGACAGGAGGGGGTCCTTTCCTCTGCGCCTTGGTCCTCGAGGAGAGGAGGTCTAAGACCTCCTCCCGCCCAAGACCAAGGGCGTCCGTCCCAGCGAAGGACACGCTGGGGTGCTTCTCGATGAACGCATCGAGGTCGACTCTTGTTGCGTTCTTTGCTGATGACGTGGAGGACGCAGAGGTCTCCTCCACGATGGACATCTCCACGTACGGTGTTGGGGGTCGCAGGCTCGAGGGTCTTCTGGGCGGGCAGAGGGTCACGCGGGGCAACTAAGTCCGGCCGAGCCGGAGGCGGCTCTGGATTTTGTGAAATGGCCGGGCGAGGGCCCACGGGACCCTCAGGCACCTGCAGGGACGGAGCAGGGGTCACAGGTGGAGGGGCAGAAGGTGTCTCCTCCATAGGTAGGGCTGGGGCCGCTGGTGGAAATGGCCGAGGTGCGGATGGATGGAGCACAGCTCGGGCCATCGGAGGAGCACTGCAAACCTCCATGGCTGGATTGGAGGGAGCTGGCGCAGGAGGCTGGGCTGCTGACCGCTGAGGCGGTGCAGAGGTGGTCGGTGGTGGGACTGCAGCAGGAGTGGTTGGTGGGGCCATTCTGGTGTTGTTGGCCAGCCCTGCAAGCAGGGGGCAGATGGCCCTCCGATGCCCTTGTCCGTGGCACCTGGAACACCTAATGCCCGAGGATAGGTACGCAGGCCAGGCTTGGCCTTTGATGTTGATGTCGATGCGGGTTGGAAGCCTCTCGATGGTGATCCCCTCATTTAGGGTGATGAAGACGTCACGCCGGCCATCGACGTAGACGTAGGGGCCCGCCTTCATCTGCTTAGGGGCGATGGACGTAACCCGCCCATATGGAGAGAGGGCGTTGATGACAGCAGAATCCCCTACAAAGAAGGGGAGGTTACCCACTGTAATCCTTTCCGCTCTTTTGCGGAAAGGGAATGCCCTGAGGAGTGTTCCCTCAACCTCGAGGCCCTCACTTATGAGGCGCTCGGCCAGGCCTCTGTTGGTTAGTCCCAGTAGCTGGTGGCCGTTCACCTTGGTGATCTGGATGACTCCGGTGGTTCCTCCGAGTTTCCTATCCAATGCCCCAAGGTAGTGGAAGGGCTCAAGTTCGGGGCTGTGTTCGATGTACACACAGTGTTCCTCGGAGGAGGACGCCTGCCGCGCCCTGGCATCCGCGATGTGAGCCCTGGTGGCCCTGATTTCTTGGGCTCGGTGCGCTGATCCCGCCGATGATTGAGGTCTGCGAATGGTCCTGGAAGCTCCGGCATTGGAGGAAGGTGCAGCCGTCGTAGGTGAATTCCCCGAGCCACGGCGCCTCTTCCTACACTGGACGAGAGTGAATCGGTCCTCAGCCCCAGGATTCACCTCTTCTGTGATGTCAGCCCAGTTTCTCCGGACTTGAGCAGCGGCGTTAGAAGTTGGAATAGCCGCAAGGTCGACTGGCGCGGCAGAATTTGCATCCTGGCTGCCGGCGGGCAAATTTGCATAGTTTTGATTTTTAGTCAAAACTATTGGACTTTTGTTCTGCAGATCTTGTTTTGCAGATATTTCTGCACATGGTTGTGCTTTCAAGCCGTGCTTTACAGACCCTTGCTCGGCTTTTGACGGGCTTCCAGCCCATACCAAATTTGTCGCTTGCTGCGACATTCTTCCGCTCGCCAGAGGCGAGAATCACGGAGCTCGCGCGACGCGTGGCCGCACGGTCAGTGTAGACATGTGGTGTATTTACAGTACAAGCTGTCACTACCCACCATAGCCGGGTGCTACATGCGTAGACATGTGGTGTACTTACAGCACAAGCTGTCAGTACTCACCATGGCCTGGTAATACATGTGTAGACATGTGGTGTACTTACAGTACAAGCTGTCACTACTCACCATGGCCTGGTATTACATGTGTAGACATGTGACAATTTTTGACAATTAAACAATATTTATTGTCATCTTAGACAATCGGCAAACTCCTAAGAGTTAAGTAGGAAGAGTTACAATTTTTCAAAGGCGGTGTCCTCACCGAGGGTCGTCTGGACTCAATCAGGCAATAACTTCCTGAGTTCGGACATACTCTCAAGCATAGAGGGATCGGAGTCCCGAGCGCGCCAGATGGCGGTGCTGATGAATCCACCGCGGATGTACCTATCCCGAGTGGGTCGGCGCTTGATGAAGGGCTCCCTATCCCCGGGGTACAAGACTGCTCTCACGATGTCATCCATGTCGACTTGCGATTGGAACGTGTGCTCCAAGTCGATTTCACGACTCAATTCGTGAATTAAGTCTCCTGCCATCTTCCAGCGCCTGTCCATAGACAGTGGAGGCGGAGGTATCATCATGGCCGGTGTCGTCGTGTCACCATTGGGGACGGGTGGTATTGGCCCAGCGAGCCAAGGCGCAGGCGGTGGGGGGTGCACAGCGCTCCTCCTCCGTTATTGGAACGCATTCCTCCATCTCCGTCGGGGCGGGCAGCGGGGGTGTTCTGGAAGCAGGTGACAGTTGTTTCCCATGGTATGTGAGCGGCGCCGGCTCAGATGGTCGAGGCGCAGGGAGTGGAGGTGTAGGCACTGCGGCTGGTGTTGTCCTCAGTTCAACCTTGACCTGTCCGAGGACTTTGTATAAGTTGCTGCCTGCTCCGGGCCTTAGATCCAATATTTTTTTTATTATGCCGGCGAGAGCGTCGCCCTGCGGAGGTGACAGGAGGGGTCCATTCCTCTGGGCCTTGGTCCTCGAGGAGAGGAGGTCCAGGACCTCCTCCCGCCCAAGACCAAGGGCGTCCGTCCAAGCAAAGGACACGCTGGGGTGGGTCTCGATGAACGCATCGAGGTCGATTCTCGTTGCGTTCCGTGTGGTCCTGCTTGATGATGTTGAGGAAGCGGAGGTCTCCTCGATGGCAGTCATCTCGATGTCCTGTGCAGAAGGCCGCAACTTCGCCGATTGGGGGCTCACGGAACCTCAAGGTGCCCACAAGGATGGAGCAGGTGTCACAGGTGGAGGGGCAGGAGGCGCGTCCCCCACGGGTAAGGCCGAAGGCGCTGGTGGTGATGGCCGGAGTGCAGAAGGTGGAAGGGGCGCAGCTCGGCTCGCGGGAGGCACGTCGGAGACCTCCATGGTTGGACTGGGGGACGCCGGAGGTGGAGGCTGGGCAGATGGCGGCTGAGGCAACCTGGGCGCAGTCGCTGGTGGGAGAGGTGGGTGTGGCCGGTCCAGGTTCGGTGGTTCGCCCTGCGAGCAGGGGGAAGTTGGCCCTGCGATATCCTTGGCCACGGCACCTGGAGCACCTGATCCCAGAGGACAGGTACGCAGGCCAGGCCTCGCCCTTGATCAAAATGTCGAGGCGGGTGGGCAGCATCTCGATGGTCATTCCTTCGCGGAGGATGATGAACGCCTCTCGGCGGCCGTCGTTATAGATGTACGGGCTAGCTTTCATCAGCTTGGGGGCGATAGATGTTACTCGCCCGAAAGGTGAAAGGGCGCTGATGACGGCTGCATCCCCCACGAAGATGGGGAGGTTGCCCACCGTAAATCTCCGCCCTCTTGCGGAACGGGAAGGCCCTGTGGAGAGTTCCCTCCACCTCGAGGCCCTCGTTGATGAGGCGCTCGCCCAGGCCTCTGTTGGCCAGTCCCACCAGGAAGTGACCGTTCATCTTGGTCATCTGGAATACCTCCCTGGTCCCTCCGAGCATTCTATCAAGGGCCCTCATGTAGTTGTAGGGCTCCAGTTCAAGGCTGCGCTCTATATAGACGCAGTGGTCTTCTGTTGAGGACGCCTGCCGCGCCCTGGCCTCCGCGATATGCGCCCTAGTGGTCCTGACCTCCTCCGCCCGCGGTGCCCAACCCGTGGACGATCGCGGCCGGCGAGTGGCCCCTGCGCCTCTGGTGCCAGAGGAAGGTGCAGCCGCTGCAGGAGAACCCGGCGAGTCGCGGCGCCTTTTCTTACTCTTGAAGACGGTGAAATCGTCGTCCTCTCCAGGGCCTTGGTCCTCGATGGAGTCCGCCCAACTTCCCAGGACACGGGCAGCGCCATTAGATGACGTAGCTGCTGCCGAGCCGGTCGTGACGTCACCGCGCGCGGCTGCAAGATTTGCATTTCTGACGCCTGTCGGTGGATTTGCATGAACTCGATTTTCTGAGTTTTCTTTTGAGATTATTTTCTCATTTCCGTTTTCGCTTGAAATCTTCCCACCAGTAGGAGATGGGATGCTGGGCCTTCCAGGCTCTTTTCCAGCAGATCCCGAGCTCCCTGGCGATGCCGAACTCGGCATGCCTAAAAGCATTTCACCGCCTGCCAGAGGCGAAAAACACGGAGCTCGCGCGACGCGTGGCCGCACGGCTGAGTGTAGACATGTGGTGTACTTACAGTACAAGCTGTCACTACCCACCATTGTCTGATATTACATGTGTAGACATGTGGTGTATGTACAGTACAAGCTGTCACTACCCACCATGGCGTGGTACTACATTTGTAAACATGTGGTGTACTTACAGTACAAGCCGTCACTACCCACCATGGCCCGGTACTGCATGTGTAGGCATGTGACAATTTTGACAATTAAAACAGACTTTATTGACGATCTAGTCAATAATTACACTCAATCAAGAGTTAGGGAAAATTTACAGATTAGGGGGGGTGAGCATTTCGATGAGTATGCGTAGGCCCTCACGCACAAAGGGATCTGAGTTTCGAGCGCACTCAGATGCAGCGCTGATGATCTCGGCAAGAGTGGTTCTTTTCTGAGTGGAGAGGTGCCTGAAGAGAGGTTCTCTATCCTCAGGGAAAATAATCGCCTCCACGATGTCACCCTCTGTGACTCCTATGTTGGACAAGGGCTCCGAGAAGCGCTCACGGCTCAGCGCATAAATAATATCGTTTGCCTGGTCGTAGCAGGCATCTATGAATTGGGTAGACAGAGGAGGTGGAGGTGTCGCGATGTCCGGCGACGTCCTTTCCCCGTGGAGAGCGGGTGATGTTGTCTCAGCAGGCCGAGGCGCAGGCGGTGGAGGTGTAGGCACTGCGGCTGGTGTTGTCCTCAGCTCAGCTTTTACCTGTCCGAGGACTTTGTAAAGATTGCTGGCTGCTCCGGGCCTCAGATCCAAGATTTGCCCGATTAGGCCGGCGAGGGCGTCGCACTGCGGAGGCGACAGGAGGGGTCCTTTCCTCTGCGCCTTGGTCCTCGAGGAGAGGAGGTCTAAGACCTCCTCCCGCCCAAGACCAAGGGCGTCCGTCCCAGCGAAGGACAGGCTGGGGTGACTCTCGATGAACGCATCGAGGTCGACTCTCGTTGCGTTCTTTGCTAATGACGTGGAGGACGCAGAGGTCTCCTCCACGTCCGGTGTTGGGGCCGCAGGTCCGAGGGTCTTCTGGGCGGGCAGAGGGTCACGCGGGGCAACGAAGTCCGGCCGAGCGGGAGGCGGCTCTGGATGTTGTGAATTGGCCGAGCGAGGGCCCACGGAACCCTCAGGCGCCTGCAGGGACGGAGCAGGGGTCACAGGTGGAGGGGCAGAAGGTGTCTCCTCCATAGGTAGGGCTGGGGCCGCTGGTGGAAATGGCCGAGGTGCGGATGGATGGAGCACAGCTCGGGCCATCGGAGGAGCACTGCAAACCTCCATGGCTGGATTGGAGGGAGCTGGCGCAGGAGGCTGGGCTGCTGACCGCTGAGGCGGTGCAGAGGTGGTCGGTGGTGGGACTGCAGCAGGAGTGGTTGGTGGGGCCATTCTGGTGTTGTTGGCCAGCCCTGCAAGCAGGGGGCAGATGGCCCTCCGATGCCCTTGTCCATGGCACCTGGAACACCTGATGCCCGAGGATAGGTACGCAGGCCAGGCTTGGCCTTTGATGTTGATGTCGAGGCGGGTTGGAAGCCTCTCGATGGTGATCCCCTCATGTAGGGTGATGAAGACGTCACGCCGGCCATCGACGTAGACGTAGGGGCCCGCCTTCATCTGCTTAGGGGCGATGGACGTAACCCGCCCATATGGAGAGAGGGCGGTGATGACAGCAGAGTCCGCTACAAAGAAGGGGAGGTTACCCACTGTAATCCTTTCCGCTCTTTTGCGGAAAGGGAATGCCCTGAGGAGTGTTCCCTCAACCTCGAGGCCCTCACTTATGAGGCGCTCGGCCAGGCCTCTGTTGGTTAGTCCCAGTAGCTGGTGGCCGTTCACCTTGGTGATCTGGATGACTCCGGCGGTTCCTCCGAGTTTCCTATCCAGAGCCCTAAGGTAGTGGAAGGGCTCAAGTTCAGGGCTGTGTTCGATGTACACACAGTGTTCCTCGGAAGAGGACGCCTGCCGCGCCCTGGCATCCGCGATGTGAGCCCTGGTGGCCCTGATTTCTAGGGCTCGGGGCACTGATCCCGCCGATGATTGAGGTCGGCGAATGGTCCTGGAAGCTCCGGCATTGGAGGAGGGTGCAGCCGTCGTAGGTGAATTCCCCGAGCCACGGCGCCTCTTCCTACCCTGGACGAGGGTAAATCCTTCCTCAGCTCCAGGATTCACCTCTTCTGTGATGTCAGCCCAGTTTCTCCGGACTTGAGCAGCGGCGTTAGAAGTAGGAATAGCCGCAAGGTCGACAGGCGCGGCAGAATTTGCATCCTGGCTGCCGGCGGAGGGATTTACATAATTTTGATTTTTTCTCAAATCAATTGGAATTCCGCTTTGCAAATCTTGATTTGCGGATAATTCTGCACATGGTTGTGCTAGTGTGCCGTGCCTTACAGGCTTTTGCTCGGCTTTTGACGGGCTTTCAGCCCGTATAAAATTTGTCGCCATCCGCTACACTTTTCGCCCGCCTGAGGCGAAAAACTCAGGAGCTCGCGCGACGCGTGGCCGCACGGCCGAGTGTAGACATGTGGTGTACTTACAGTACAAGCTGTCACTACCCACCATGGCCTGGTACTACATGTGTAGACATGTGGTGTACTTACAATACAAGCTGTCACTACCCACCATGGCCTGGTACTACATGTGTGGACATGTGGTGTACTCTACCCACCATTGTCTCGTACTACATGTGTAGACATGTAACAATGAAAACGTCTTTATTGACATCTTAGTCAATAGTACACTCCGGAGAGTTAAGAAAGACTATTTACAAATTCCTCAGAGAGAGTCAGGATGACAAGGCGGCCCTGAGCCCGGATATTTTTTCGCAAAGAGAAGGATCCAGGTCCAGCGCGCGCTCTAAGAGAGCGCCAAGTTGTTGGGCTAGATTGGTTCTCTCCGTGGGCAGGAGTCGCGGGACGAAGCTCACCCTGTCCTTTAGATCTAGGGTCGCATCCACCAGATCGAGGTGGTCGATCCCTGAATGGGACACAGGCTACAGGTCGATTTCCTCCATGAATTTTCCGTAAAGGGCCTGCGACTTCCTCCAACGGGTTAGGTCCGGGGTGTCCACCACATGTATAGACGGTGGAGGCGGAGGAGTGGCCATGGCCGGTGACGATTCCATGTCCTGGGGAGCGGGTGGTGTTGGCTCAGCAGGCCGAGGCGCAGGCAGTGGAGGTGTAGGCACTGCGGCTGGTGTTGTCCTCTGCTCAGCCTTGACCTGTCCGAGGACTTTATAGATATTGCTGCCTGCTCCGGGCCTCAGATCCAAGATTTGTTTGATCAGGCCGGCGAGAGCGTCGCCCTGCGGAGGTGACAGGAGGGGTCCATGCTTCTGCGCCTTGGTCCTCGAGGAGAGGAGGTCTAGGACCTCCTCCCGCCCAAGACCAAGGGCGTACGTCCCAGCAAAGGACACGCTGGGGTGCGTCTCGATGAACGCATCGAGGTCGTTTCTCATTGCTTTCCGTGTTGATAGTGTGGAGGATTTCCTGCTTGATGATGTTGAGGAAGCGGAGGACTCCTCGATGGCAGTCATCTCAATGTCCTGTCCAGAGGGCCGCGACTTCGCCGATTGAGGGCTTACGGAACCCCTAGGTGCCCGCAAGGGCGGAGCAGGTGTCACAGGCGGAGGGGCAGGTGGCGTCTCCTCCGCAGGTGAGGCCGGGGGCGCTGTTGGTGATGGCCGGGGTGCGCCTGCTGGTTGGATCGCAGCTCGGGCCGCGGGCGAAGCGCCCAAGGGAGGCGCCGGTGCTGGATGCTGAGACGTTGGCTCTGAGGCGGTGCAGGGGCGGTCGATGGTGGGATGCCGGCAGGGGAGGCCGGTGGGGCCGAACTAGTGGTGTTAACCCGCCCTGCAAGCAGGGGGCAGTTGGCCCTGCGGTTCCCCTGGTCGTGGCATCTGGAACACTTAAAGCCGGTGGACAGATAAGCGGGCCAAGCCTCGCCTTTGATGGTGATGTCGAGGCGGGTGGGGAGCCTCTCGGTGGTCACTCCTTCGTGGAGGACGATGAACGCCTCACGGCGGCTGTCGGTGTAGGTGTATGGGCCGGCCTTCATCATTTTGGGCGCGATGGATGTAATGCGCCCATAGGGCCTAAGGGCGTTGATGATGGCTGCGTCCTCCACGAAGAAGGGGAGGTTGCCCACCGTTATCCTCTCCGCTCTTTTGCGGAAAGGGAAAGCCCTGAGGAGAGTGCCCTCAACCTCAAGGCCGTTGTTTATGAGGCGCTCGGCTAGGCCTCTGTTGGCCAGCCCCAGGAGTTGGTGGCCGTTTATCTTGGAGACTTGGACGACTCCGGCGGTTCCTCCAAGTAGCCTGTCCAGCGCCCTCAGTTAATGGAAGGGCTGCAGTTCGGGGCCGTGTTCCAGGTAGACGTAGTGCTCCTCAGCAGAGGACGCCTGCCGCGCCCGGGCCTCCGCGATGTGGGCCCTGGTTGTCGGGATATCCTGCGCCCGCGGCACCAAATGCGCCGATGATTGCGTTCAGCGACTGCTCCTGGCACCTCCGATGTTGGAGGATGGTGCAGCGACTGTAGGCGAATTCGATGATTCGCGGCGCCTCTTCTTGGTCTTCACGACAGTAAAGTCGTTGTCTGTCCCGGGGTTCATGTCTTCGTCACAATCTGCCCAGTTTCTAATAGCAAGGGCAGCGCTATTGGATGACGAAGTTGCCGCTAAGCCGGACGTGACGTCGACGCGCGCGGCGGCCAGATTTACATTTCCGCCGTCAGCCGGCGGATTTACATACTCTTGAGTATTAGAGATTTCTTTATAGATTTCTCTATAAAATTCGTTTTTCACTTAATTCTCTCTACCGGTTGGAGGTGGGATGCTGGACCTTCCATGTTTAAGGATGCATTACAGCTCGCCAGAGGCAAAAATCACGGAGCTCGCGCGACGCGTGGCCGCACGGCCGAGTGTAGACATGTGACAATTTTGACAATTAAACAATTTTTTATTGTCATCTTAGACAATCGGCAAACTACAAAGAGTTAAGTAACAATGTTCAAAGGCGGTGTCCTCACCGAGGGTCGTCTGGACTCAAGCAGGTTGTTGGATCCTATAGTTAATAATTTCCTTAAATTCAATTTTATATATGAAAATTAAGCTAAAATATTCTAAATTCAATTGTACAATATAAATCTTTAATATGTAAATTTTAAAAGCAATCAACATGTATGTAAATTTCCAGTTTGGTTAATTAATAGTTAATAGCTTTTTTTTTGTTTTCTCTCTCTCTCTACCACTAGTATCAAAATCTAAGTCAAATTCATGTAATCTAAATTCATGTGGTAGCTATTCATAACTCTAAAACCAAAGACAATAAAACTAATTCAAGACAAGTGGCAAAGTGCTTCTTAGTATCTTTTACTGAACATTCATGCCACGAACATTATGGTCCCTCGAGCCGGATACTTTAAAAAATTAAGGTAAGCCATTTGAAAACTTAAATTTCTTAAAATAAAGTCATGCCTAAATCAGAAGTTAAAATTCGGCACAAATTCAACTTTATCATTCAGGAAATAAAGGATCTGGAATCAGAGAATGAAGCTATTGTAGAATCCAAAAACATACATAGATTAAAGCTATTCCAACAAGAAGTTAATGAAAGGAAAATTAGCCTAAATCAAGTTATCAACACATTATTAGAATCAGAGTTAGATGATACACAATATGGCGATTATTCAAAGGCCAAAAAGGATATTTTTAATATGTTGGTGTCTATTGAAGAAGCTTTATCTTTAATTGAAACCAAAGAAAATATTCATAGTGATAAACAATTGCCAGAATCCAATGTTAATTTACCTAAGATAAACTTACCCATTTTCAATGGTGATTCAGCCAATTGGCTTAGTTTTAGAGAAATATTTAACTCCACCATTAATTCAAATCAAACACTAACTGAAATACAAAAATTTCAATATCTAAATGCATCTGTTAAGGGTCCTGCGGAAAAGTTGATTCGGGGTTTTCCCATTTCTGACAAAAACTACCAGCAAGCATGGGATACCTTATGCAATAGATTTAATAACAGAAGAGAATTGGTTTTTTCACAAATCAACAAAATATTCTCCATAAGGCCATTAAAATCTATTTCGGCTGGTTCTCTCTATGAAATCCTTGATGTTTGCAATGAAGGCATTAGAAATCTCTCAGTGCTAGGACTTGAGAAAAACACATTAACAGATCTGATCCTGATCAATTTTTTTGAAAAAAGAATTGGTGAAGCCCTCAGGAAAGAATGGGAATTAACCCTTCAAAATGAAGAATATCCAACATTTGAAAACTTTGTGAATTTTTTAGAAAAACATGCTAGAAGCCTGCAAGGTATGAGAATTCCTTTGTTCCAGGAACAAAAAACTTCTAGCAAAAATATGATGGCTCACGGCCTTTATGTCAACAAAGGTCAAAATTGTATTTTATGTCATCAAATTCATAAACTAAATGACTGCCATAGATTCAGAAATCTTCCCTTGCCTAAAAAATGGGAATTAGTTAAAAAACATAAACTTTGTCAAAATTGCCTTAGAGCAAATCATGAGATATCCAAATGTCTCATCACATCAAGATGTAAAAACTGCAAGCAGAACCATCATACTCTTCTGCATCAATACAACTCTGAACCATCCATTCCACAACCAACAACCTCTCAAGAGATGTTGATTTCAACAAATACCATCTGTAATGCGATGCCTTTGGAAACGGAAACAAATATTCTACTGTCAACAGCCCTTATTAAAGTCAAGGCGAAGGATGGCTCATTTGTGCTATGTAGAGCATTAGTGGACAATGGGTCCCAAATAAGCCTAATTTCAGAACAATGTTGCCACAAGTTGGGACTTGAAAAAATGAAAAATTCTTACACACTAAAAGGTGTAGGTGACATTGTTGTCAACAGGACAACATCGCAGGTTGAAATAGAGTTCACCCCACATCATAATGATCAATTATTTTCTGCCAGAGCATTTGTGGTTGGGAGGGTAACTGCAGACCTACCAAACTTCCAAATTCAGTCAGCAGACTTTCCTCATTTAGAAAATTTGCTCTTGGCAGACCCAGAATTCTATGTCACCAAGCCCATAGACCTAATTTTGGGTGCAGATACCTTTGTAGAAATAATTCTAGGTCATAAAACAGATTTAAAGCACCATCCTATAGCACTTAATACCAAGTTAGGTTGGCTTGTTTCTGGGAGAATCCATTCAACTATTAAGTCGAATACTTCGGTAATCAATCACTGTACCACTGAACTTGATTCCAGCATAAGAAAATTCTGGGAACTTGAAGATGTCCCAATTTCTAAGGCCCAGTTGGGTACAAAGAATGCCTGTGAGATATTATTCAAGTCAAACCTCAAAAGAGACATTGAGGGCAGATATTCAGTCAATCTCCCTTTTAAATCAACACCCAATTTAGGTCATTCAAGATCTCAAGCATTGAAAAAAGGGCTACAGGAAAATCCAAGTAAATCTGAAGATAATTCAAGTAAATCTGAAGAAAATCTAAGTAGATCCGAAGATAATCCAAGTAAATCTGAAGAAATTCCAAGTAAATCTAAAAAGTCACGTATCTCCAAGTTAACTCCACAAATTACTACTAAACAAAACCAATTACTTCCTTCTGAATCAAGTCAACCATCCACTCCAGAACAACCTCTCGCTTCTCAGTCAAGTGAACCACTCTCATCTAAGAAAGAAACTTCGATTATTCCTAAGATAAAGCCACCACCCTATTATAGGCGAAAACGTCAACTTCCTGCTGAGAAAACTTCATGGGATGAACCAATTGAATCAGATATAAAGTCAAATTGGAATAAATTCCAAACTCAACTATCGTGCCTAAAGGAAATCAAAATACCAAGATACCTGAACAGTTCATCTTCTGAAATAGAAGAATTACAACTACATGGATTTTGTGATGCATCCCTTAATGCTTATTCAGCAGTTTTTTACTTGAAAACTAGATTCAAAATTCAAAAGATCAAAATCAATCTGATAACCTCAAAAACTAAGGTTGCACCATTAAAGACCATTACAATTCCAAGACTTGAACTAAGTGCAGCATTGCTTTTGGCTCAACTGAATCAAGTCATTCTTGAATCATTTCCTTTTCAACCTGACAAAACCTTTTTGTGGACTGATTCACAAATCTGCATAGATTGGATAAGATCAGATGCCAGCAGATGGAAAGCCTTTGTTTCGAACAGAGTGTCGTCAATTCAAAATTTGACTCAAATCACTGATTGGTTCCATGTATCCAGTCAAGATAATTCAGCTGATTGCGCATCAAGAGGAATCATGCCTCAAGACTTGGTCAATCATAGAATTTGGTGGCGGGGTCCTATTTGGCTTCAAGAAAATAATGTTCGATATATTCCTTCTTCACCAACCCAAGTAAATCTCAATATCATTCAAGAAGAAGTCGGTGAGGGTCAAGTGTTGGATCAAACAACCTTAATTCAAAATTCAGAAACTATGTTAAATCTAGAATTCATTGTAAGGTATTCCACAATGACCAAATTGATCCGAATCACAGCTTGGTGTTGGAGATTCTACTACAATTGCCTCCTCTTTGATCCAATTCGTCAGAAAGGACCTTTGACAACAAGAGAATTAACAAAGGTAATTCAAGTCTTAGTCAAATCAATTCAGCAAGTTGAATTCTGCACGGAAATAAAATTACTGAAGTCAAACAAGCAACTACCTCTGTCCAACAAGCTAACTTCTCTAAATCCCTTTTTAGACACTCAAGGACTTCTAAGAGTTGGAGGTAGACTCAAATATTCCTATTTAAATGAAAATCAAAAATTCCCTCTCTTACAACCAAAATCCCCACGCCAGGAATCACTTATCAAAAATCTCTTAACTGAGAATGCTGACATTCCTGAGGCTATTGATGAGAATCAAGAAGATTCTTCAATTTTAGAAACCACTTTTGTCATTGAAGACGAAGAGTCTAACAAAGATATCGGGACTCCGAAGATTGAAATCTCCGAAGTTTCGGTTATTGATAAATCGGAAGGCAAATATTCGAAAGAACCAGTGGTCAGTGTAGAAGCTCTGGATAAGAAAGAACTGTGCCATGATGACTCAGCTCACCTCAATGTAGTTGAAGCTGATCTTAATCGACCTAAAGAGGCTACCAGTGGCATAATCAATGTTTATACAGAAGCTAATGAATCGTCAAGCAAAGAGAAAGTTGTACCTGTTGAAATTGTGGATACATCAACAAAGGATTATCTACAGAGCGGTGAAAAGGCTAAATTATCCCGCTGGAAACCCATCGATTCTCTATGCTTAGAAGACGTCAAGAAATCTGAAGACGACGATGAAAATTACAGTTCATCGGCATATATAGAATGGCCAGAAATCTTGAAGAAAGAAGTCTTAATACCCGAAGCTTTAGAAAAGGCAGTCAATCTGGAAGATTTTGAGAAGGCGGCAGAAAGTCGACAACTCTCCAAAGAACATTTAGAGGAATCGACCGAACAAGGCTCATGCATAAAAGCTGAATCAAAAACTTGGGAAGACCCTATTGAATCCGACTTAGCAGCCGCAGAGTCTGATAATCCAGCAGTTCCCGAAAGAGAACTGGCCAACGAATCTGAAAATCTCATCCAAGATTCACCTCAATCGGATACTCAAAGATGGAAGCTGATTCCATTACCTTTCAAACAATGAGAATTGTAATCTTAGCTACATAGTCGGAATCAATTAGTCCAGCATCTATACTATTGGAACTCTTTTTTATTTTTATTTATTTTTTATTTTCTGGTCATCTCTTCCCAGCCGGGGGAGTATGTTGGATCCTATAGTTAATAATTTCCTTAAATTCAATTTTATATATGAAAATTAAGCTAAAATATTCTAAATTCAATTGTACAATATAAATCTTTAATATGTAAATTTTAAAAGCAATCAACATGTATGTAAATTTCCAGTTTGGTTAATTAATAGTTAATAGCTTTTTTTTGTTTTCTCTCTCTCTCTACCACTAGTATCAAAATCTAAGTCAAATTCATGTAATCTAAATTCATGTGGTAGCTATTCATAACTCTAAAACCAAAGACAATAAAACTAATTCAAGACAAGTGGCAAAGTGCTTCTTAGTATCTTTTACTGAACATTCATGCCACGAACACAGGTAGTAATTTCCTGAGTGCGGACATACATTCGAGTATAGAAGGATCCAATTCCCGAGCGCGCCTGATGGCGGTGCTCATCAATCCACCGAGGGTGTACCTATCCCGAGTGGGTAGGCGCTTGATGAGGGGCTCCCTATCCCCGGGGTATAGGATTGCTCTTATGATGTCATCCACGTCAACCCGCGATTGGAATCGGCGCTCCAAGTCGAGTTCGAATTCACGATCCAATTCATGCATTAGATCTCTTAGCGCCTCCCAGCGCTTGTCCATCAGATCTCTATCCATTTGGGTGGATAGTGGAGGCGGAGGTGTCGCCATGGCCAGTGTCGTCGAATCCCCATGGGGGACGGGTGGTATTGGCCCAGCGAGCCGAGGCGCAGGCGGTGAGGGTGTAGGTGCTGCGGCTGGTGTTTTCGTTAGCTCAGCTCTAACCTGACCAAGGACCTTATATAAATTAGAGGTGTGTCCGGGCTTCAGGTCCAAAATTTGACCGATCAGGCCGACGAGGGCGTCGCACTGTGGAGGCGACAGGAGGGGTCCCTTCCTCTGCGCCTTGGTCCTCGAGGAGAGGAGGTCCAGGACCTCCTCCCGCCCAAGACCAAGGGCGTCCGTCTTAGCGAATGACACGCTGGGGAGCCCCTCGATGAACGCATCGAGGTCGACTCTCGTTGCGTTTTTTTCCGATGACGTGGAGGACGCAAAGGTCTCCTCCACGATGGACATCTCCACGTCCGGTGTTGGGGCCGCAGGCTCGCGACTCCCAGGTGTTCGCAGGGACGGAGCAGGGGTCACTGGTGGAGGGGCCGGAGGCGTGTCCTCCAAAGGTAAGGCCGAAGGCACTGGTGGTGATGGCTGGAGTGCAGCAGGTGGAAGGGGCGCAGCTCGGCTCGCGGGAGGCACGTCGAAGACCTCGCCCGAAAGATGAAAGGGCGCTGATGACGGCTGCATCCCCCACGAAGAAGGGGAGGTTGCCCACCGTGATTCTCTCCGCCCTCTTGCGGAACGGGAAGGCCCTGTGGAGTGTTCCCTCCACCTCGAGGCCCTCGTTGACGAGGCGCTCGGCCAGGCCTCTGTTGGCCAGTCCCACCAGGAAGTGACCGTTCATCTTGGTCATCTGGAAGACCTCCCTGGTCCCTCCGAGCATTCTATCAAGGGCCCTCATGTAGTGGTAGGGCTCCAGTTCAGGGCTGCGCTGGTTGAACTGGGGGACGCCGGAGGTGGAGGCTGGGCAGATGGCTGCTGAGGCAGCCTGGGCGCAGTCGCTGGTGGGACGCTGGTGGGAGAGGTTGGTGTGGCCGGTCCAGGAGCGGTGGTTCGCCCTGCAAGCATGGGGCAGTTGGCCCTACGATGTCCTTGGCCACGGCACCTGGAACACCTAATCCCGGAGGACAGGTATGCGGGCCAGGCCTCGCCCTTGATTGAGATGTCGAGGCGGGTGGGCAGCCTCTCGATGGTCATTCCCTCGCGGAGGATGATGAACGCCTCTCGGCGGCCGTCATTGTAGACATATGGGCCTGCCTTCATCAGCTTGGGGGCGATGGATGTTACTCGCCCGAAAGATGAAAGGGCGCTGATGACGGCTGCATCCCCCACGAAGAAGGGGAGGTTGCCCACCGTGATTCTCTCCGCCCTCTTGCGGAACGGGAAGGCCCTGTGGAGTGTTCCCTCCACCTCGAGGCCCTCGTTGACGAGGCGCTCGGCCAGGCCTCTGTTGGCCAGTCCCACCAGGAAGTGACCGTTCATCTTGGTCATCTGGAAGACCTCCCTGGTCCCTCCGAGCATTCTATCAAGGGCCCTCATGTAGTGGTAGGGCTCCAGTTCAGGGCTGCGCTCTATATAGACGCAGTGGTCTTCTGTTGAGGAGGCCTGCCGCGCCCTGGCCTCCGCGATATGCGCTCTTGTGGTCCTGACCTCCTCCGCCCGCGGTGCCCATCCCGTGGATGATCGCGGCCGGCGAATGGCTCCTGCGCCTCTGATGTTAAATGAAGGTGCAGCCGCCGCAGGTGATTCCGCCGAGCCACGGCGTCTTTTCTTTCTTTGGACAGTGATGAAAGGGTTCTCAGATTCGTGATTGTTGTCCTCCGCTAAGTCTGCCCAGCTTCTATTGGCTTGGGCAGCGGCCTCGGAAAACGAAGCAGTAACGAAGTCGGTCGGCGTGGCCGGATTTGCATGATGTCCGCCGGCGGGCGGATTTGCATAGCCCTGACTTTTGCCGAAAAGATTTGAAGATTTCTTCTGCAAATCTTCTTTCTTTGATAATTCAGCACATGGTTGTGCTTTTTCGCCGTGCCTTACAGGCTTTTTCTCGGCGTTTGAAGGGCTTTCAGCGCGTGCCAAATTTGTCGCCATCCGTGACGTTATTCCGCTCGCCAGAGGCTAGAATTACGGAGCTCGCGCGACGCGTGGCCGCACGGTCGGTGTAAACATGTCGTGTACTTACGGTACAAGCTGTCACTACCCACCATGGCCTGGTACTACATGTGTAGACATGTGGTGTACTTACAATACAAGCTGTCACTACCCACCATGGCCTGGTACTATATGTGTAGACTTGTGGTGTACTTACAGTACAAGCTGTCACTACTCACCATGGCCCATGTGTAGACATGTGGTGTACTCACAGTACAAGCTGTCACTACCCACCATGTCCTGGTACTACATGTAGAGACATGTGGTGTACTTACAGTACAAGCTGTCACTACCCACCATGGCCTGATACTACATATGTAGACATGTGACAATGACAATGAAACAGCCTTTATTGACTATACAGTCAATGGTACACCCAAGTCAGTGGGGGAAAGAAAAATTAACAATTATTTACAATGAGCGTCACAAGACCGACCTAAATTCCGACAATTGGTCGAGAGTAGATTGATCACCGCCTCGGGCACGCTCGATGACAGAGCCCAAGAAGTTTGCAAGGATTCTCCTTTGGTTTGGATGTGCGTTGAGAATATCATTCCGTTCTACTCCGGAATGCAGAGCCGCATGAATGATTTGTTCCGGTCTGGTCCAACCAAGTAAGGGTACCAGGAAGGTCTTATAGTTCAATTCCTTGAACAGGTCGAGGAGTCACTTCTTACGGGCCTCATCTGTCATCTTGACTGGCAGTGGAGGCGGATATGCCACTTAAGCTGGTGCTGACTCCTCCCCTTGAGGAGCGGGCGGCGCCGTCTCAGCAGGCCGAGGCGCAGGCAGTGGGGGTGTTGGAGGCACTGCTGGTGTTGTCCTGAGCTCAGCCTTGACTTGTCCGAGGACTTTGTAAAGGTTGCTGGCTGCTCCGGGCCTCAGATCTAAGATTTGCCCGATTAGGCCGGCGAGGGCGTCGCACTGCGGAGGCGACAGGAGGGGTCCTTTCCTCTGCGCCCTGGTCCTCGAGGAGAGGAGGTCTAAGACCTCCTCCCGCCCAAGACCAAGGGCGTCCGTCCCAGCGAAGGACACGCTGGGGTGCTTCTCGATGAATGCATCGAGGTCGACTCTTGTTGCGTTCTTTGCCGATGACGTGGTGGACGCAGAGGTCTCCTTCGCGATGGACATCTCCACGTCCGGTGTTGGGGCCGCAGGCTCGCGACTCCCAGGTGTTCGAAGGGACGGAGCAGGGGTCACTGGTGGAGGGGCAGGAGGCGCGTCCTCCACAGGTAAGGCCGAAGGCGCTGGTGGTGATGGCTGGAGTGCAGCATGTGGAAAAGGCGCAGTTCGGCTCGCGGGAGGCACGTCGGAGACCTCCATGGTTGAACTGGGGGACGCCGGAGGTGGAGGCTGGGCAGATGGCTGCTGAGGCAGCCTGGGCGCAGTCGCTGGCGGGACGCTGGTGGGAGAGGTTGGTGTGGCCGATCCTGGAGCGGTGGTTCGCCCTGCAAGCATGGGGCAGTTGGCCCTACGATGTCCTTGGCCACGGCACCTGGAACACCTAATCCCGGAGGACAGGTATGCGGGCCAGGCCTCGCCCTTGATTGAGAGTCGAGGCGGGTGGGCAGCCTCTCGATGGTCATTCCCTCGCGGAAGATGATGAACGCCTCTCGGCGGCCGTCGTTGTAGACATATGGGCCAGCCTTCATCAGCTTGGGGGCGATGGATGTTACTCGCCTGAAAGTTGAAAGGGCGCTGATGACGGCTGCATCCCCCACGAAGAAGGGGAGGTTGCCCACTGTAATTCTCTCCGCCCTCTTGCGGAACGGGAAGGCCCTGTGGAGAGTTCCTTCTACCTCGAGGCCCTCGTTGACGAGGCGCTCGGCCAGGCCTCTGTTGGCCAGTCCCACCAGGAAGTGACCATTCATCTTGGTCATCTGGAAGACCTCCCTGGTCCCTCCGAGCATTCTATCAAGGGCCCTCATGTAGTGGTAGGGCTCCAGTTCAGGGCTGCGCTCTATATAGACGCAGTGGTCTTCTGTTGAGGACGCCTGCCGCGCCCTGACCTCCGCGATATGCGCCCTAGTGGTTCTGACCTCCTCCGCCCGCGGTGCCCAACCCGTGGACGATCGCGGCCGGCGAGTGGCACCTGCGCCTCTGGTGCCAGAGGAAGGTACAGCCGCTGCAGGAGAACCCGGCGAGTCGCGGCGCCTTTTCTTACTCTTGATGACGGTGAAATCGTCGTCCTCTCCAGGGCCTTGGTCCTCGATGGAGTCCGCCCAACTTCCCAGGACACGAGCAGCGCCATTAGATGACGCAGCTGCTGCCGAGCCGGTCGTGACGTCACCGCGCGCGGCGGCCAGATTTGCATCTTTAACGCCTGTCGGCGGATTTGCATAGTTTTGCTTTGCGCTTAGATTATTTGAAATCTTCCTCTGCAGATCTTCTTTCGCAGATAATTCAGCGCATGTTTGGGCTTGTATGCTGTGCCTTACAGGCTTTTGTACAGCTTTCGAAGTATAAAATTTGTCGTCATCCGCGACAATTTTCGCCCGCCAGAGGCGAAGAACTCAGGAGCTCGCGCGACGCGTGGCCGCACGGCCGAGTGTAGACATGTGGTGTACTTACAGTACAAGCTGTCACTACTCACCATGGCCTGGTACTACATGTGTAGACATGTGGTGTACTTACAGAACAAGCTGTCACTACACACCATGGCCTGATACTTTATGTGTAGACATGCGGTTTACGTACAGTACAAGCTGTCACTACCCACCATGGCCTGGTACTACATGTGTAGACATGTGGTGTACTTACAGTACAAGCTGTCAATACTCACCATGGCCTGGTACTACATGTGTAGACATGCGGTTTACGTACAGTACAAGCTGTCACTACTCACCATGGCCCGGTACTACATGTGTAGACATGTGGTGTACTTACAGTAAAAGCAGCCGCCAACTTCTACCCACCATAATTATCATGGCCTTTACCACGTGTACTAGGGATAAGCAAAAAATATATATATATTCATAGTTTTTTAAAATCTCATTGAATCATTATACAAGGTTATGGAGAGTGAATTCATGGATTGAATTTATAATCTTGTTAGGGTTGAAATACAAGTCTTGAGGCTCCCATACATTCCAATAGGTGGTCTGGTGTGAATTCTTTGGTCCTGTAGATAGTGCATTATGGGAAAATCTTGACACCATCCTGGAAAAGGAGTGGTCTTGTGTGGCTGTCAGTTTTGAGCCTGGAAATACAGGTTGCTGCTTGTCTGTTCATCCCACTTTCCAGAATAGCTCCGGGTTTAGGTACCAATGATGGAATGTTGACTCCTGTATTTTTTCCTGTAGGCATTTGAAGGAGTTGAAATCAACGTCTAAGTTAGGCATTGCAGCTTGTTTCCCATCATTTCTAAGTGGGATGTGATCCACTGGAAAGTGATTTGTGTTTCTCTGTGAAATTTTGTCTAAATTCAGAGCAATTTTTTTCGGGGGGGGGGGGGGGGGGGGTGGGGGTATTATAGAGCTGGAGTGAAAATGCTTTATAGCTTGTAGAGTTGACAAAGTGGGAAGTAGACAAGTCTATAAGGATCCTTTTGGCTTGGGAGGTGGCTTTTCTTTTTATAGATCAATAACTCCTTCTGGTAAAAATTTTCATCAATATATTTAGCCAGCAAGAGATGACTTTTTGTTATATTCTGAGGAATTCATGAAACCCTTGTGGATTTAATGAAATGAAAGCCTTGCCTTGGAAAGATCGCCCAAACCAGGGGATCCAGGTCTGCGCTCTGAATTTGCCAAAGTTGCTGACCTGGATTTTACACCAACAGATTCTGATGAGATGGACTATTAATGCCTCTCAGTCTAGGCTTTTATTTTGATGGGAGAGGTGGCCTTTTGTGAAAAAACCTAAAATTACCATACCAAATAATAAATGTATTGGGCCAAGTTACAAAAAATGAACAAATCAATTTAACAAATCAGAATTTTGTGTTGAAACAGCATATTTAATATACCTTGATGTGCAAAATTTAAGTGAACATTATTTAATGATTAAAATTGGTAAACCAAAGGTTCCTATATATGTTTCATGAAAGCTTCATATAAATACATTTATAAATCCCATCTTGAACATTTTTTTTTGCTCCTTAATAAAATGACAGTGAACTTCACACAGACAGAATAAGGCAATTATATAAGTAGTCTAGTCGGGTGACAGTGAGCGATATATATTTAAATAAGGTTTTTTTTATAATTGTTTGTTATTAGCATTATCTATTTGTTTGCATCAGCATAATTTAATCTAATATTTGATAGAGGGTGCTTTTCGTGAGCTAAGTAGAATAATTTGAATACATAGTTTTAATAATTGATTTATATATTTTTTAAAATATCCTATCGTCTTCCGTATTTTTTTCCTATGTATGGAAATTTTGGTTTGAATTAGTGAACTACTGCGAATTTGTGTACAGGACATACAAACAAACAAACATACAAACATTGATTTATATATATATAGATATTTGCAATGGTTAAGGAATTCTTAAATTTCTTCCACATTTTGAAGATAAATCTTTATTGTACAAATGGTTATACATCAATGATTTTTCCTTTGTTTTAATAAAAATCCTGTTCATCTTTAATATCCTTAAATTAGAAGTGACCATGTTGGAATTTAGATTACAATCTTTGCAGTAACTATCTTCTCATCTTCACATGATCTTTCACCCCACCATTTATAATTTCGAAATATATAATCAGAAAAGAAATTCAAAAAGGATGTTTTCTCTTTATAAATAACTTAAATTTTCATTCATCACATAACTGTGTTCACAATTCAATAAAATAATCCCATGTATTGAGTAAAAAATCAGGCCCCTCTTTTCTCTGGATGCCTGATAATTTTACTCAACATTAATGTGTTACAGTCCATCAGGTGTCTTCTTCTTTCTTATCTCCACTCAATCATATTAGGGTATCAAGTTGTGACTCTTGATGGTGCCTGTTTGACAACCATCATGACTGGGTGAAGTAGAATGCGTCTGCCTTTGTCATTAAGACTGGGAGCACTACTCAGTGGCAGGCCGACTTAGCTCCAAAAGAAATGGCCACCTCTGACATGAAGAACAGACACCATGTACAGCTGCTCCTAACATGGAGTACAAACGCTGCTCATCCTGTATCCCTGGATTAGGGGCCCTTACAGGGTACTATCATCAGGGCCAGCTGAACCCAGGTTTTTTAGTGAGCCTGTTATTGCTCCCCCTCTTTCTTCTTCATCTGGGCTTGGGACCGGCAAAGGCGGCATTCAATTTCAGCATTCAAACATATTTCCATTTTTAATATATACAGTGTGAGAAAAATTACATAAAATGTATGAATATGAATTGTTATATATATGTTATATAATAATTTTTATATATAAGTTTTTTAACCTTTAATTAGACAATTTCGAATTTATATTTAGACATTTTTAATTTAGACACTATCATTTTTATTTAGACATTTTCAATTTTAATTTAGACATTTTTCATTTCAATTTAGACTTTTTCATTTTAATTTAGACATTGACTTTTCTATAAAAAGGCCATGTGTCTAAATTAAAATGAAAAATGTCTAAATATAAATTAAAATTGTCTAATTAAAAGTTAAAAACCTATATTTGGTCCTTCTATGATTATAAAATTATTTCGTCAGAAAATATCAACTTATCATCATCTTGTTTACAATATTTTATTTCTTCATAACTAAATTTTAAAATTAAGTACTTGTTACAAATAAGTAATATTTAATAGTCTCAAAAATTTTAAATCTAAAATATCACATTTGGCGAAAAGAATAAAGGTACGTAGATTACACAAAATGACTAGCGAAACAAATGTCTCTTTGCCGAATTTTTATCAAGAAGACAATTACAAAGTTTTGTTCAATGCATACTTTCAGTGTTTTTATAAATAAAACGCCTGAAGTAAATATACTACAATACTTTTAATCCTTGAGTGTCTGCCTTGATACATCGTAAAAAATGATCTATTTACAGTTAATCTCATTAATTCAAATCCCCAAGGGATCATAGCTTTCGGTGGGAGATCCTCAGATTCTTGGCCCAATTATAATCTATAATTTTTAAAAATACAGTAATAGAAGTAAAGTTTGTATTTTTTAAATTTGTTTTTCCCAATATTTTTTATTAATTTACTCTTTTCTACATTTTATTTTGTTTGGTAATGAATCATGATGTGTTTAATCCAGATGAGCCTGATTCTTCACTCCAGAAACAACCAACTGCATTTAAAGAAACAGTAGTGCTTCTTCATTCTCCAACAGTGCATCACAGCTGCAGCTGGACTATTTCAAGTTGTATCCACATGCAATATGTTAAAAGCTATTGAGAAGATATTTTTGCCTTTATAACACCCTTAACAATTTATACAGCATATTTTTAGAAAAAAAAAAGAAATATATTTTTTTCTCATCTATTTCAAAGATTTATTTTCCCCTTTAAAAAGTTTCAATATCACTCAAATCTAGAAAAGGATAAAATATATTTGTTTTCTCAAAATAACTATAAATTAATAAGTGCAATGTCACAAAATGAATCACTGCAGATCTACAGAAATAGCACCTTACTGTAGCTAACAATTATTGTCATTTAAAAAGCACAAAGCTGTACTCATCCAGGAGAAAAACCTTAGTCGCTCGTACTGTGACTATAGAATAATCCAAGATTATTAAATAAAAAGCATTAATTATATATACAAGATAATTTTTCAAACTATTGTTCTCACTCTGTATATAGAACAAGCAGCAACTTGCATTTAAAAATGCACGAATCTGTACATACAGAAGATAAACCTTATTCCTGCCCTCATTGTGACTATAGGACAAAATGGTCTAATAGTTTAAAAATACACCAATCAATACATACAGGAGAAAAACCTTACTCCTGCCCCTATTGTGACTATAGAACAATAAACACACGAAACTTAAAACTACACCAATCAATACATACAGGAGAAAAACCATATTCCTGTTCTCATTGTGACTATAGAACAATAACTGCAAGAAGCTTAAAAATACACCAATATAAACATACAGGAGAAAAACCATACACCTGCCCTCATTGTAGCTATAGTACAGTGACTGCAAACAAATTAAAAATACACCAATTAACACATACAGAAGAAAAGCCCTTTTCCTGCCCTTATTGTGAATTTAGCACAAAAACTGAAAACCTTTTAAAACTACACCAATCAATACATACAGGAGACAAACCATATTCCTGTTCTCATTGTGACTATAGAACAATAACTGCAAGAAGCTTAAAAATACACCAATATAAACATACAGGAGAAAAACCATACACCTGCCCTCATTGTAGCTATAGTACAGTGACTGCAAACAAATTAAAAATACACCAATTCACACATACAGGAAAAAAACCGTATTCCTGCCCTCACTGTGACTACAGAACAACAACTGCAAATAAATTAAAAATGCACCAATTCACACATACAGGAGAAAAACCGTATTCCTGCCCTCACTGTGACTACAGAACAACAACTGCAAATAAATTAAAAATACACCAATTAAAACATACAGAAAAGCCCTTTTCCTGCCCTTATTGTGAATTTAGCACAAAAACTGAAAACCTTTTAAAAATACACCAATCAATACATACAGGAGAAAAACCCTTCCCCTGCCCTCATTGTGACTATAGAACAATAACTGCAGGAAAATTAAAAGAACACCTATATATACATACAGGAGAAAAACCTTACTCCTGTTCTCACTGTGACTATAAAACAAGCAGAACTTCTCATTTAAGAAAACACCAATCAATACATACAGGGGAAAAACCTTACTCCTGCCCTCATTGTGATTATAGAACAATAACTGCAGGAAAGTTAAAAGAACACCTATATATACATACAGGAGAAAAACCTTACTCCTGTTCTCTCTGTGACTATAAAACAAGCAGAACTTCTGATTTAAAACTACACCAATTAAAATATACAGAGGAAAAATCATACACATGTTCTTACTGTGATTATAAAACAAATAGACCTACTAATCTAAAACAACATTTAAACACTCATATAGTAGAAAGACCTCATTCTTGCCCTCACTGTGACTATAGGACTTCAAGTCCAAGGTATTTAAAAAGACATCAAATTAAACACAGCAAAAAAACCTAACTCCTGCCCTCAATGCGACTTTAGGACAAACACCAATTACTATAAAACTCCATTTAGACAATGCCTCTCTACAAAAGACAGTTTTCATTTGTAAAATTACCATTTTTACAATTTAGTAACTCTCCGGTAAGCGGACACCTCTCCATAAAGGACACTTCGGCTCTGCACTTAGGGGTCCTCTACAGGGTGGTTCTACTGTATTTCATAATAGAATCTAAAAACTTTCATACATGAGAAAACCCAGCAATGGCAAACTTCTTCTTTTTTATCTCCACTCAATCACACTAAGGTATCAAGCTTATAAAGCTTGAGACTTTTGATGGTGTCTGCCAGGGAAGAGTAGAGCTCATCAATGGTTGAGTCAATACAGTCAATAATATGTCTTGGGGTTGCAGGCTGAGAATTGCACTTAGTACATAGTGAGAAAACCCTGCAACCATTCTGGAAAGTCATTGTCCGTAGATAACCAGACTTAAGTCTGGAAATCAAAGACTGTTGTTACAATGGCAAGTTATTTAAAAAGACACTTGACTTTCGACGAGATGAACGACTTTACACTATTAAAAAGATGTCGATTTATATGACGTCAATAAGTAAGGGTGTATTCAGCTGCAATGTCACCACAAGGTCATGTCAGGGATTTTATTACTTTATTGAAGACTCCAAGGAAAATTTACAATACTCTAATTGTATTCATTTTGTAGAATATTGTACAAAGGCTTTAATAAGAGATTGTCATTCCTCCTTTATTGTAGACTATAATATTTGTGCTTTTCCATTTTTCATAGTCACCTTTTTTTACTATTTTTTTTTGCTAAAGTTTCTAACAAGTACTATACATACACATACATATATAAAAATATATATTCATATATATATATATAATCTTCAATACAACTTATTACAAAATTCTTAAACCTGCTTTAAATGTATCTGAATATATATCAAAATAAACTTGTATCAAATTATAAGTTTTCTTCATTTGACTTTATTGCTAATACACACACAAAAGACCAAAAGCAGCAGTTATTTCAACTTTTGTGAATCCTATTTTATTACTAGACGCCGACCCGGGCTTCGCCCCGGGATTGACCCGTGTGCATATCTACCCGAGTGATATATATTTAGATAAGATTTTTTTTTAAATAATTGTTTTTACTCGAGGGAATGTTTGAATGTTTTTTGTAGGGTGATGCTCTGAAAAAGAACGCTATACCACTTTATCACTAAACAAATTGGCGAGCCAAAAATAAGCAACCTAAACAATCCATTAGCTTTGCAAGATAAGAACAGAAATAGAGAAATGCATGCAAAATTTTCAACACAAATCAAAATCTTTAATCCTCATTATTATTATTTTTTTTTTTTTTTTTGCTTATCCCTAGTACACATGGTACAGGCCATGATAAGCATGGTGGGTAGTTAGCGACTGCTTTTTACTGTAAGCGCACCACATGTCTACACATGTGAAAGCAGTTCGACTTTGCACTTACAAATGTGCCAGAGCCCCGTTTGGTTACTTGCACTCGCTGGTGGGGTTGGACTTTTGCAAGAATCGGGGGGCCATTGGAGCATTTTTTTTTTTAAACAGAAAAAAGTGTCCAATGCGGGGATCGAACCCGGGTCGTAGTGGTCGTAAACCAAACGGTTTAACCAGCCTTCCACCGACCCCCCTTCCTCATCAGTAATGTATATTAGGTAGGATGAGGTTTATTTTTTTCTATTACATTACATGGAATAGTTTTGTTTTTTTTTTCTAATAAAATTTACTGACCTCTTTGTTCACTGAAACCTAAACAATGTGTATGTTAGACCACTCTTTGTTCAACCTTACACATTGTTTAGGTCTCTTATTAGGTGCAAGATGTATACTTATGCTAAAATGGTAATTTGGGTAAACATAGGTAAATTCATGTTGGGCCAGTATTGTTCAGCAAGCCAACACAGATATAACATTACGGTATGAAGCAAGTTGTGCTAAAACTAATATTTCCAATCAAATTATCAAAAAAATAAAACATACTATGTAATATAAACACATGTATGTAAAATAAACACAATAATAACCAATAATTAAAAACCATAAATTTTTCTAACACAGTATACTTCTTAAGTAAGAATACCTTACCATGAAGGTTTAAAACCCTACACATTGAAACATGTGAAAAATGTAGCATGTGTGTATGATGGGCTTGAAGAGAAAATATTTTAAAAAGATATTTATTGAAACTTTTGTAATACCACACAAAATATGCATATTTACAGTTACAACTTGTCTAGCACCAAAAGATGTCATTTGGAATAAAGAGTTATATCTACGGATATGCAGCAAGAAGGACTTCGATAGAGGATGTAGGCCAGAGAGCAAAGAGAAAATAGGTTCTGGAGGGGACTCAATAGCAGGTAGAGAAACTCTACCTTGTTTACAACAGAGGCCAAAGGGTTCATCTCTAAATCTCAAAGCAGAGCAAAACTGGCATACCCGAGACATTTGGCCTATATCGACAGATGAATCAGCTTTATAATCAATATGGGCATTATACTGCAAACCTGAAAACGGCTTATGAGTCCAAAGCTGAATACGCTGAACAGGAACTTGCATAGTTTGTGTAGCTGCGACGCGGGCTTCAGAATACCTAAGATGGCGAAGCGCACGAAGCGTTTCACTTTGAAGTGGTGTCTCAATAGCTATAGCATTCCTATATCTCCTGGAAGCAGCCGTATTCCTACCAATTAAAGGTCGGCTGCGGCGAGGCATATTCTGAAAAAAAATATTGAGATTAATAACAAAAGCTTAAAAACCAGCAATTTATAAACAAAGCATAAAAATTACCTGTCTTTTTGAGGTAAAAATCAAAATTCCTAAATTTTTTCTTCAAAATAACCTTCCAGATATGTTAAAAAGATTATAAAAAACTAAAAGCATAATATTAAAAAGCTAAAAAATTAATGTACAAAACCAGTTATCATTAAAAAGCCTCAAAAATAGACCAACCGCAGGACACGGCAATGAAAAAGCATGCTTTTTTGAGGAAAAAAATAGAAATAATTTTCTAAAATACAAAATACAACCCCTATATGTTAAAAAAAAACTATAAATAATCTAAATATAAAATACTTAATCAAATAAATTGAAATATCTTAAATAAAATTTTGAAAAAGGACCTCAAAAAGACAAATAAATGAATCCGTTGAAGAAATCCCTCGCTTATTTAAAAATATAAATAACCTATATTTTAGATACAACCCATATATGTAGAAAATATAATAAATAAACTGTATTTAAAAGATAAAAGCAATAATTAAAAAACTCCATAAGAAAATTTAAAAAAGGACTTCAAAATGACCCATAATTGAACATACCAATAAAATATCTTGCATCTTAGTGAAAAAAAAATAGAAATAATTCAAAAGTTGTTTACAAAACAACCCATATATGCTGAAAACACCATAAATAATCTACTTCTAAAATATCTAAGCAATTAATTAAAATGAAATTTCAAGCTTTTTAGTGAAAAAAAAGAAAAATAAACCCAAATTTTTTTCACAAAACAACCCATATAAGTGGAAAACACCATAAATAATCTGTAACTAAAATATCTAAACAATTAATTAAAAATTTTGTTAAGGTCCTCAAAAAAGACATAAAATTGAGCACATGAATGAAATTTCTAGCTTTTTAGTGAAAAAAGAGGTCCTCAAAAAGACATAAAATCGAGCACATGAATGAAATGTCTAGCTTTTTAGTGAAAAAAAAAAAGAAATAACCCTAAATTCGTAAAAAATAATATAAATTACCTTAGTCTTATAAAAATACTAACCACGTAATAAATAAAAAAGAAACTTGATCTCATCAAGTAAGGCTTCAACTTTTTTCGGTATAAAATATGAAAACTATAAATAAAAGTATCTTACCATGTATAAAAGTTATTATTAAAATCAATATATATATAAAAAAGATAGAACAAATTTAGCAAGAAGCGGAAAGTAAACACTTTTGAAAGTATAAATACTTTTACTCTGTTGAATTTTTTTTTGTATTTTATCGATAACAGCAAAGTTATGTATTTTAAAGTTAGGAAAAATATTTTGATGTTAAGCAAAACCTGCTCCATCTCGTTTTACATAAATGTTGAAAATTTGGTTGAAATTGATGCATTGTAACGAAAGTTTTTAGTGATGTACTCTTATGAAATTTGCATTTTATTAATATAGATTTTAATAAAATAAACCATATCTTTTAATAAGAAATGACAATATATATATTTTTACCACAGGTTAGATAAAAGGGGAAGATTTTTTATTTATAAAAGAAAAAAATTTGTGCTGAAATGGTATAATTTCATGTACAGAGATAATGTGCTAATACCTCCTGTTGAAAATATTTAATTATATATTTTTAATATCTGTTCTTCAAACAACTCTTGCCACATGGTGAAATTATGGAGATGATTAATTATGTCATTTTGGCTTATTATTTTAAGAGACATCTTCCAGATCCAAACTGTGGGTTATTTGAACCATTCATTTATATGGTTTTTATTATACTTTTATTACATAACTCTAATGAATTGTTCCAAATTGTGTAAATCCATATCCATCTTATTTTTATAATTGATAGTCTAAAGAAGTATTTATTATATCAAATTAACACGCAGAACAAATTATTTTTGCATATTTTTTTAAAGAACTTGGATTTTTCCTTTATACACTATTTGATTTTAAAGGTTTTTTGGGAATCACACAAGTTAAGTACTCTATACCCTACTACAATTTAGTATATATATATATATATATAGAGTGGGGAGTGTACTCTTCAATTTTGTATTCAGGAAAGGTTTTTGTTCCTTTTTTAAAGATATTGTATGCAGGTGACCAGATTTTTAAAAAATGCTAATTGCATGGATTATTTTTCCTTTAATGAAGAGTTTTCTCATTTAGTGTTTCTATTTGATATTTCATATGAATCAGTGATTTTTTTTGTTTTGTTTTTACTGTTTTAATTGGTTGAAGTAGACATTTTTCTGAGATTCTCTATTGCATCATAGTGTCTTCCTGTGTGAATAAGTTGGCCTTTTGATTTTCAGGTACCTTCACATGTGATGCAAAGCATATTTTACTAATTTTTTTTTTCATTCAGTTTGTTTATTTCTTTGGAAATATTCTTGTGTATTGTAATCAATTTTTATGAACAACTGACCAATCAGAAGCCTATCTTGCCAGTAGTGATGACATGCTCCCTCTTGTTAATGGCTGTTGTTGGATTATGTTCCCTGTATATTACCACTTGCTCTTTATAATGCATGATGGTAGATAAAAAGAGTCGAACAGAGATCCTTACTTATCCCATGTGATCATTTGACCATTTCTAACACAGCGGCACATACTTTCTTTACTAGCTTTTTCACATCCCTTGACTCTCTTCTTTAAGACTGGGAGCACTACTCAGTGGCAGGCCGACTTAGCTCCAAAAGAGATGGCAGCCTCTGACATGAGGAACAGACGCCATGTGCAGCCGCTCCTAACATGGAGTACAAACGCTGCTCATCCTGTATCCCTGGATGCGTTCACGGTTCGCAATGTCATGCTGACATTTTGTCATCATTGTCCGGTCTCTGTAATTTTCATCTGCGATTTTTTTTAGTCTCTTGTTTTCCAAGATGCGGTTGGTCACTTATTCGTCGTATATTTTTACTGGCTCGTCGACAGTTGGTAGTCTTACGTCTAGGGTCGTCCTCGGTTCTACGCCAAATACCAACTTATGAGGTGTCACCTGTGTCGATGACTGAATGGACGAATTATATGCAAAAGTCGCCGTTTTTATGAATCTCGGCCATTCAGCATGGTCGTTCTCGAGATAAACTCTGATGCCGTTGAGTTTTTCGCATAAGCCATTTGATTGCGGGTGTGCCACGGAAGCCATAACATGTTTAATACCGTACAATCGTGTAAAGTCTCTAAAAGTACTCGAATCGAACGATTTACCTTGTTAGAGTTTAATTTATTATAACTCTGTGTATATATGTTTTTATTGTATTTGACCACGAGTGCTTGGTCACGTGTGTATGAATTTATTGTATAAATAGTGTGTTTGAGAATAAAGTGAATGTTGACTTGGAACTGTGTGAGACTCGTGCTTTCACCGTAGGTTAGCTTGGAGAGCCCGCGTTAGTTATAGGAAGATCTTGGCGCTGACTATACCTCTGGAAGAAAGGTAGAAAAAGAGAACCAGCCAAAGAAAGAAGATTGAGTAACATTTTGGTCCCTCTACATCCGGATATAGGCTAGGTTCAAGGTTTAAAGAAGTTTAAGAAACCTAAGGAGGTTAAAAGGTTTAAAAAGTTTAAAGAAGTTTTGGAATAGAAGAAGGTTAGAGATTTAAGGAAGAATCAAGAGAAAAAGGCCTATACAAATTTAGGCAAGTCATAGAAAAAGAAGAATTTATGCAAATAAAGTTATGCAAAAAAGGTTTTAGGAAAGTTTTGTAAATTGGATTAAAAAAGGATAAGGCCGAGGTATAGAACGTCAAGCAATAATTCAAGTTAAGAACAAAGGCAAGTCTAAGCCATGAAGCGGGCATTAAGAAGTAGAGCCGTTAAAAGATGGGCTATCTCCAAGTTGATGGAAGAGGTAGAAGCGGAGTTAGATGAAGAGGCTCCCTCAGAGAATTTCGTGATAACTACTTACAAAATGATGGAGGAGTACAGGGTGAAGCTCCGAGAAGAAAATAGGATAATCTGGAACTTGATGATCGATGACGAGGACAACACTAGGCGGGAATTGGAGGACGAGCAGGATACTGTGATACAGTATAAACAAAAATGGTTCGACCTGGAAAGACAAATAGATAAGTTCCTCTATCCTCCGACGCAAGGTGCTGAAGTCTTTCGGGACAATGGATGCCAAAAAGGCTCGCTGCCTGGAAGAAGAAGCCGACTGCCCAACTTGGATTTGAAGATCCGCGATGGAGGCAGTTTAGAATGCAGGATGAGTGAAAGGCCAAGTGTTGTCGGAGTTACCCTGATGAAAGGAGTTGATCCGGCTTCTATTAAGGAAGATGCTGGGATTGTGGTATCATCCGAGAAAATGGTAGAAGAGACATCCAAGCAGATTGCCGTTGAAGAAAGTAATAAGGCTCAAGTAGTAAGAGAGCGCTTTGCTGAAGACGGTGAAAAGGCTCAGGTCAAGAAGAAGCCTGTTGCAGAAATTGACGAAAGTCATAGGGCTGAAGTCGAGAAAGAATCCGTTGAAGCAGATGAAGAGAAAGTGCTGGATGTGGAACAAGGAATGGATTCAAAGAACACCGAAGAAGTGAAGCTGCTCTATGCAAAACAAGGTACCGATTCAAAGGTAGCAGAAAGGCTAGATGCAGAACAAGGTACCGATTCAAAGGTAGCAGAGGGGCTCTATGCAGAACAAGGTACTGATTCAAAGATGGCAGAAAGGCCATATGCAGAACAGGGTACTGATTCAAAGATGGCAGAAAGGCCATATGCAGAACAAGATGAGCCTAAGGAAGACGGAGTAAAAGACTCTGGAGATGAGCCTAAGGGCGACGGAGTAAAAGACTCTGAAGATGAGCTTAAGGGCGACGGAGTAAAGGATTCTGAAGCTGAAACCAAGGACAATGAAGTAGGGGATTCTGGAACTGCAATTGAGGCTTGTGAATCGGTGAGCAATTCTAAAGCGGTAGCTGAAGGCGATGATCAAGTGGAGATTGCAGATGGTGAGGCTGAGTCCATTGATGATATTGAGGAAAGAGTTGTCAGAATTCCAGCATCGAGGAAATTGGTGGAAGCAGGACAACTCGGAGATGCGGAATTTAGGGTAAACGGATACTATTTGCCTGATCGCCCTGTATTTGGGTGTGAATCCAAGGCTGCGCCTGTGTGGCCAGTGTTTGACGACTCTTCCTGTCTGGGACGCAGCGGATTCTCGTTGAAACGATATTTGAGGAGGAGACCTGGTCTATTAAGAGGAATCCCTGAGATAAGGACAAAACTTCGGGAGAATAAGTTCGGAGTTTTGGTGGACGTGGAGAGATATTTCCGGATGATCGCCATTAAGAGCAATGATTGGGATTACCTTAGATTTATTTGGAAGAAAAGGATGGACAACTGATGGTGCAATGATGCAAAGGTTGGAGAAAGTGAGTCGCTTTCTAAGCAGGGTTGTACCGTCCAGATCACCTATGTGAATAGAGAGCCAATAGAAAAGGGTTCAATTGGCAAATATCTTCCAAACAATAAAATGCAACGTGTATAGAAGGAAACTGTTTCTGGAGCTGTAATAACTCCAATGTTATACACTCCGGCCAGTTCTCCAAAGAGGCAAGTGCCTACTCCAGCGAAAATCTTAATTTGGGAGACCAGTCTCCAGAAAGTCTGGTGAAAGTGCTAGACCGGAAAGGATTGCGAATCCGGTGGATTATGGGACTATTATATTGAGTGGTTTGAGATCTCTAAAGAAGATTTCAGAGTCCTATAATTGCTCTAAGCCTACAGACGATGCCTCAGTATAAGATCCTGATTCTTCAGGAGGTAAAGCTCAAGGTTCTCAAGGGGTTCCAGAAATTGCAGTGGAAGATTCTGACGAAAGGTCTGCAATTGAGGATTCTCAACCTTCAGAGCCTCTTGATGTGGAGAGTTCTGGAGTGGGGGCTTCAAGCGATGTAGAGGTAAGAGCTCAAACAAAGAGCCCTAAAGCCATATCTTCCAGAGTACTTTGCATGAAGAAAGAAGAATCAAGTATAGACTTGGAAGAGGAAGACACTGGAAGAAACGAACCCTCTCCGGCCTCAATCACCTTCAAAGCCCTAGAGACCACAGATTCTAAAGAAATTGATCTGACGATTTTGGGCAACATTGCGAGAGAACATTGCGCAAAAAGGATTGCATTTGAACAGTCCAATGTTATAAGGACATTGGGTTTGGGATGGATCCAAAGAGAAGACTGTTTCTTATATGGAGATCAGTCGTTGGAAAAGACATCGGCGACTACCACGAGCGAAATGCTTTCCTTCATCACCAAGTTAAAAGATCCCTTAAGATGGTTGGTACCTATCCTTGTAACAAGAAAAATAATGGTTCAAAGGTTGTGGATAACGGAATTACATTGGGATGATTCGATGGATGAATCATTGATTGAAGCATGGACTAATAGGAAAGGAATTGAATTTAATGGGGAATGAGAATACCCGATAGTTGGGTCTCGGAAGGAATACCCAGGGAGTGCAGTTGCATGGATTCGGTGATGCCTCCGAAGATGCCTATGCGGCAGCTGATTAGATAAGAATTCCCACTGATGATGGAGTCAGTGTAAGACTGTTGGCATCAAAGACTAAGTTGGCTCCCATGCGGAAGATGTCAATGCCACGCTTGGAATTGTGCGCAGCTCTTCTGCTGACCAGACTAGTGAAATATAATGGAAGAGTTGGATATCAAACTGGAGAGTGATACCTGTTGGTCCGATTCTAACATGGTCTAGAATTGGTTAAGAACTATGTCTGGAGATCTCCCCACTTTCATCGGCAATCGTGTCGTGGAGAATCAGAGTTGTCCATAAGTCAGGGAGTGGCGCTGTGTTCCTACAGGGGATAATCCAGCGGATATTGCCAGGCGAGGAATTCTGGGGTCCGAGCTGAAACAGTCTTCCATCTGGTGGACAGGACCTACCTGGTTGTCAGCGGAATCCACAGAATGGCCTAGAATGTCTCCTGTGTTTGAGAACTAAAGTCAAACTGAGCTCCAGAGTATTCAAGCCATCAGTGAAACACATTTCTTGGTGGCCATCGGAGAGATGAGCTCAACCTTTAATGGATATATACGAAAGGTGGCCTGATATTGCGCTTTTGCCATAACTGCCGCTACAGAGCGGAGCGATATCAGTCGCACTTAACAACAGCTGAACTGAGAAATGTTCATAGGAGAATACTTCGGACAATTCAGTTCCAGCATTTTAGGAAGAGCTAAGACGTTTGACCACTTTGGGATCAGTGAAACGCACAGGCAAGATTTATGGTTTAGCACCGTTCCTCGACGATCAAGGAATCCTTGGAGTCGGCGGTAAATTGAAATGAGCTCCAGCTGTGGCATATGAACAAAAACATCCTGCGCTATTACCTTCATCAGGAAGAGTGGCTCAGATGATTGATCGAGCAGTTCATATGCGGACTATGCACGGAAGTGTGCACCTGATGCTGTCCACATTGGGACAGAAGTATTGGATGCTGAGAGTAAAAGATCAGATGAAAAGATGCATTCGAGAGTGCGTGACATGTTGTAGAGACAATCGCGTCACTCCAGGCCAGCTAATTAGCGATTTACCCAAGGAGAGATTAACACGGGGTAAACCCTTCTCAATAAGTGGTGTATATTGTGCTGGACCTGTGAACCTTCGAATGTCCAAGGGTAGAGGTCGAAAGACGGAAAAGGGCTACATCTGTCTAGTTGTGTGCTATGTGACCCGAGCCGTACATCTTGAATTGTTCCCAGATGCCTCTACACCCACCATCATGACGGCTTTTAAGCGAGTTGTAGCGCGAAGAGGGCACTGCACTCGGCTATATAGTGATGAAGGAACAAGTTTGTAGGAGCTGCACGACAGTTACGTTCAGGTTTCTATCTGTCTCGGGATCAATTAAGAGAACTGGCTGCCGTGTTAGCTAATGATGGAACTAAGTGGAAGACCATCTTTCCCAATGACGACATCAATACGTTAGTATTGATAAAAGAGGAAAGAACGCCCCCTGCAAGGTGGCTTATGGGCAGACCAGTGGAGACCCATCCTGGGAAGGACGGCCTGGTGCGGGTTGTATCGGTGCGAACATCAGTTGGAGTGCTCCGAAGACCCTTGGTGAAGCTGGTGCTGCTGCCGGTGCCCCTCCGGATCTTGATGGTGCCCATCAACGGGGGGAGGAATGTTAGAGTTTAATTTATTATAACTCTGTGTATATATGTTTTTATTGTATTTGACCACGAGTGCTTGGTCATGTGTGTATGAATTTATTGTATAAATAGTGTGTTTGAGAATAAAGTGAATGTTGACTTGGAACTGTGTGAGACTCGTGCTTTCACCGTAGGTTAGCTTGGAGAGCCCGCGTTAGTTATAGGAAGATCTTGGCGCTGACTATACCTCTGGAAGAAAGGTAGAAAAGAGAACCAGCCAAAGAAAGAAGATTGAGTAACAACCTTGAACGGATATTATGCATTTCGGAGTACCAAAAACGTAGAACAGATTGTCTAAGAGTGCGTTGCATGTGCTTTCCGCCTTTGTGTCTTTTACCGGGATTGCGAGTGCCTATTTGCTAAAATGGTCTACGATCGTTAAAATGTGTTCGTAGCCTTCTGCTGATTTTTTGTAAGGACCTTGGTGGTCTATTCCCACTCGTTCCCAAATGTCTGTTACCGGTGGTAACGGTTCTAGCGGGGCTGTGGGTTTGAACCTCTGTGGTTTGAAGGCCTGGCATAATTTGCACGACCGAACATATTTTCGCACGTCTTCTTCAAGACCTTTCCAGTAAAAGCGGTGCTTAATACGGTGGACCGTCTTTGCTACCCCCATGTGTCCTGCCTCGGGTATATTGTGCGCTGTTTTCATTATTTCAGGTATGCTTTGCTTTGGTGCTAAGGACCAACCATTGGTTACCTTGTGTTGCATGATTCTTTTTATAAAGGATCCCGTTTATTTTTTTTATATTTAGTCCCGTGTTTTAGCGTCTGATAATTTTTCGGTAATATCGCAGAAAAACGTGTCATTTTGTCCATTCTTGTCAATCCGTACTGTGCATGCCGTTAAATCGTTAAAGTTGTCTTCGACGTTCGTATTGTTTTTGTGGAACGGGTTGCGTGAGAGTGCGTCCGGTGCAACGTTCTTCCTCCCTGCGTGGTGGACTATTTCAAAGTCGTACTCCATGAGTTTTAACCCCCATCTCATAAATCTTGAGCACGGGTCACGTACGTTCGCTAGCCACGTTAATGCGCTGTGGTCGGTTACGACTTTGAATTCTCTCCCGAAGATGTACGGTTGTAACTTTTGTAGTGCCCAGACTATTGGTAAGCACTCTAGTTCAGAGATACCATATTTACTCTCGTGTTTAGATGTCGTTCTCGATAAGTAGTGGACCAGGTGCAAAAACCCGTCGTTGTCCGGTTGCATTAGCACCGTGCCTAATCCTACTATTGATGCGTCCGTATGTATCTCTATTCTAACGTCTGGGTTGAAGTGCGCCAGTATTAGGTCTTCGGTGAGTTTTCTTTTTAGTGTCTCGAATGCCTCTATTTCAGCTGGTCCCGTTGCGATTTTTTATTTTTCTCCGTTAAACACGACAGCGGTTTGCTAATTCTGCAAAGTTTTTGATAAATCTCCAGTAATAACCGCAAAGGCCGAGGAATGAGCGTACTTGTTTTACATTTTTCGGTATTGGGAATTCTTTAACGGCCGCGACTGTCTGTTGAAGGTTCGATGCCGTCGCTTGATACCACGTGGCCGAGGATGGGTAACTTCCGGTATGCGAAACGGCATTTTAATGGTTTAAGCGATAGCCCTGCCTCGTGGAAACACTATAAGACCTTGCTCAAACGTTCATTGTGTTCGCGTATGTCTTTCCCGAATATGATGACATCATCCAAGTAAACTATGCACTCGGACCATTTTAATTGGGCCAGTAGCGTGTCCATAATCCTTTCAAAGTGGCCTGGTGCCCCCACGAGTCCGAACGGTAATACCTCAAATTCGTATAACCCGTTGCCAGTCGTAAATGCCATGATTGGTTTACTATTTTCTTCCAACGGACACTGCCAATATCCACTCACAAAGTCGGTGTGGGAAAAATATTTCATTCCTTCTAAACGGTCCAAGCAATCGTTTATATCTGGCTGCTGGTAGGAAAACTCGGTTACGTTATTGACTTTTCTATAGTCGACGCAAAACCGGTACGTTCCGTTTAACTTTTTTACTAACACGACTGGGCTGGCCCACGGCGATGTTGATTTCCTAATGATGCCCTTTTCGTACATTTCTTTTACCTGGCCTTCGATAATTTCACGTTCTTTTGGGCTGCGTCTGTAAGCTTTTTGCCGTTTTGGCTCTGTGTCCGCTTTGACCCTAATTTTATATGGTTCTATGTTCGCTACCTTTTCCCAGTCTTCGGAGATGTCTCGGTATTTGTATAAAACCTCTAAAACGTTTATTTTTTCGCTACTCGGCAGGTCGGGGTTAATGTCGAAATTTAGTGCCTTTTCACTAAACAAGCTGCTCGGCTTCTCATTCAGGTGTGCAATTTCGACAACGTCACTCTCTATTCTTAGGATGCACGTTTTCTCTACTAGTGATACCGTTTCGTTTCCTGTATTGATGACATCTATTGTGATGTCGCTCCTCGGTTCCGTTATATAAATCGCAAGGATGAGTAGTTCGGTTTTTCTTTTCGTCTCGGGTGGTTCCAGTATGCCTGCTGCTACGGTTGGTCCTTTTAGTCTAATCCTCGTTTTACCGCATGGTCGTATTTCCGTGTCGTTCATAAGGCAGAATTTTTGTTTACGTTGTCCAAGGTCAGGTTCGATTTTTTTTATTTATTCGAGTGAATCGCTTACGTCATTTTCTTGTTTGGTATCGTTACGGTACGTCCTCGATAGCTCTACCGATTCGTCCTCGAATCCGATCTTGCACCCGTAGTCTGCCAGGACGTCTATTCTGAGAATTATTTTGTCCGTTCCGCCTGGTATTATTATAAATTCGCCTACCATGTAGAATCCGTCTATTTTTATTTCTAGGACCGTAACTGCCGTCGCTACTATAGGTTCTCCTACGTCCCGTATTCTCGTTATTTTAGGTCTTCTTGGGCGCGCAGTTAAGGATGTTTTCTAACTTTTCGTCGATGCAACACGAGCTCGCTCCGGAATCAAATATTATTCTCGCTTTATCTAGTTTGTTGAACCGTGTTGCCATGGTAAAATTTTTCTTTTTTGACCAACAAATTCTGTGACGCTGCCGTTTTCTCTGTTGACCATTTTATCGTGTGGGATTTTGTGTGCTGTCTTTTGTTTGCCTTGCGATTCCCCCCTTACTATAAATTCGATTTCATTAGTGTCTCCGCTGTCAGCGACCCCCTCAACCGTACGTTCATTACTTTTGTTGTTGTAGAAGGCGTTGTCATCATACCCAGAGCCAATACGAAAATTGTTCTTACCGTATTTTGTCCTTGGGGCAGTTGTTGTGTATGTGCCCCGGCTGGTTGCACGTGAGACATGTTGGGGTCCCGTCGTGTACCGGCGTGCCTTCTCTGTCGGGGTCTCCGTCCGTGGTTGAGGTCTTGGGTCATATCCTTGCTCTCGTGGTCTGTATTCCCTCCAATCCTGCCTTGGTGTCGCCACGGTTTCCCACTTGTCTTCAACGTCGTTTACTTCCTTCTCTGCAGCTGCGTCGAGGAAGCTTGCTGCCTTGAAGTAGTCGTCCACCGACGGGTCCAGCGCCTCCGCGTCTTTCTTGCCTAATGACGCCGCTAGTATAAGGCAGTCTCGTGGGGCTAGTGCCATTAGGAGGTCGATCTTGGAGGCGAACGGGGAGAATCTACCCGCTGTTGTGTGGGCTGTAACCAGGTCCGTCAAGTATCTCCAGATTCCCCTCGTGAGTAGAGGCCTTCTTTTTCTTCTTAGTTCTTCGCCTCTTTTTCTCTCCTGGCTGTCGTTTTATGGGTAGAGGGTCTCCAAAGCTTCCGTTATAACTTCCAAGTCTTCAGTAGGTTCGAAGTGGCACTTGATGAATTCCTTGGCTCGTTGTGGTAGGTATCTCATCAGTGTCTTCGACCATACCTTTTTTGGTACGTTCGATGTCCTTAGCCATATTTTTATGTCTTCCACGAAATCTTCCAGGTTTCCCTCCTCGGAATTGAATTTCTGCAGCTCCATTATGTGGTTGTAGACGTTTTCGCACGGAGAAGTTGGGTCGCCGCTCATCTCCACCACGTGTTGTGTGGGAGCCTGGAAGTCACAGGGCCGTACAAAGGGATGTAAATTTTTATTGGTGCCAGGGTTGAGGCTGGTCCGGGGATGCATTTTGTCTGTAGCTTCTTGGCACTCGGGTCGGTCCTCTGTAGGGTCGGTCGGTGCGAGTCGGCCGTCTTCATTTTCCGTTGATCCCAAAAAAATGGAACTTGAGTCCGCAAAAAAAAAAAGTAAAGAGAGCAAGCAAGTAAGTTGGTCCGTGGTCAAAGTGCAATTTCTCGCCGAACTCTGTTGTTCGATGACTCACAGAGAGAGTTTAAAATTTTAAAAATATTTCTAAATCGTGAGCCTTGCTAGTTAAGATAGCGGGCGTGTATTAATCTCGCCCACGTGTCCGGCGTTCAGGGTCGCGCCATGGTTACACAACAATATTAAGAGTTAGACGAAAAACATGGTGTAGGAAGACAAGTTTCTTTTATTGATGTATAGGTGCAAGCTTTCGGGTAAAAACCCTTCAACAGGTGAGAAATGAAGCGCGACTTATTCTCGCCTGTTGAAGGGTTTTTACCCGAAAGCTTGCACCTATGCATCAATAAAAGAAACTCGTCTTCCTACACCATGTTTTTCGTCTAATTTCAATTCAGGAAGAATTCTTTATCTATATTTGTAAAATATTAAGAGTAAAACAAATAGAAAATAATTATTGTTACTTTCTTTGAATAAGTAATCATTTTATAAGGCATAATTTAGATTGTAGATTAGAATTATAAGGATATAGCTTGTCTCTCACACTTTCTGATCTGGTGATGAGCCCCTTCAGCATGTCTTATCTCCTTGTAAATATTTATTTAGGTTCTAGCCACTAGCTGGTGTGGAGTTTTCCTGGTTGTTGTGACACTAAGCCCTGGTTATTGCATTCAGAGCCTGATGATTATCATGATTGGACTTTGGTTAACTTAAGGACCTTGTGGTAAGTCTCCCTTGCAACAACACTCGCATACTGTTAAGCTTTTTTTTTTTTTGTTAATCTTGCCCTTTTTCCAGTAACATTATATTCATACCCATCTTTATTTCATTTATCTCACCAGATATTTAAGACAAAGCATATTAAAGTCTTCCCTCAATGCCTATAAAATCAAGGAAAGTATATATAGACAACCAATCTTAAAATAAACATTTTATTATTATCTAGGGCTACTAAAAAAATGCTCAATGGGTTCAGCATTAGCTCAAAGCAAAAAAAGAATTCGAAATATAAAAGAAAATAATGGCAAGAAAATAATTATTGAGTGCGCAAGTTTTTTCCAGTTAGTAAATTAATGAAACTGAAATAAAATTTTGTTAGACTTTTTAATTTAAAATAATTTTCATTGTTATAATTTGGTAATTAAAGGATGCCATCAGAAAATAAAAGGTTTTGGTTTCAAGGCAAACAAACAATCCAATTTTTAACTTTGCGATTCTGGAAGCGGTGTTTTGCCAGCCCATAAGCAATCTATAGGATGGGATGATGTCTGGAGTGTTATATAATGTGTTCTATGAATGAGTATTGACATCATCATCAATGGGTATGTGATTGTGGTCTTTTGTTGTAAAAAGAAAAGAATGTGATATGCCTTGTAAAAGTTATGTAATAAAAATAACAAAAAATTATATTGGCTTCATTTATTAATAAATGATTAATAACCAAAGGTAAACCAAAAATAATACATTGTGGCAGCGGTTACAACAGCAAAAAAAATTACAGCGGCAAAAAGAACGGTAAGCCTATTAACAAATGTTTATATTAAGGCTAAATTAATTCAGAGGAATTATAAAATTAACATAATTTTGAAATGTTTAATAACATTGCGCCGCCGGAAAAATTCAATTTTAAATGTCCAGAAGAATGGATTATGTGGGCAAGACGTTTTGAACGTTATAGGATCGCAACAGTCTTAAATGCCAAAGATGAAAGCGAGAAGGTAAATATGCTTATATATCTATTGGGCGATGAAGCAGATGACATTTACCTGCCTTTCAGGCTCCCCACTGCTGATTCAGCAAAATATAATGTGGTTTTAGACAAATTTTGTCAGTATTTTATTGGAAGAAAAAACATTATTTTTGATAGAGCCCAATTCAATAAACGTTCCCAAAGGATTACATAAGAGATTTGTTTGTTCTTGCAGAAAGGTGTAGTTATGGGGAATTAAAAGAAGAGTTAATCAGAGATAGACTGGTAGTTGGCGTAAGAAATTTGGCCTCGTCTGAAAAATTACAGTTAATACCTGATTTAACCATGGATAAAGCAATTGAAATTGCCAAACAAACAGAGGCAGTTTGAATGCAACAAAAATCACTGAGAGATGATTGCTTGGCAGAAACAAATGTTAATTTTGTGAAAAAGCAAAATAAAAGCAATTTCAGTAAAATAAAAGGAACTAACCTTAAGCATGATGAAAGTAGCATACCAGGCAATAGTCAAGCATGGTATCAAGCAGGAGGGGCTAAAGCATGCACCAGATGTGGCTCACCAAAATTTCATAAATTTGAGCATTGTCCAGCATTTAATGCCACATGTAGAAGATGTTCAAAAAAGGGACATTTCATAAAGCAATGCAAAACAAAATTGGTTTCACAAGTTACCACAAAAGTTGATAATGAGAAATTTCTTGGAAATTTTTGCATAGATCAAATTTCTTCAGATGAAAGATGGAATTGTAAAGTGGCTGTAAACAAAAGAATAATGCCATTTAAGATTGATACTGGCGCTGATGTTTCTGTGATGCCAGAAAATTGCTTCAAGCAGAATTTTTTGCATCAACTTGGGAAAACACAGAAGAGGCTTTATGCTGCCGGAATGGCAATGCCAGTTTTAGGAAATTTTCAGGCTACTCTTGAAGCTAATGGAAAATTTCTCATGAAGAAATTTATGTAATCAAAAATTTCCCTGTGTCACTGTTGAGTGCAAAAGCTAGTGAAGAGTTGGGATTCATCCAAAGACTATTACATGTCAATTCTAATCTATAACGGATCCTTTGAAGGATTATCCTGAATTGTTTTCTGGGCTTGGAAAACTAAATAAGCCATATAAAATTGAATTGAATGATCAGGCACAACCATATGCAATTCATACACACACAGTGGTTACAGCCTTCTCCACGCTGACGAGCGCCAACAGCGCAAGACGCGTTCGTGGATGGCTTTTCTTGATAAATCAAGGGATTGGGTTGGCCAAATATCACGGAGCAGGCTAAATAAACGTTTTGTTTATTTTTGCTCCACTAGATGGCGTCACACACACACACAAAAGCCTTTATTAAGACACACAGGTCTTACAGAGGATTCTCCTTGGGGTTACAAGACGGGGAAACCAATGAAAGTGGAAAATAAAAAATGGAGAAAGATTATATACACATGGTAAATATATACAGATTATAAGAAAGAATAAAAAATAAGAAAAAAAAAATTGGAAATTTGGATATGCAATTCATACTCCTAGGCGAATTCCATTCCCTTTAATAAATAAAATAAAACAGAAGCTCAAAGAAATGGAGCAGCAAGGTGTAATTGAGAAAGTTGATCATGCAACGGATTGGTGCTCACCAATGGTGATTGTGCCTAAAAAGAATAACGAAATTCGAATATGCGTTGACCTCACCAAATTGAATGAGAAAATAAAAAGAGAACGATATCAAATGCCTATCCTAGAAGAAACTTTGAACCAGTTAAGCAATGGTAAAGTGTTCTCAAAATTATATGCTAATTCAGGATTTTGGCAAATACCTTTGGATGATAAGTCAAAAGACTTTACAACATTCTTGACACCTTTTGGAAGGTATAGATTTTGTCGACCTCCATTTGGAATTACTAGTGCACCCAAGCATTTCCAAAAAAGAATGAATGAGGTTTTAAGAGATATAGAAGGCTCAATGTGTCATCTAGATGATATCATAGTTTGGGGATCCAATCAGCAGGAACATGATGGAAGACTGAAACAAGTCCTTAGCACACTGAAGGAAACAGGATTGACACTTAATAAAGAGAAATGTGTATTCTCTTCTCCTAAATTGAAGTTTTTGGGACACCAAATTGGACCTGATGGACTAAAGCCAGATGAGAAAAAGATAAGGGCAATTATTGAAATGCCATCTCCTCAAAATGTTACTGAACTGAAAAGATTCCTAGGAATGATAAATTATCTCTCTAGATTTATTCCATCTTTGGCAGAAAGAGCTCATCCCTTATATTCATTGCTGAGCCAAAAAAATGATTGGTTCTGGGGAGACAATCAAGTGAAAGCTTTTGAAACCTTGAAAAAGGCTCTTTCATCATTCCCTACTCTGGCTATGTACAATCCCAGCTATAAAACATTCATTACGACTGACGCGTCTTCCTTTGGTTTAGGAGCATACCTCAGTCAAATAAATGGAAAGAATCAAAGGCAGATTATTGCATATGCATCTAGATCATTGTCGGAAACAGAGCATAAATATGCTCAAATTGAAAAAGAGGCCTTAGCTCTTACTTGGGCTATGGATAAATTTAAAAATTATATCATAAGCCTAGAAGTTGAGCTAGAAACAGATCATAAGCCACTTATTTCTATATTTTCAACCAAAGCCTTGGAAGATTTGTCTCCAAGAATACAAAGAATGAAGTTTCGCATGATGCAGTACTCCTTCATAATCAAATATATTCCTGGAAAGAAGAACATTCTGGCAGATGTTCTTTCCTGTGCCCCTAGGAGTAAGATTGGCAAGGAAGAACTACAGGAAGAAATCTTGGCCTTCATCAATAATATGTAACTTCATTCAGATGCTTCTGATAAGTGGATTAAAGAAATTGCTGTTCATCAGAGTAAAGATCCTACAATCCAAAGAGTGAAAAGTTATGTTCAAGATCACTGGCCAGATAAAAGTAAACTTTCCCAAAAGGAAGTAGAATTTTGGCATGTACGGAATGACCTCATAATTATGAATAACCTTCTGATGAAAGGATGCAGATATGTGGTTCCAGGATCTTTAAGATCAGAGATACTTAGCCGCATACATGAGGGTCATCAAGGAAATACTAAATGCAGAAGAATGCGAGAAAGTTTTTATTGGCCAAAGTCCTACAAAGACGTTGAACAGATGGTTCTAAACTGTAATGAATGCATCAAAAAAAAGCAGTTCATGGAAAGAACCAATTATCATGACTGGCTTCTCAGATAGACCATGGAAGGAGGTTGCGATGGATCTTTGCCAATTTGAGGGAAAACACTTTTTGGTAATAACTGACTACTATTCTTGTTACCCAGAATTTAGTAGATTGGATAATTTATCAGCAGAAACTGTAATCTTGCATACCAAGTCTATTTTCGCACGGCATGGAATACCAAAACTTGTAAGGATGGATAAAGGTCCACAATTTAAAAACTATTTATTCCAGAATTTTGAAAAAAGGTTCGGATTTAGACACATCATGAGCAGCCCTAAATACCTCCAAAGTAATGTAATGGCAGAAAGCGCTGTGAAGATGATAAAGGCAAGATTGATGAAATCACAGGATCCTTATCTAGGTCTTCTAGCTTACAGAACTACTCTTTTGGAAAATGGATTCAGTCCATCTGAATTACTGATGGGAAGAAAATTAAGAACTGATCTTCCTACTCATCCTGACCTTCTTAAGCCAACTCTGGTCAACCAAGGACTTCTTAATCAAAAGGAACATAAATACAGAGAGAGGGAAAGAAGAAATTACAACAATCATTGGAAAGTTTGAAGTCTGAAAGAGTTTGATGTCAGAGATCAAGTGTGGGACAGAGATCTAAAAGTTCCTGGAACTATCATAGGCAGAGCAAACCAGCCAAGATCTTACTTAGTAAAGTCTCCAAAAGGACAATTGAGAAGAAACAAAATTCATTTGGCTCCGAATTATAAACATAAGGTTTCCAGAGAATGTGAAGAGAAGATCTTCCCTCTCTCCAGATTGAGTCTTCATACTGGAACTGATTTCTTGAAGGAGCTGAATGATGGGAGATTCCAAACTCTCTCCCCTGAACTCAATCCTGACTTTGATCTGGTCCAGGTTTTCTTTCAGCAGGTTTTTGCACTGTGACATTTCCAATGAAAAGTCCCTCAATGAATCACATATAAGTGGGAGGTAAACATTCAGTAATTTTTCATCTTTTTCTTTTAAACAAACATCTGTCTCATTTCTACATCCCTGGTCCAGCAGACTACATGACTGAGGATTCTTACTGTCAGAGTGGACACTCTCCCCAGGGCTGACACCAATTTGGCCACACAGAGACTCATGTTGCTGGAAAGAATCCCGAGTCAGTAATGCCCCTCAAAACTGACAACATCCAAATTGACGTTTGCAGGCTACAGTCATGTGAGATTCCAGATCTTTTCTCAATATTTTTGTGCCACAGGACTGTGGGCAGTCCACCATACAAAATTGGCACAAGGAACTGTGCAGCATGGCTTCCAAGGGATTTCTGTAAGTCTGGGAACATCCCTGGAATGGGCAGGTGTTCTCCATGTTCTGGAACATGATCCATACAGTTGGAGAACATTTCTAAGTTAAAAGTTGAACAAGTATAAACAGAAAATTTGGTAGAAAATAGATAAAGTATTTTATTATTTTTGTGAGAGAAAAAAGAGAGTCCAAATGTGGTGACATTACTAAAGTAGAATCTACATGAAAGGTCAGTCTCACTAGAAGACTCCTCTCTACAAATGACAGTTTTTATTAAACAATTACCATTTATACTAATTACCATCTTTCTAATAAGTGGAGCCTTTTTCTAATGATTACTATGGTTCTAAATGGACAAGAGAAAAAAATTCCTTTCAAACTAACAAAAATAGACACAGTCTTTGGCAAATTGAGTGGCTGGAGTTCATTAAATATGGTCTGGGTTTTCGTGAATGGACCAATTTCTATAATCTTTAAAAATTTTGTGATTATTTTCAATATACTTCCAAACCATGTGGAAGTTAAAACTTTTTGAACAAAAGTAAACAACACAAATGTACTAAATATCAGACTTCTATATGGCAGCTATGGTCTGGAATAGAATTAAAAGTAGAAAATAGCCACAATAACTTGTGGTGTAATGAGCCTTCCATACAAATAAATCAGTAGTAGGAACTAAATAATGGTAAGAACATTGTTAGAAATACAGTATAACCTAGTTGATTCAACACATGATAATTTGACACTTGCATTTATTCTACCATATTCTCATGTCCACAACTCAAGCCTGTCAAATACTAAAAATTAATTTGACCAAACAACAATTTGACACCAATAAGTTGACAAACTTTCATGGACCATTCTTGTTTAAAAAAATAATTTATTACTAAAAACACAACAGGTTGACTCTCAGAACACCATGGCTGTAATTAGCTAATGTGCACCATTCATAAAAGTTACAATGAGACTCAGCACCAACTTTCTTCAATTTTTGTCCATCCTGGACCCAATTTAAACCTAACTGGTGCCTGCTAGTTATTGGAATAAACAGAGTTGTTTTATAAAGTAACATTTTGTTATTTGAAATAAAATACAGGAAAGACATGAATGTCTAAGAAGATTGAGCAGCTAGAATGTTAACTAAATAGGGTGATAGCTGGAAGGTAAACAAACACTAAATTTTACCTTTAAAAGATGATATTTTAAATAAAATTTTCTGCCTTTTTTTTTATTCTTAAAATTGGTTCACTTTCTCCCTGTTTAATTTATCCACCTATTTCAAAACAGTTTTTGTAATTTTTCCTTTGTTCCAAAATTTACTAAGGCACTTTTATCTACTATGTTAAATGGCAAAATAAAAGGACATTGTAAGAAAACAACCCAAAGTAAGCCACACTCTCAAAGAGGTTAAAATTATTTTCTGTTAATTATATGTTTCTATAATTAAGTACAAAGATATAATGTTAACACATTAGTTTATTTTATATTGTTTAAAATAATTTATTTCACTTATTCTATTTATAATTAGCTGAATATCACAAATAAATAAAATGCTCTTTTTAATTATGTAAAGTTAAAAATTTATTGTCAAACTTTCTATGATAAAATGTTTTAGTTACTCGCCATATGGTTTGTTTATAAAAATGAAAATTTGATTCAAAATGTACACGTAAATTTTATAGTTAAAATTATTGAAAAAAATTCAATTAAAAAAAGCTAAAAATTATAAAACGGGGAAAATAAATATAAACACTAATATAATACCTAAATGTACTTGATGGCGAACCAAAAGTAAAATAATTACAAAGTAGTTTCCGCAGCACGCAAACATCTACCGCCATCTATCATCACATTTTGTAACTATTTATAAATTATTGTTTGTTACTTTGTTTAAAAATCGGTAAGTGTTTCTCAATTTGTTGCACAATTTCATATTGAAATTTAATATTTCATTAAAGCTTAATAATATATCCAATTTAATGTTTATATTTAAATTGTAAGTTGTAAAAATTTATAGTAATTTAATATAAATATTTTTAAAAATTATAATCTTGTACGTAATAATACTTGTAATTATGGGAAATTTAATTACATGATTACATTTTGCCCAACACTGATCTTAAGAAAACCTTAAAACCAGGAGATTGAGAAATCTTTAGCCAAGTTTGGCAAAATGTAAACAAAAAGCGTCACCGTCTTATTTATTATCTCCACTCAACAATCATTTTAGGGTATCTGTAGAGCTTGTGTCTGTTGATGAGTAGAGGTCATCTAAGGAGATTTGACATCCATAATGAGAGATTGAGTGAAGTAGATTGCGTCTGCTTTTATTATTAAGACTGGCAACACTACTCAGTGGCAGGCCGACTTAGCTCTAATATGAAATGGCCGCCTCTGACATGAGAAACAGACGCCATGTACAGCTCCTCCTAACATGGAGTACAGACTCATCCTGTATCCCTGGATTAGGAGCCCATACATGGTATTATCAGCCGGGCCAGCTGAACCCAGGTTTGTAGCGTGCTTGTTACTGCTCCCCCTCCTCCTTTTTTATCCGGGCTTGGGACCTGCAAAGGCGGAGTTATCGGTGCCATCGGATATAATTTTATATTGTACTAGACGAATGACCCGGCTTCATCCGAGAATTCCCCCAAGTGCAATTTCCTTCATACTGAAAGTACATCAATAATAAATAGTAGAAGTGCCATAGAATAGCAATACAGATGTAACAAATAAACCACAGGCAAAAAGTGTGTGTGATGGCAAAAATTGTATATTAGTGTTTAGGTATTTGAATAAAATATATTTTGCAATCTCCATTTAGTAATTTCAAAGTCAATATAGTTTAAATAGATGGCAGCTTTTCCACCTAACCCCCAAGGTACCCGCCCCAGTGCATTAACCCTTGAAATTGCCTGAGTTGAGTGAGTAACTGCGATGTCCATCTTCTCAGTAAGAATAAGAAAAAATAGGTTTAAAAAAAAATTAATCCAAAATACTGCCATGTAAATATTTTTTGTAAAAAATAAAAGAGCACATGGGAATTAGGCAAACATGTGTTTGCTAATGACTGCGACTGAATTTTAAACGATTTTTTAAAAATAGATAAAAAACAAAGGCTAGAACAAAAATTAATAAAAAATACGAAAGCCATTATTCACATACAGTATTGCTAATTTTGTAAAGTTTTTTTTTTTAAATTGCATTATGTGCACTAACCGCAACTTAGAAATATAAATTTTTGTCACAATACCCAATACTTTTGTAAAAAGTACGCAAGCAACTTGGAAAAACAGGCAGAATGCTCATTAGTGGCTTAATTGGCCTGATGATGTTACTTCGCCTCACATTTACTCCGCGTAAAAAAATTATTCTTCAAATTAAAAAAATAAATAGTCAAAAATACTAATCAAAATGTAGCCGAAAATTTTCCTCAGATTTATAAAAATGCACTTGCAAAATTTGGTACCAATTGGTTCAGTAGTTTTTGAGTTTATCACGAAACAGACATTGACTTTTTTTATATAAGAAGATTGTGCACATTATATTAGATAATACCATTTTAACCTTAAAAAATAAAATTGAAAACACACACAACTAACCTAAACCAACTACAATAAAACAATCTATTCAAAAGGATAGTGTGCTCAACTTCCATTCCCTATAGTTACTTTATATATCTGAATAATTCAATAATAACTTTTTTTTATTATTATCCCTAGAACAAGTGGTACAGGCCATGATAATCATGGGGGGTAGAGGTAGGCGACTTCTTATACTGTAAGTGCACCACACGTCTATACATGTGAAAAGCAGTTCGACTTGGAACTTACAAATGTACCAGAGCCCCGTTTGGTTACTTGCACTCACTAGTGGGGTTGGACTTTTGCAAGAATCAGAGGTCATTGGAGCATTTTTTTTAATAAGAAAAAGGGCCCAATGCGGGATCCGATCCCATAGAAGTCGAACGGTTTAGACCACAAGTCCAGATAACCCCAATAATAACTGAAACATACCCAAATACTACGCTGCTGCTGAAACATTTCATAGCACAACTTTTCTGGATATTTTTTTCCTGAAAATTGCTCAAAACGTTGGAAACCCAATTGTCTCACAACTTGTGATTTATACATGTTGGGTGCAAGGAGGATAGAGATGGTACCTTTTTAATATTTTCTATTAATTCTTGAAGTTTTTAAAGAGGAAAAAAATGAATATACTTTTATGAAGAGAAATTATGTTTATTTCAATAATAAAATTAAAGCAGAGAATTTTAAGATATTTACAAACATATTTACAATAAGGAAAAAACTAACCTGAGAGCATCTAGCTTCTCTGCCAAAACAAAACTATTATCTTCTTTTTAACTAACAAGACATATGCAAATCTTCTATTATTGATTAATCTGGCACAAGAATTTACATATATAAATTTACAAATTTTTTACAATTAAATTTAAAAATACAAATTTTTTAAACAGTAGAATTTACAAATATTAAAGTATTTTACATTTAATATAAAGATGATCACCTCTTACAATACAAAAATATGATACAAGTAGAAATTACACACTTAACAGTCTACTGACCTCTCATGATGGAATACAGAAGAATTGCTGGGCCTTGTGTTCCAACCCAACTCTCAACAAATGTACAACTGGCTAATTACTGCGCTGACTGACCTAAACTTTACTTTTAAATATTTTACATTTTATAAATCTGCGAGTGATATTTGATGAAACTTAATGACTTCTACTGAACAACTGGGTGAATGGACTAATTCAATAACCTCTAAGATTCCAACTTTAGACAACCCTCTACCCTCATTCATCTATAAAAAAATATAAAGATACTTTATAATTATACAACAACGCCAAATTGAGACATATATATGCAAAATAGTTGAGGAAAATTTGAATAAGAGTACCATGCGGCAGGACAGCCTCATAGGCCATTTACCTAATTCTCTATTCCATACACAAACCCTTTACTACGTATTTATAAATACTTTATATATATAAAGTATAATTTATATCTATTTAAAGAATTTGTTTCCACCAATAAATATGTTACTCCCTGTACCATGTGATGTAGTGAGCCACCACCAGTGTCCACTTCTATGCTAACAGCTAGACACTAATTTCACCAAGTTCTTGTAAAAGGTGGACTTTGCCCCGTACCTCATCATTACCATTTCTATAGTCTTCGAACCTCCAGTTAGCTGGGGATAATACTGTGGTATATGGAAACTATATGTTCATAAAACCTGAAGCTTCTACATTAAACAATAGAGTAATTGTAGTTACAAGGTAATAAGACCAAATAAATAAATAGTGTGTGAGGTAACAGCGTTGTTACCATCTTCAGACAAAAGTACTGAATGAGAAATTTTACCACAGCATGATTTAAATAGTTACTGCTATCAAGTGTGTAAACAAGATAGCAGATAAGAAGAAGATAATTTTCTGAGAAACATAGATAATTATTCTTAGAATTTTTTTTATATTTATTTATTTTTATAATAAAAAATATATATATAATAATAACAATAATATTCTGCGTTTCTCAGAAAATTATCTTCTTATCTGCTATCTTGTTTACACACTTGATAACAGTAACTATTTAAACCATGCTGTGGTAAAATTTCTCATTCAGTACTTTTGTCTGAAGATGGCAACAACTCTGTTACCGAAACATCACACACTATTTATTTATTTGGATTTGGTCTTAATACCTTGTGTTTATAATCCAAATTGTGCCTTATCATCAGTAATAGTAGTTGTAACAATAATAGAAAATATTGGATTCTGCGCCACATGTACTGTAAATCAGCCAACAACATTGTGAGAATATCTTATCCATTATTTCAACACCCACCTGATAAGATAACTTGTTGCCATTGACTCCTTCACTTCTCGCTGCCAAGTGCTGAAAGAAAGAAACTGAGGTTTGTATGACTGCCTATTACAATTACTAGTGGAATTGATTTCCTACTTTAGTTAGACTACAAGAAAATAAGACCTAATCCAAATAAATGACGTTGGGCAACAGAGTTGTTACCATCATTAGACCAAAGAATATTAAAATATTTTATTATTTTGTCTGATAGTAACAAAGCTGTTGCCTTAACATCACACACTATTTATTTATTTGGATTAGGTCCTATTTTCTTGTGGCTATAATTTATAGTCCAAAATGTGCTTTATCACTTTAGTCAGACCTTTGACTCCGTACTGTTGAAGCCAACTCAACACATCTAAGATGTAGAGGAAAATAATTTTGTATGCTTTTTTAGAGCTCTAGTAATTTAATTTAACATTAATTCGACCAGTTTTTTAAAAAGGAATTTTGATAGCATTAGATAATTCTTATTTTAATACAAATATTTGGATGAAATTATGATACTTCGACACTTGTGACTCAGCGGCCATTGATAGCGTATGCGCACCATGCTTAAAAAAATACTTTAAATACATTGCCAATATTATAAAAATATATTAATCATACCTTTGGTTATCCTTGTAAAATGCCCGCTAGCAGTGAATGTTGTTATGAAATCATTTGAATAACTTTAATTCAACTGAAAGTTCTGATCTCTTAGGTGTTATACAAACCTACTGTACAAATTTATCAATAGAAAAATGTACAAAAACAGTACAATATATTTTATCATTAGAAAATATACAAAAACAGTACAATTTTATCACTAGAAAATGTACAAAAACTACAATTTTATCACTAGAAAATGTACAAAAACAGTACAATTTTATCACTAGAAAATGTACAAAAACAGTACAAATTTATCAATAGAAAATGTACAAAAACAATATAATTTTATCACTAGAAAATGTACGAACTTTACAATTTCATCTCTATAATTTCAATATTGGAGCACTGGCATCATTTACCTGTAAGTGTTGAATTGTGGTGCCACCAATGGCGGGGCCGCTATCCCTTGTAAATTACATGCGTTTAAAATTTTCTAGAGGAAAATTTAGGCATCATTGGTTCAATAACCTAACTGAAGAGGACACCGACATTAAGGTATCTTGAAGACTAACATTCAACTATTATTTAAACTTATGGAATCAGCTAAAATGTCAATAAATATAATTCTTGTTATAAACAACCATAAAGTATTTCTTTAAAAGTTCATTATTTTTATAATTAAATATTTAGCTTTTCTTCATTCATTTTTCCAAATGCAATTAAACATTTAGATAAAATGATATTTGTAATTTTTCATTGGTGCCAAGATGCATTTTTGTCCCTCACCAAAAGTTGATAATAAAATATTCTAAATGAATGAAATAAAATAGACCTAATAGTAACACACAATTCATATTAACAAATTATTATTTAAAATATATTGCAAAAGAGAGGTTTTTAAAAAATATTATTTTAAAGATTTAATATTTGCTTTCCAAGATAAAATGTCCACTACCAATAAATGCTGTGATGAAATAATCTGTCCTCAATTTATCACAGACTTTAATTCAACAAAAACCTCTGATTCCTTGCCATGTTCAATTGAAGAAGTTAGACTGTAATAACTCTACAATCCACATTATTCCAATTTTATGTTCCCTTTCTGGATAATATAAGGAATTCATTGATCAGGACACATTGCATGATTTTATTGCTCTCAAAAGTTTCTATACAGATTCCAAGAGCAAGTTACTACCAGTTCCTTTTAATGATCATGTTAACTAAGACTTGTTTTGTTTCTGTATATATTCAATTAGTTTATTGAAAAAGTAAACATTCGAGCAATAAAGTTTCTTTTACACATAAAACAAATTTCTACTATCCATTGTGTGATTAAAAATATTGGAAAGGTTCGGCTCATCAATGGTGAACCCTCCCAGTGGTTTCATAAATTTGAACTGCCATATCCTTTTTTAGAGCTATAATACTGTAGGATGGTTGTTGTTGTGATGTGCTGGTGTGGCTTGTGGAAAGGATGCTGATAAAATTATAATTAAAATTAATTTATTTAAAGCAAGAAATTATAGAGAGAAAAGAAGCAAGGGTTGAAATAACGGCCGCAGCACTAGCCATTTGTTTACCGCTAAGTCGCCAGCGTCTCTGATGACGTCCCACGCGCATGCGTAGTGAAGTGTTGACGCCCGCGGATGCCCAGGCCGTCTTAGTTCGGCTCGCTGAAGCAAAGTGTAGTCGCCACACTACTCCCCCTCCAGTAGGATCTTTCCAGCGATCCTATGCAATCTTATTGGCTTGCCAAGTTTGGGTCTTGGGAAAACATCGGTCCTTCTGATGTGAAAGCAGGCTTGAGGCGGTCGATTGACACCCACGTGGATCTCTTTTTAATTTTCAGTTTGTAAATTTTGGGTTTCCTAAAAAGGACTTCATATGGACCGTCGTATGGGGGAGCTAGCGGTGGCAATATCAGGTCCCGACATAGATAGACATGGGAACATGTCTCGAGTGGTTTGGGCACGTAAACGTGGCGGTTCCCTTGTGGTTTGCTTGGTGCAGGTTTCAGAGATGCCATGGCGCGCTTGAAGTCCTCCAGCCACGGTTCGGTAGGCGAGCTTGCAGAGGGGGGGTCCTCGAAAAATGTTCCTGGAAGGGGTAGGGGATTCCCATAGACCAGCTCAGCGGTTGTGGTGTTGAGATCTTCCCTTAGCGACGAACGAATCCCTAGGAGCAGCAGGGGAAGTTTCAAGGACCAGCTCGTGGAATCGTGACAGCGAAGGGAGTCTTTCAGCTGTCTGTGGAATCTTTCTACCAGGCCGTTTGCTGCTGGGTGGTAGGGTGATGTCCTTATTCTGTTGATTCCAAGAAGCCGTGTCAACTCACCGAAAAGTGCTGATTCAAACTGCCTGCTTTGGTCTGTAGTCACTTTTGCTGGCACCCCAAAACGAGATATCCAGACCGATAGGAAGGCATTTGCTACTGTTTTGGCGGTGATGTCCTGTATGGGTAGGGCTTCGGGCCACCTAGTGAATCGGGCGACGCAGGTGAATATGTACCGATAGTTTTCACTCGGTGGTAATGGTCCGACCAGGTCAATGTGAACATGACTGAACCTTCCGTCTGGGGGACTAAACGACTGAAGGGGCGTTCTTGTGTGTCTAGCGGTTTTGGAGACTTGGCAGCGGTGGCAGGCGAGAGTCCAAAGTGCGCAATCCTTCTTGACAGCCGGCCAGACGTAATGGGCGGTGACCATCCTTGTAGAAGCTCGTACTCCGGGGTGAGACAAGTTGTGGTATGCAGAAAAAATTATGCGGCGACAGGGTGCGAGTACGAATGGTCTGGGTTTTGCTGTGGAAACGTCACAGTACAGGGAAATGTTCGTTTCTGGGATTTGTACTTTTTCCAGTTGTAGTGAGCTGCGGTTTTCCGATGTCAAGAGAGCTTGTAGCTCCTGGTCTACTGCTTGCGCTTCGGCGAGGGATTTCGGGTCATAAGGTTGGTGATGGGAGGTGGGTTCCACGCGTGACAGGAAATCTGCAGGTACATTTTCACAGCCCGCGATGTAGCGGATGTCGGTTGTGAATTGCCCGATGAAATCGTGGTGTCGACATTGGCGCGGTGAGGCCTTGTCCAGATTTTGTTGAAAGGCGTATGTGAGAGGTTTGTGGTCCGTATAGACCGGAAATTGTCGCCCTTCCAATAAATGCCTGAAATGCTTGATAGCCAAGTATACCGCCAGGAGTTCTCTATCGTATGCACTGTATTTTCTTTGTGCAGTGTCTAGTTTCCTTGAGAAAAACGCTATTGGTTGGAAATTGTTGCCAACTTGCTGGTGAAGCGCGGCGCCCACAGCAAAATCCGAGGCATCTACCGTAAGGCAGAGAGGCGCTTCTGGAAAAGGATGGTGCAAGAGGGCAGCGTTGGCTAGTTGAAATTTGCACTGGTCAAAAGCCTGGAGTGCTGTTGGGTCCATTGGCAGGAAGCGTTCTTGCGCCCTTCGACCATGGCGTGGAGTGGTGCCTGAGTGCTAGCGGCATTGGGGAGGCAGCGCCGATAGAAATTTAACATACCCAGAAAACGTCGAAGTTTTCCGACAGTATCAGGGATTGGGATGTCTTTAATTGCTTGTACTCGCTGAGGGTCTGGCGAGATTCCAGCGTTAGTGATGATAAACCCCAAGAATTTGACTGAAGGTTGGCCGAAGGTGCATTTGGTTTCGTTGATCGTCAGGCCGTAGTCTCGAAGGCGACCAAAAAGTTGTTGAAGATGGGATACATGTTGATTTTCTGAATCGGATGCGATAAGCACGTCGTCAATGTAGGCATATGCAAAATCCAAACCTTGGAGTACTTCGTTGATGAGCCTTTGAAAGGTTTGGGCTGCGTTACATAGGCCAAAGGACATGCGGGGAAACTCGAAAAGGCCGAAAGGCGTAATAACGGCAGTCTTAGAGATATCTCTAGATTCCACGGGCACATGGTGGTACACTCTAACCAGATCGATAGTAGAAAATATTTTCTAACCATGCAGATGCGATGCAAAGTCCATAATGTTAGGGACTGGATATCGGTCGGGGACGGTAGCGGCATTCAGTTTCCTGTAGTCTCCACATGGTCGTAGCGAGCCATCTTTTTTGGGTACTAGGTGGAGAGGGCTGGCCCACTGTGATTTGGATGCCTTTCTCCATCATGAAGGCGAATTCTTTCTTTGCCGCGGCGAGTTTGTCCGCGGGGAGTCGTCGCGGTTTTGCTGCAATCGGGGGGCCCTTTGTGACGATATGATGAGTCACTGAGTGAAGAGGAGGGCTTTTTACAAGATTCTGACTAGTGAGCTCTGGGAATTGTCTGAGTATTCTGGAGTAAGGCGAATTGGCGATTGTAAGGTGAATGCTAACAGCGGGGGAAGGGGAAACTTGTCCAATGGAGTGAAGGGAAGATACTGGGTCGCTCAGCCGGTGATTACGCAGATCTACTGTCAGCCCGTAATGTCGGAGAAAGTCTGCGGCGATGATGGACACGCCGACGTCGGCTATGATGAAAGGCCAACGGAATAATCGTCCGAGACCGAGGTCAAGCCCAAGATGTCGTTCCCTGTAAGTGTGGATGATAGATCCGTTAGCTGCGAAAAGCTGCCTGTGCGAGGGCCTAGCGTTTTTTACTGGTGGTGGAATCACTGAGACTTCGGCTCCAGTATCGACCAAAAACAAATAGGCTCTGCGTCGGTCCGTAATGAAGAGCCGGCGAGTAAGGCCTGCGCCGTCAGTGGCTCCTACTGACGGCTGGCGTATTCGTTTCCCTGGACCTTGAAGTTGCATGGTTGAAGGCACTTCCTAGCTTGCGCTCCAAACCTTATATGGTACCAGCAAGTTCCTGCGTTTCCTTTTTTGTTGTGGGTCGGGTACCTAGCGTTCGGATAGCGATTGTTTGGGGTGTCATGGATGACTTCAAAGCTTCGATTTGCGTATGCAGGTCTTGGATTTGCGTCATCAGCTGTTGGTGGGCTTCCGCGCTATGACCTGTGCTTGGTTGGTCCACTGCTGAGACCGTTGGCAGTATGGCTTCGTGTATGTTGTCTGCCATTTCCGCCAGCTTACTCAAACTTGTTTCAGAGGATGCTGCGAGAGCGGCCCTTATGTCCTGAGGTAGGCGTCGAGTCAACAGCATTTTCAGTGCTGTATCGGAGAAATTTCTTCCTGCCTGATGTTGCATCGCGGCTAGGACTGTTGATGGCTTCTGATCTCCCATGGGACGCCCATCCAGAACCTGTAAGATTTTAGTTTGTTTTGATTGACCGAGTCATTGGAGAAGGCCTGCTTTCAGCGCATCGTATTTACCAGAGGGTGGGGAGGGGGGCGTTACGATGTCCGCGACGTAAGTAAGGGTTGGCTGGTCTAGGCTCGTTACCGTTGCTTGGAATTTAGTTTCGTCGCGGGAGATCTCGGCTAGACCGAAAGCGGCTTCTAGCTGGCTTATCCACAGTTCAACGTTGTTGGGCCAGAATGGTGGTGCACGGAAAGCCAATCTTGATATTTGGGAGGGTGCCGTGGATGTTGGCCCTTCCGGATGTTCCGTAGTTGCGTCTTGCATTCTGGGGCTGTTGAAAGTTTCGTGGATGAAAAATAAAAAATATATATAGAAGTGTGATTAAAATAACTTTTGCATCACGTCTGGCTCACCAATTTGTAGGATGGTTGTTGTTGTGATGTGCTGGTGTGGCTTGTTGAAAGGCTGCTGATAAAATTATAATTAAAATTAATTTATTTAAAGCAAGAAATTATAGAGAGAAAAGAAGCAACGGTTGAAATAACGGCCGCCGCACTAGCCTTGTTGTTTACCGCTAAGTCGCCAGCGTCTCTGATGACGTCCCACGCGCATGCGTAGTGAAGTGTTGACGCCCGCGGATGCCCAGGCCGTCTTAGTTCGGCTCGCTGAAGCAAAGTGTAGTCGCCACAATACTATATTGGACGATTCTGCTTACTGAAGAGTAGAATCTTACAAACGGTATTCAAGTAAAATATGAAAATATTTTTTTTTAGGACTGTACATATGACATCTAAATATTTTCCTTGAGCAATGCTTTTCTCCAAAATAAGGACAAATTGAGAAAAAGGCATTTCCTGATCGTGTAAACTAAAAGTAGGTGATGGCTTGCGCCATCTGTCAGAATAAATATCAACTAATTGTTGAATTTAAATTATTCCATAATTGGCCAAATACCCATTCTTGACTAATAAAGAAAAGCTAACCACATCTGGCTGTTGGCCCTCAGCAGCATGGTGCAAGCTCTACCTTAATGACCAAATACCCATTCTTGACTAATCAAAAAAAGCTAGCCACATCTGGCTGTTGGCCCTCAGCTGCATGGTGCAAGCTCTACCTTAATGACCAAATACCCATTCTTGACTAATCAAGAAAAGCTAGCCACATCTGGCTGTTGGCTCTCAGCAGCATGGTGCAAGCTCTACCTTAATGACCAAATACCCATTCTTGACTAATCAAGAAAAGCTAACCACATCTGGCTGTTGGCCCTCAGCAGCATGGTGCAAGCTGTACCTTAATGACCAAATACCCATTCTTGACTAATCAAGAAAAGCTAACCACATCTGGCTGTTGGCCCTCAGCAGCATGGTTCAAGCTGTACCTTAATGACCAAATACCCATTCTTGACTAATCAAGAAAAGCTAACCACATCTGGCTGTTGGCCCTCAGCAGCATGGTGCAAGCTGTACCTTAATGACCAAATACCCATTCTTGACTAATCAAGAAAAGCTAACCACATCTGGCTGTTGGCCCTCAGCAGCATGGTGCAAGCTGTACCTTAATGACCAAATACCCATTCTTGACTAATCAAGAAAAGCTAACCACATCTGGCTGTTGGCCCTCAGCAGCATGGTTCAAGCTGTACCTTAATGACCAAATACCCATTCTTGACTAATCAAGAAAAGCTAACCACATCTGGCTGTTGGCTCTCAGCAGCATGGTGCAAGCTCTACCTTAATGACCAAAAAAAAACCTTGGACTGACAAGAGCATTAGACAGAAACCAT
>CP092869.1:71882749-72169803 GCA_030710605.1 Cordylochernes scorpioides
TTTACCGCCTGACACTGAAGGATGGTCTCTTAGTTGTGGTATTTAAGTGAACTATGGACATAAGACACTTTGTATAAATTACACAAATATTAAATTCACCACTTGGGGATTGATAGAGGACTGGTACAAACTATTGATTTTTGGCATGGTGGAGAGACACCACCCAGGATCGAATCCAAAATTGGGTATTTTTTATGAAGAAAAATAAATGGCTTAAATGATCCCAGTAATGCATGTAATCAAATGGGGTTCTAGCACATTCATAAGTGCAAAAGCCCAACTATATTCTACGTATATGGTGCGCTTACAGGAAAAACAGTCGACTACTACCCACCACGATTATCATGGCATATACTACGTGTACTTGGGATGAAGAAGAGATTATATTAAGTAGTGCGACGTAGATTTGAAGGCTACACAGAATAATGTACGAGAACTAAAATTAACTTGCGTTATCATGATCAGAGAGAAACTACTTTATTACAACGTCCATTTTGTTACACCAGGTTGGAGTTCTGCAAAGTCACCACGATTGTCATGGCATATACTACGTGTATTTGGGATGAAGAAGAGATTATATTAAGTAGTGCATTCAAGGTTTACGTAGATTTGAAGGCTACACAGAATAATGTACGAGAACCAAAATTAACTTGCATTATCATGAACAGAGAGAAATTACTTTATTACAACGTCCATTTTGTTACACCAGGTTGGAGTTCTGCAAAGTCATGGACCTTGGAGTAGTTGGTGGTCTTGAGTCTGAGGCTATCTTTCAAAATAAACAAACAAGATATAAAAGTATTAGAGCTCTAAGTAGCGGTCTGGTAGATTAAATTGGTGAAACATCTGGGAGGGTTCACCATTGATGAACCTAAACCTTCCAAATTATTTTTCATCGCAGTAAGGACAGTAGAAACATCTGGGAGGGATCACCACTGATGAGCTAAACCCTCCCTTCATCGCAGTAAGGACAGTAGAGTTTGTTTTATGTGTAAAAGAAACATTCAATGCTTTCATTCCCTATATATAGATGACATCAGATAAATATTTATTGATGAGAAACTTGTTGAACAACCAAAAATATGTGCGTTACCCAGACTCCAAATCTAACAGTGTGAAAACTGGACTTCTGAGAGCCACGTACATACACTATCCGGGCTATTCTTCTGACTTGTTGTTGCAGTAGAAATCTAGCTCTTCAGATGTCACCAGAAGTTGCCAGGACGATTTGCTTTTAAGGAAAATATCTATCTACAAATAATAACCATTAACAGATACATGAAGTAGCAATCGATCCGATTCAATGATATACACTCATGGACAAAACTTAAGGAAGTTGTACCTTTTAGCATGTATATCGGGAAAATAACTGAAAGATATTACAGTGACCTTTATTGAAAACACACATATATACACTCATGGACAAAACTTAAGGAAGTGTACCTTTTACCATGTATATCAGGACAATAACTCTGAAATATATTACAGTGACCTTTATTGAAGACACACATATATACACTCATGGACAAAACTTAAGGAAGTTGTACCTTTTACCATGTATATCGGGATTTGTACAATAACTCTGAAATATATTTGAAACTAAGTGACCTTTATTGAAGACACACGAGATAGCAAAGTTGGAACAAAATTGCGCCTCTGTCTTAAAAAAAAAAAAAAAAAAAGACCGGTGACATCAAATACTTTTCACTTCCTTTAGTTTTTGTCTATGAGCGTATTCATTTATTAATCCAGTGATATATATTCAATAACATAATAAATAAGAGATCATGAACCTCTTGTTAGTTAATTGAAAACAATAATGATCCAAATAATCTTAATTAAAAGCAGATTTAAGAATGAAGGCAACACGTGGAGGTAACACACCTCAGTAAACAACTAAAAGAAAACAACGAAGGTATTGGCACGCTGCGCTGCTAGAGGGAGTTGTGGGTTATCTTCCAGCCAAACTTATCTCGGTGTGATCCCCTTCCTTAAGCCTGTCAACCTTCAATAGTTAAGACATCTTGTGAGAAATCAAAAAATAATCTCAAATTAAGAATGTGTATATTAAAAATAATTTTATAAATTTCATAAATGACAGCCAATGTTATAAAATTGAAGCCGCCTCTGTACCGCCTGATGAGGGCCATAGTTCAAAACTATTTTATTCAGGATGGAATTTTGTCTGAATTTTACAAAACGGGTGCTGTGGCTCATTCCATATCACCACTATATTTTATTATTGAAGTCATTTTGGTACATACAGTATATATGTGGTAATATGTGGAGCTGTCACCTCATCCAACATACAGTATATATGTTGTAATATGTGGAGCCGTCACCTCATCCAACATACAGTATATATGTTGTAATATGTGGAGCCGTCACCTCATCCAACATACAGTATATATGTTGTAATATGTGGTGCCGTCACCTCATCCAACATACAGTATATATGTTGTAATATGTGGAGCCGTCACCTCATCCAACATACAGTATATATGTTGTAATATGTGGAGCCGTCACCTCATCCAACATACAGTATATATAAAGTAATACTTAAAGCTGCACCGCATGAGTTTCTTTTCTGTGAGAAATCAATATTTATTTTAAAGATAAATATCTGCTATTTCTAACTTTTTTGCATGACGTAAGAAAGGATGAAAATATGAAGAGTGATGGTCTATATATAATTGGATGACGTATGAAAGGGTGAAAATATGAAGAGTAATGGCGAAGGAAAAATAAAAGTGTCCAGGGGCGGGAATCGAACCCACAACCTTCTGCTTACCGGGCAGGTGCCATGTCCACTAGGCTACCCTGGACGTATCTTTCCGTTCGTAACTAATACTTAAAGTAACTTATAATATATTATAAAGGACTGCGGCGTATGATTATAAAGTAATACTTAAAGCTGCACCGCATGAGTTTCTTTTCTGTGATAAATCAATATTTATTTTAAAGAGAAATATCTGCTATTTCTAACTTTTTATTTTTCCGTTCGCCATTACTCTTCATATTTTCACCCTTTCATACGTCATCCAATTATATATAGACCATCACTCTTCATATTTTCATCCTTTCATACGTCATCCAAAAAAGTTAGAAATAGCAGATATTTCTCTTTAAAATAAATATTGATTTATCACAGAAAAGAAACTCATGCGGTGCAGCTTTAAGTATTACTTTATAATCATACGCCGCAGTCCTTTATAATACAGTATATATGTTGTAATATGTGGAGCCGTCACCTCATCCAACATACAGTATATATGTTGTAATATGTGACAATGAAACAGCCTTTATTGACCAATCAGTCAATGGTACACCCAAGTCAGTGGGGAAAAAAAAAAACCAATTATTTACAATGAGCGTCACAAGACCGACCTAAATTCCGACAATTGGTCGAGAGTAAATTGATCACCGCCTCGGGCACGCTTGATGATAGAGCCCAAGAAGTTTGCAAGGATGCTCCTTTGGTTTGGATGTGCGCCGAGAATATCATTCCGTTCCTCTCCGGAATGCAGAGCCGCATGAATGATTTGTTCCAGTCTGATCCAACCAAGTAGGGGTATCAGGAAGGTCTTATAGTTCAATTCCTTGAACAGGTCGTGGAGCCACTTCTTACGGGCCTCATCTGTCATCTTGACTGGCAGTGGAGGCGGATATGCCACTTCAGCTGGTGCTGACTCCTTCCCTTGAGGAGCGGGCGGCGCCGTCTCAGCAGGGCGAGGCGCAGGCAGTGGGGGTGTTGGAGGCACTGCTGATGTTATCCTGAGCTCAGCCTTGACTTGTCCGAGGACTTTGTAAAGGTTGCTGGCTGCTCCGGGCCTCAGATCCAAGATTTGCCCGATCAGGCCGACGAGGGCGTCGCACTGCGGAGGCGACAGGAGGGGTCCTTTCCTCTGCGCCTTGGTCCTCGAGGAGAGGAGGTCCAGGACCTCCTCCCGCCCAAGACCAAGGGCGTCCGTCTCAGCGAAGGACACGCTGGGGTGCCCCTCGATGAACGCATCGAGGTCGACTCTCGTTGCGTTCTTTGCCGATGACGTGGAGGACGCAAGGGTCTCCTCCACGATGGACATCTCCACGTCCGGTGTTGGGGCCGAAGGTACGAGGGTCTTCTGGGCGGGCAGAGGGCCAAGCGGGGCAACGAGGTCCGGCCCAGCGGGAGGCGGCTCAGGATGTTGTGAACCGGCCGGGCGAGGGCCCACGGGACCCTCAGGCGCCTGCAGGGGCGGAGCAGGGGTCACAGGTGGAGGGGCAGAAGGCGTCTCCTCCATAGGCAAGGCCGGGGCCGCTGGTGTTGGAGGGCTCTGCTGCCGGGACACGGTGGACGAAGCACCAGGTGGAAGGGGTGCCGGTTGTGGCTGGCCGTTGTTGGAGGCTCTTCCAGGATTGATAGGGCAGTTGGCCCTACGGTGACCCTGCCGGCCGCATCTGGAGCACTTGACTCCATATGATATGAAGGCCGAGAGGACGTTTCCTTTGTTTCTGATGACGACGCGGGTCGGGATCTTTTCCAGGGTAAAGCCCTCCTTTAGGAGGATGAATACCTCGCGTCGGCCATCCGTGAAGGTATACCTTCCGGCTCTTAGCCGGATAGGGGCAATGGAAGACACGTCACCAAAGGGCTTGAGGGCCTCGATGACGGCGGCGTCTTCTTCGAAAAAGGGCAGGTTTGCGACGGTGATCCTCTCCGCCCTTTTCTAAAAGGGGAAGGCCCTGAGGTGGGTATGCCCGATTTCAAGGCCGTCCCTTAGAAGTCGCTCCGCCAGGGCCTTGGTGGACAGGCCCACCAGCATGTGGCCGTCCATTTTCATCACTTGGAGCACATTCCCGGCTCCTCCGACCAGCTCTTCTACCGCCTGTAGGTAATGGGTGTATCCGAAGTCTGGGCAGTGTTCCACGAAGACGCAGTTATCCTCAGTTGAAGAGCGCTGTTGTACTCTGGCATCGGCGATGTCGGCCCGGGTAGCCCTGATTTCCTGGACCACCGTAGCTCCTCCCGCAGTTGGCCGTCTTCGCGGGGTTGCGCCGGTCCTTCTGGAGGTCGCGACACCGCTGGAACGTTGTTCGACAGGGCGGTTCGGCGACTCCCTGCGTCTTCGCTTGTGTTTAACTACGGTGAAGCTATCTTCACCTGATTCCGCAGCCTCCATTTGCTCGGCCCAGTTCGTCGCAGCGGCCAAGGCGCCGCTTGTTGATGGCGTGACGTCAGCGATACACGCCGCGGCAAAATTTGCATGGCTTCTGTCGATTGGCAGATTTGCATAGTTGGCGCTTGCGTCAGCCATTCTCGAATCTTCACCTTGAAAATGGTTTTCCGCGGATAAATCCGCAACGGCTTCACTTTCGGAGCCGAGCCTTGCAGGCTCATGTTCAGCTCGGTGAGGGCTTCCAGCCCATACCAAATTCGTCGCTTCCAGCGACATTCCTCCGCTCGCCAGAGGTGAAATTCTCTTCTTTTGGGAGGCGGTTAAAATTTCAAGCAAGCAAAGTTAGGGGCAGGAGCGCGCGCCCGTGCAACCTCGCAGCCACGAGCCAGGTGAATGTTGTAATATGTGGAGCCGTCACCTCATCCAACATACAGTATATATGTTGTAATATGTGGAGCCGTCATCTCATCCAACATACAGTATATATGTTGTAATATGTGGAGCCGTCACCTCATCCAACATACAGTATATATGTTGTAATATGTGGAGCCATCACCTCATCCAACATACAGTATATATGTTGTAATATGTGGAGCCGTCACCTCATCCAACATACAGTATATATGTTGTAATATGTGGAGCCGTCACCTCATCCAACATACAGTATATATGTTGTAATATGTAGAGCCATCACCTCATCCAACATACAGTATATATGTTGTAATATGTGGAGCCGTCACCTCATCCAACATACAGTATATGTTGTAATATGTGGAGCCGTCACCTCATCCAACATACAGTATATATGTTGTAATATGTGGAGCTGTCACCTCATCCAACATGCAGTCATGGGCCAGAGAACTAGCCTGAAGATAAAAAACATTGGAGCCTCGGTTTAGGGGGTGGCACCCGGGAAGATGAGATGGACTATGGAAAAGTCTTGGAACCACTGTTCAATATGGCGACCTAACTACACCTGATTACTCTTCTACTGTCTATCTGTTTTCCTATGTCTTGCACTTAGAAAAACCCAGCTTATATGCTATTGGTGGCGTCAGAATGGATGGACTCTGTTTTCCCTCCGTATCCAATCAAGGACTGACATGCCCAATATGGTTACATTCTCCCTGGGTTGCTTGGACAATGTCAAGGACTTATGCACGGCCTTTCCTGGTTACAGCCCTTATATTCCGGAGGAACTTCGATATAATTTTTTCAAGTTACATCATGCTGTGTACATTGTATGTATAACATATAAAATACGACATACAGTAAAACCCCGCTAAGACGAACCATGGATATAACGAACCTTCCCTTATAACGAACCCATCGAAAATCCCAATTCCATTCCATTAAAATTACCATCGCTATAACGAACTTTTCACTTTTCAAACTAGCGAACTATCGCTATAACGAACACAATTTTGGTCCCAAAATATTAAATTCTATCAAAAATACCATGCTTATAACGAACTTTTAATTTTAATTCTAAAATTCCAAAATTATAATTTTAAAAACTAATTAAAATTTTGTGTGAGCTCTAGCTCACAGATCGCAATTCAAAACAAAGAATTTAGCGACATTGTGTGTTTTTATTTACGTTCTATTTTTATACTGCGCACTTTTATAAATTTTTCATGCCTTATTGAAAACTAAATTTCTTAACTCTACATTAGGAAAATTCCTTAAAACATGATTAAATTATTAAAACCAGTTTTAAAAGATAATGGAAGTGCCAAAGAAAAAGTCGCTCGTACCAAGATATCACTTGAAAAGAAATTAACCATCATAAAAGCTATTGAGAGTGGTACATCGCAAGCGGAACTTCGGAAGAAAATGAAAATGAGCAAAAGTAGCATTTCTACGATATGGCAAAAAAAGAAGACTATAAAAAAAAAAAAAAAACGCTACAAAGAGGAATCAATCCCAACTATTGCCGCTATCGGCAGTGTCATTATACACTTTTAGAAGAAGCCTTGTATACGTGGTTAGTACAAGCTAGGCATCATTTTAAAAAATGAAGATTTCTTTGCTAGATATGAAACCAAATTTTTGAGGAATATGTTAAAGCAGAAAAAAATAACAGACTTCTTCAAGTAAGCCTTTGTATCCTATATTGTAATATAATAATATTTATTTAAAATATATTTTTATACCCTTTAAAATATTATTAATAAAGTTTTTATTTAATTTTTATAAATAAGGTATACTTTTCTTGGATTTTTTTGACATATGGGGGGCAGGTTGCATTTATACTAATTAAATTATCAGAGGAACTGATCAAAAAGGCAATATTTTCACATGATTTTGTTTTTATTTTAATATACAGCTTTAATATATATGAATAGGTTAATTTAGGGGGAAAAAAGCAGCCAATATTAAGAGGTAGCCTTTTTTTTTTTTTTTGCGCATGCCCTTTAATTATATCCTCAAAAAAATTTAAATACCCAAACCGTGGCTATAGTGAACCAAAAGTCCCGTCCCAATGGGGTTCACTATAGAGGGGTTTTACTGTATGTATCATAATTTCTTTCTATTCATAGTCATAACCATGTAAAATGTATCACAGTACTCTGCAGTGTATCGAGGACTAATCAGGAATATACGAAAATCAAAAGCAGCCATCATTATTTCTTTGCGCTCCAGAAGGAATCCAAAAGAGAGAGAGAGAGAGAGAGAGATAGTGGATTTTCTTAAACTGACAAAAACCTACTGTTTATTGTGTCAAGAAACAGCTTAGTTAGGCCGAGAGAGAAAAAGAGGCAACATCCGAAAGGTAAAAGAACTCGTGTCGAACGGACAGGGTAAGAGGCGAAGAATTTGTCTAAAATATCAAGAAGAATATCAATGGAGACCCTGGAAAGAGCACGAGGACCATAGCCGAGGAGATGGGTGTTGTCTCTATGAAAAATTTCAGAACTATTCACGAGGACCTTAGTCTTGATGAGCGGAATTTCTGACGCTATTAGTCCCGAAAATCCATGAGGCTCTTTCTTTCTCAGGGAGTTCACAAAAATAACACATCCTGCTATAAAAAGATATATAGTTTGCGTGTATCCTGCACGCACTGGGGTTAAAAAAAAAGGAAAGAATGACAGACAAATAAAAATTTTTGATTAAGATAACAATATTTATTTATTTATTAGATCAGTCATACAAAGATAAGAATAAGATAAATGAAACGGGCAATGAGGATTGAGTGGGAAAGTTTACATATATATATCTGTTTAAAAAAATCATTATTAAAAGAAAATACTTAACTTTAGTGCTTCAGTTGGAAGACTGGGGGATCCCTCCCCAAAATTCTTGTGGAACTACATTTTTTTTAAGAGCTTCCCTATACTCTCTTATCTTTTTCCTAACCAGCACCGCCCCCCACTAAAACTTCCTCGTGACTAACTTTTTCTCTCCCAGGGTGACCGAAAAAAAAAATTAAAAGAATAAATCTTTATCTGGTCACCCTCTGTGATGAAAAAAAAAAGAAATTTAAAATAAAAATAAAAATTATCATTCGGAATATTAATAAAAAAAAAGAAAACCCAAAATAGCTGCTTATTAAAAAAATGGAAATTTATTATTGTACTATGAGTTATTTACAAAAAAAAACTAGAAATAAAAAAAAAGGAGGTGAAGAGATGGGCTGGTTTTTACAGAGAAGAATTCTCGACGTCCACTTCACTGTCCACCAGCTTTTCATTGATTCTGTGGGTGACTTTGTGGAGGCCCCAGAAGTGGCCTCTACAATCCTTCCCCGCCAAGACCACGGGATTTGGGCTTGTGAGGGAGCAGGACTATCTCCGGGGTCAAAAGTGGAGGTCGGGGGGTGCTCTGGCTTGCGAGGGAGCAAGGCAAATCTCCGGGGTCAAAAGCGGAGGTTGGGGATGCTCTGGCTTGCGAGGGAGCAAGACAAATCTCCGGGGTCAAAAGTGGAGGTCGGGGAATGCTCTGGATTAGAGGAAACAATAGCATTGTCTAAAAAATAAATAAATGTCAAAACAAAGGGGCGCCATGCATTCTATTTATTCGCCAGTTGAATGCAAGACTGGCTTTTTAATTCCACTCTGTGACACGGATAGTATTATGATAAGTATATCCGGCGTCTTAGGGTGCCTGGAACACAAGGGTTATAAACATATATATACATCTATTTATATGTAAGATTTGACACATTTGTGGGAAGGTGCATGCCTACTAGTTAAAAAATAATAATGCTTAGTGACCAAAAATAATAATAATAAAAGAGCCAATAATGAATTCAAACAAAATTATATAAATGAGAAACCAATAATGAATTCACACCTGAACTATAATGAATTCAAACAAAAAATAAATAAATAAGGGAGCCAAATGAATTCAAACCTGAACTACAATGAATTCAATCTAAAAAAAATAAATAAATAAAAATGAATTCAAATCTGAACTATAATGAATTCAAACAAAATTAGATAAATAAAAGGCCAACAATTTATTCAAACAAGATATTAAGTAAATAAGAAAACCAATAATGAATTAAAACAAAAATTAGATAGATAAGAAAGCCAATAATGGATTCAAACAAAATTAAATAAATGAGAAAACTAAAAATGAATTCAAATCTGAACTATAATGAATTCAAACAAAAAATAAATAAATAAGGGAGCCAAATGAATTCAAACCTGAACTATAATGAATTCAAACAAAAAAATAAAAAAAATAGTATGAAAGACCTATAATGAATAAAAAAAAAAAAAAACTGGTGCCTTCACATCAGACTTGACCCGGTGCCTGTCAGTCAAAATTTATCTCTATCAGTTCCATGCCTTTTTCGTTGAAACATGTCCAATTCTATATGGGTTTGCTACTAACTAATTTAAACTAACATGATCAAGCTCTAAACTTGTTTAATACCTAATAAAAATAAAATAAATAGTATTTTATCAATGTACTACCATAGTACGTCTGGTAGGGAGTCCTTTATAAAGACTGACTGGGCTGGGTTGGTTCTCCAGGATGAACACATCATCCAACTCAACATGGTTCATAGCCAGTGTATGAGTAAATACGACATTCAGCACAAAGCCCGAAATGCCAAAGACCTCACGTCCAGCACAAAGCCCGTGGCGTGATTAACTGGCCTATTCTGCACTTATTGATACCCTCGCCGAAGAGTCCTCGTGTCAGTCATCTGAAGACACTACGAAACCTCGCGCGTCCCTATTAATGGTATCAGACCCAACAAATGGGTCAGCGCATAGAACCGATCAAGTCCCCGACTTGCAAGACCCATCCTAACTCAGTCTTTTACCACTAACGTTATCCGCATGAAAGGAAGCATACCTATAGCGCACACTTCCCCTACTGGGGTTTGAAACCAGATACCACCCAGTTATCAAACCCTACATTGATTTAATTGAATTGTATGTAGCCATCTGGTGCGCCGGTGAAAACCCGCTAAGTCCACCAAAGTTTCACACATATCAAAAGTTAAAAAAAAAATAACTCATATTCCCGAAGGAAGCCTAACAAAAAGGAGCGATTATTTTCTAATTTGAGAATTGCATTGTCCTGAGAGGCTTATATCCCTAACAAATTTGAAATCAAAATAAAATCGATCCTATTAAAATTCCCTAACACTATTCTAAATTCGTAGTTTGGTCTAACAATATAATAGTTTTTAACCCTTTTATTCATTCATTATTCCAATCCTTTCATACACCCTCCCCCCTATCATTCGCGGAATGCAAACAGACTAAAGTTAAAAATTGCTATAAACGCCAAAATACCTCAATTATCATTGCTAAATTTACCCTAACAATAACTAACTTCTAGGACATCATGAAATCAAAGAAATATTTAATAAAACTTGGGAACTAAATGCCCTTCACTATAAATTAACCTATGCCTCATACAATCTCTTACTCACTATTTATATTCAATGACTGATATCAGTCTCAACTGTAAGCTAACCTAACCTTAAAATAATTGTAAAATATCAAAAGTCCCTAAATTGTCTTTGCCTCAACACCTAGTACAACTGCAAAGATAATTTAATAGGACAATTTACTAATTAGAGCGACAAAGAATAGGACATTCAACTCATGAAGGCGACAACAATTGGAGGCGCTTCCTCTACTGATAAGATCCTATTGATTGACCTTCTCTCCTCAAACACGCTCCAGTCACAGCAACCACTCTACACCACTAGTGCAACAACTTTATTCTGCCTGTTGACTGTAGGCAACACGCAATAGTTCTAGAAAATGGAATTAAAGGGCGTCTGTATATACCCAACCGATATCTGTACTAATGTGAAAACCTACACTCTGCTACACCACTGCTCTCAACTACTTGGCTTCTGATTGTCTATGTCTACTTAATCTCAATTCAAGGGATTATTGAGCGTCATACGATGGCTCCGTATACCCAACCTTGGACGTCACTAAGAACACAAACAGCTCGCCGCCAAACATTACTCCGACCTCGGCAGTACATCTTTTCCTGGAGTTGTTGTGTGGCTCTGGAGTAAACTTGATGTCGCCCAGCTATACCTATACATCTATTTAGCTGCTTGCGCCATCGATCCTACTGTAAACTATGCACCATACTGAAGTACTAACTTGTTGTTCATAACTGGAAAGTTATCACCTAATAGCCACTCAAGAGCGTTCTGGTTTTCCAGTCGCTTCTTGGTCAAATAATATCTTATTCTATTTAAATCTAATCTTAATACAAAATTACCCTAGACTTGAATATTTGTGCCAAATTGGTTACACCTAATTGCCAAATATTAACAAGACTGATTGTCTATACTATATGCTTTGACATGAGAAAGTTTGAAAATTTTAACATAAAATTTCAAAATTTAAGGTTTCATGAAAAAAAAAATTCTACAAAAAAATTCTGCTCAATTTTGGTCTCTCAAATCTAATCTTAATAAAAAAAATTACCCTAAACTTGAATATTTGTGCTAAATTGGTTACACCTAATTGCCAAATATTAACAAGACTGATTGTCTATACTATATGCTTTGACATGAGAAAGTTTGAAAATTTTAACATAAAATTTCAAATTTTAAGGTTTCATAAAAAAAATTCTATAAAAGAAAAAAATTCTGCTTAATTTGGTCTCTCCTGATACATATTAAAATTTTACGAACTTACGCTTTCTATACATGCACTCTCTTCACACTACATCATGTCAGTGACTATGGCCACCGCTCACATCACAAAGTCTACACCTAATTGCTAATATTAAACAAGACTGATTGTCTACACTTACAATATGCACACTACACTTAAAAATTCAAAATTTAAAGTTTCATGAAAAAAAAAATTCTATAAAAGAAAATTCTGCTTAATTTAATCTTTCCCATTTAATACATAATAAAATTTTATGAAATGACTGTCTCTCATACAGCTTTCTTAATTTACCTAGAGTGCCTATCTATGGGAAGGGTTTGTTTTACACGCATTTTATTTTACTTATATCAGGGTCTACTATATTGTTCTTTTCTTTAGTCCAGCCTGGACCTCCTTTTAACTAAAAAATAAAATAGATTAGACATCATTATATTAGATTGACCTATTTGTTCTGCTAGGGACTACGTTTGCTCACTACGCGGTAGTTCAAAATTTTACTATCAATTGCAGGCTAATCTCCCTTACGCCTTCGATGATATTATGTGTATTGACTTGACCTGGTTTGATACAGCACACTTTCCCATTGAGGTCTCACTAAATTGCGGAATTGCATGCTAAAATATATATATCGTTATGGTACTAAAGGTTTATTTCGTTAAAACATGGCTCTCGCAGTGGTTTCCCGTGGTATGACAGAGGTGAACCGAGCCTAGACACATCTGAACAGGTGCGAGCTTGGCATAACTACATCTTGCGTAGGTTAACTTGGCATGCCGGTTAATCAATCTTGGAAATTCTGAGCGAAATGGTGCATCAGCCTGCAGATGGATATATATAGATTAAATCTACATTTTATAAATGATGCATATATTTCAAATATTCTCTCCACATCCTACCACAGTGACCCACTCTTCAACTGGTTCATGCCACGTGGTTTTGCGCGCGGTGGCGTCCATCGGGATATTGTTTTATGTCGTTATTCACTCACGTCCACCTTCGTAAGTATCTTTAAATCCTATTACATAATATACAAATTTGTAGGCAGAATTACATTCTCCAACATCCATAGTTTAAGACTACGCAAGATACCCTCCTAAATCTTCAAGACCTATTCCCGATCTCCCAGAAATGTAGTCTTTGCTGCTGGTTACCAATGTCTAATGTCACATTTCATAAAACTACGAAAGCGATGCCGAAACGAGTTTTTATATCTGCCATGATGCTATAAGTTTCTTTTGTTACTGGCTTCTGCTGCCAAGCAACCTGAAGATAAGGTTTTTTTTTTTGGAAAGGCTTATCAAAACCAGTCAAGTGCAAACACACACGAGGTGCAATACTCTCTATCTCTGTTTATCTAAGGTTATCAAAAACCAAATATCTGGTAAACTGCTAAGTTCTTATTTCGAAATAGAGTCATTAATTTCCAAAGGACACAGGTTATATATAAAATTAATTTGATCTTTGGCTGGAGCTAAAGAAAAGTAACAACAATTTCACTACTTTCATTAAAAAGGAAAACCTTCCCCACCAAATTCTGTAATATGGGTTATCATATTATTTAAAAAAAATCGCTATTGGATTGAATACGATAATAACTAAATAATAAAATATAAATACACCAATAAATGGGAGAGATAAAACTATATGCAGTAACTATTTGTAATGTGCGTGACACATGCAAAAAAATATAATCGAAGGTGACTGAAAAAAAAAAGGCTAATAATCCATACAAAGGGGGTTTTTCTTCTGTCAATAAACGCTATACTGTTGTCACGCATTTCCCTCCACGAAGAGTTACAAATAAGAATATAACATTCTACTGGATCATAAAAACACTATTTTGCGTACTCGCTACTATGCTTGACAATGAAGGAAAATTACAATACCAGTTTAAGATTCCCATGCATAAAAAGATAAAAAAAATACAAGACCAGTTTAAGAGATCATCTACACTGTTAAAAAATAAAAAAAATTGGAACACGTTTTTATCAAGAACTAAAATTGAACAAACATATTTATCGCATAAATTAAAGTAACCAAAAAAAAAACTAAAGTAAATTAAAATAAATAATGGAGAAAATAAATTATTATACATAACTGTAATCTAAATGGTAATAAAACATTTTACACAAGAGAATTGCGTTGCGATGGCTTTTTACCATAAAATTGGCCATACTGGTATCCATAAATATATATCTTGTCCTAATGACTTGTACAAAAATTGTTTTTAAATATATATGGCATATTATTAGAATATTAAACTAAATTAAAATGAATAGATAAATAAAAGAAATGGAAGAAATCTTGTGGCAGGCATAGTGCCAAGCCTAAAGGCTAAGCCTTTCAAAAAACGTACCTTTCCCACCAAACGCTTGGTCTAGACTGTCTTTTGTTAAAAAATTTCCTTGTAGGCGGGAAAAGCGGTTCTCTTGAAACCCTTAGTGTCTCGCCGACTTGTCAATCAAACTTGCGGGGGAGGAAGTCTAGAATTTGACATTGATTGATATCTTTATTTGCTTTCCCATGGTTTCTCAGATTCTTTGCATTTTCCCGCTAAAAATTTTCCTTGTAATTTTCTATCTACCAGCTAGTATAACGGAATTTTTAAGATTGTTAACTAATAAACACAAAAAAAATTTGAGATTTCAAATACTCTAAACTGGTGTACCTTGCTAAAAAAATTACTGGTGTTGACAATATATGATTTAAAAGATAGATTACAAAATGATGCAGTGTTTTAAGTTATAACCCAACTTCTATAACGTTCAAAATTTTTATACTGGACACATGGTGACCTCGACACATATTTGTTTAGAATTGGCAAAATTGGTTCACTTGCATGCACTTGTGGAAACTAACAACAAACCCCTGAACACCTTCTGATAAAATGTCCATTAACTTCTGATCCAAGGGAAGAAAACCAACTTTACCTGACCGATACAAATAAGCTGCTTGCAATAAAGACCAATACATCAAGTTTAATAGATTCTGCAGGATGTACATTTAGAGGCGAAAGTGCTGACTGTACATATTTTAAGCCACTACTTATAATTGCTATATGTAAAATTTGACGTCGAACGCCTAATCCCAATGATTTCCAATGTTCAATTGTATTAATTTAAAAAATATAATATGATGTTACACAATAGGCTAAAAACGACGTTCTATTTTTATGCGAAAATCTTTTTACACATAGTACAAATAGTTTTAAATATAAATTTGGCATTACTGTAAATTTTAAAACTAAAATGTAAGTGGACAACTGCGGCCTTCTAGCATATTATTTGGCTTAATTAAAAAAATATGGCTCGTTTATCTAATATTAAAAAAAAAGGCACCACCACAAATGTATCAAATCTTACCTTTAAAAAGAAAATGGCGGGATCCGTTCTCCACTGGTTGGCCGCCTCGTGGACTTTCCCATTCTTTACTGGATTTTCCGTAGCCTCCAACTTGCACACATTTATCTATTAGTTTTATGCTTTAGACAGGATTTTACATGTTACATGTTTCAAACAGCAGGGCGCTATTTTACCGTGAACCTTTCGTGGCCATAATGGAACTGATCGGCCCCACGTTGGGCGCCATTGATGAGCGGAATTTCTGACGCTATTCGTCCCGAAAATCCATGAGGCTCTTTCTTTCTCAGGGAGTTCACAAAAATAACACATCCTGCTATAAAAATATATATAGTTTGCGTGTATCCTGCACGCACTGGGGTTAAAAAAAAGGAAAGAATGACAGACAAATAAAAATTTTTGATTAAGATAACAATATATTTATTTATTTATTAGATCAGTCAAACAAAGATAAGAATAAGATAAATGAAACGGGCAATGAGGATTGAGTGGGAAAGTTTACATATATATATCTGTTTTAAAAAATCATTATTAAAATAAAATACTTAACTTTAGTGCTTCAGTTGGAAGACTGGGGGATCCCTCCCCAAAATTCTTGTGGAACTACATTTTTTTTAAGAGCTTCCCTATCATTCGGAATATTAATAAATTATCATTCGGAATATTAATAAAAAAAAGAATACCCAAAATAGCTGCTTATTAAAAAAAATGGAAATTTATTATTGTACTATGAGTTATTTACAAAAAAAAACTAGAAATAAAAAAAGGAGGTGAAGAGATGGGCTGGTTTTTACAGAGAAGAATTCTCGACGTCCACTTCACTGTCCACCAGCTTTTCATTGATTCTGTGGGTGACTTTGTGGAGGCCCCAGAAGTGGCCTCTACAGTCTCAAATCTTATGCTCTTCGGAAAGTTCAGTTGCTGACTGGGGCTATGAAGGATAACAGAAAAGCTGCTGCTCACCTCAACAACCTGAAATAAGACTCTTTTGACATGGGACAAAAGTACTGAATGTGACATTTCTGTAACAGTGTTGTTACCATCATTGAACTAAAGTACTGAATGTGACATTTCGGTAACAGTGTTGTTACCATCATAGGACAAAAGTACTGAATGTGACATTTAGGTAACAGTGTTGTTACCATCATCGGACAAAACTACTGAATGTGACATTTCGGTAACAGCACTGTTACCATCATTGGACAAAAGTACTGAATGTGACATTTCGGTAACAGTGTTGTTACCATCATCAGACAAAATACTGAATGTGACATTTCGGTAACAGTGTTGGTACCATCATAAGACAAAAGTACTGAATGTGACATTTTGGTAACAGCATTGTTACCATCATAGGACAAAAGTACTGAATGTGACATTTCGGTAACAGTGTTGTTACCACAATCGGATAAAAGTACTAAATGTGACATTTCGGTAACAGCGTTGTTACCATCATCTGACTAAAGTACTGAATGTGACATTTCGGTAACAGTGTTGTTACCATCATAGGACAAAAGTACTGAATGTGAGGTTTCAGTAACAGTGTTGTTACCATCATAGGACAAAAGTACTGAATGTGACATTTCGGTAACAGTGTTGTTACTATCATCAGACAAAAGTACTGAATGTGACATTTAGGTAACAGCATTGTTACCATCATTTGACAAAATACTGAATGTGACATTTCGGTAACAGTGTTGTTACTATCATCAGACAAAAGTACTGAATGTGACATTTCGGTAACAGTGTTGTTACTATCATCAGACAGAAGTACTGAATGTGACATTTCGGTAACAGCGTTGTTACCATCATAGGAGAAAAGTACTGAATGTGACATTTCGGTAACAGTGTTGTTATCATTATCGGACAAAACTACTGAATGTGACATTTCGGTAACAGTACTGTTACCATCATTGGACAAAAGTACTGAATGTGACATTTCGGTAACAGTGTTGTTACCATCATCTGAAGAAAGTACTGAATGTGACATTTCGGTAACAGCATTGTTACGATCATAGGACAAAAGTACTGAATGTGACATTTCGGTAACAGTGTTGTTACCATCATCGGATAAAAGTACTAAATGTGACATTTCGGTAACAGCGTTGTTACCATCATCTGACTAAAGTACTGAATGTGACATTTCAGTAACAGTGTTGTTACCATCATAGGACAAAAGTACTGAATGTGACATTTCGGTAACAGTGTTGTTACTATAATCAGATAAAGGTACGGAATGAGACATTTAGGTAACAGCATTGTTACCATCATTTGACAAAATACTGAAGGTGACATTTCGGTAACAGTGTTGTTACTATCATCGGACAAAAGTACTGAATGTGACATTTCGGTAACAGTGTTGTTACCATCATCGGACAAAAGTACTGGATGAAACATTTCTGTAACAAAGTTGTTACCATCATCAGACAAAAGTACTGAATGTGACATTTCGGTAACAGATTTGTTACCATCATCGGACAAAAGTGCTGAATGTGACATTTCGGTAACAGTGTTGTTACCATCATGGGACAAAAGTACTGAATGTGACATTTCGGTAAGAGATTTGTTACCATCATCGGACAAAAGTGCTGAATGTGACATTTCGGTAACAGTGTTGTTACCATCATGGGACAAAAGTACTGAATGTGACATTTCAGTAACAGTGTTGTCACCATCTTCAGATAAAAGTACTGAATGTGACATAGCGGTAACAGTGTTGTTACCATCATCAGACAAAAGTACTGAATGTGACATATCGGTAACAGTGTCGTTACCATCATCAGACAAAAGTACTGAATGTGACATATCGGTAACTGTGTTGATACCATCATCGGACAAAGGTACTGAATGTGACATATCGGTAACAGTGTTGTTACCATCATCAGACAAAAGTACTGAATGTGACATTTCGGTAACAGTGTCGTTACCATCATCAGACAAAAGTACTGAATGTGACATTTCTGTAACTGCGTTGTTAGCATCTTCGAAAAAAAGTACTTAATGTACTCATTCAGTACTTTTGTCTGAAGATGGTAACAACCCTGTTACCGAAACGTCACACACTATTCATTTATTTGGATTTGGTCTTATTACCTTGTGTTTAACTCAAGTTAGGATGGATAGGTTACTTTCAGTATTTGGCTATTGGGATTAGATTGGTAAATTAAGTGACCAGCTTATATAATTGTTTATATGGATATTTTTTACTTCTAAGAAAACATGTCATAGGCCATGATAATCATTGTATGTAGTCAACTTCAAGTTAGTGGTACAATAAAGAGAGTCCATGTAGCATAACCATATTTTATTCAAACAACCATACAAGTGATTAGAAATAAATCCCATTCAATCAAACATACTGGTCTAGAACAATAGGATATTTTATAATGCCATGATGATAGTTTTATATAAAAGTGGGTTATTTATAAAAATAATGGAAATAACAGAATATTTAACATAAAGAGATACCTAATTTCTATATTTTGCTACAACATATTTCTCTGTTCTTTGATGTAAAGAGGGTTTAATTGTGGGGATACAAATGAATTACTTCCTGACCTTTGTCTTTCCCAATATGTCAGACAATTTATTGTTATAAGGAATAAATTTAACAATTAGAAATGTTGTGTTTGTTACAATGTATGTTGGGAGAATAAGGTCAGTTGATATGGTAAATTATATGTGGAGATATAAAATGACTGAAACTCTATTGTTGAAATAGTGATCCTATTTGTGGTAACTGATGGTAATAATCTCTTTGTAGAAAATATATCACTGTGGTTTACACAAAGTTATAGTTGCACAAATATGATTGGATTTACTCCAATATTTTTCCAACTTCTCTGTGTCTATCAGGTAGCGGCAGGTTTGACCAACCAAAACAGAGTTGATAATTACTCTACCAGTGAGACTAGAATCCCTCACAACCAAAATAAAATATTTATATTGGGCCATGGTGTTGACACCTCCACCACTCTGATGGAATGACACCTCAACTTCACTCTTCTCTCCTCCAACTCTCCACTTGGTCCTAATATTGTACTTAGTGTCATCTATATATCCAATTTTCTCATCTGATCTATCTTGGAAGACTCCAGTCCCATTATTCCAATTAAATACCCAGAAGGATTGCAATTTATCTCTGTGATCTCCATCTCCATACAGATATTTCCTAAGGTTCTTCCCCAAGTCATTATATGTCACATCAGGAGGAGGCCAGTTCTGGACACCAAGTGTAAGGTCAAGCCCCACATCTGCCATTTTCACAGGACTAGCCGAGTGACCCGGGCAACGCCCAGGGTTTACCCAAAGGGCCTGCAGAGACTTTAAAAGTATAGATGGTGGCTTAAAAATCGCAATGGGTATATTCAGATTTCCTAGAAGCAGCATTTCAAGTAAGGATAAGTAAAAATACTTTCTAAGTATAAATTCGTTAATTCGACCATGTTTTGATTTCCAGAACCTATGAAATTACAAACAGTAATTCGACAATACCGATAATTCGACCCCTTGCGATAATTCGACCTTGATTTGATTTCCCAATCTCTGGCCTATCAAATAACAAACGGTAATTCGACAATATTAATTATTCACCACTTCTGATAATTCAACCATTTTAAAATGCAAATTTCGACGATTGATGTTTACTTACAACTTTACTAAAAAAAAGGTATTATAGATGCGAGCAACGAAACATTTTGAACCCATATAATGCAAATTCATATCCTCACTTATAGGGTGTCAAGCCTAAAGGATGCGAATTCATGTCCCTGATTTCTAAAAATTAACATAAAATTGTAGGCTACCAATGCGAATTCGCGTCTACTGGGATCTTTTCCCATACCTTCTTGCCTATTTATCAGTGGGTTGGGTTGGGGGGGAATGTCAGCTGTCCCAATGTACCTGTAAAATGTCACATGCGACCGAGTTCAAGCAGCCATTATTTTTATTTATTTCAAGCTATATAGATTACATTAAAAGAAAATATCATTTTTTAAACATGTTATTATATGAACAACTCGATTTTCATACGGCCCACTGGACCATGTAACTCTGGAATCATAAGTGCAAAAACAGACATCCCTAAAGGACTCCTTTAAAATATCTTTATGATTCTTTTTTAATAATATTCTTAAACATTTTTATTTTTTTTTCATATTTATTAACTTTTCAATATAGAAAATAAGATAACATAAAAGGGATAAATTCATTTAATGGACCTCACTAAAAACTGCATTTCTAGCCGAGTGACCTGGGCAAAGCCCCAGGTTTACCCTAAAGGCCTGTGAATGGGCAGGATAACCATATGTGTGCCATTGCAAAGATCCTAAATCAATGTATAGAGCACTGGGGAAAATAGGTTTTTTTTTTTTTTTGCTTATCCCTAGTACACGTGGTACAGGCCATGATAATCATGGTGGGTAGTTAGCGACTGCTTTTACTGTAAGCGCACCACATGTCTACACATGTGAAAAGCAGTTTGACTTTGCACTTACAAATGCCAGAGCCCCGTTCGGTTACTTGCACTCGCTGGTGGGGTTGGACTTTTGCAAGAATTGGGGGCCATTGGAGCATTTTTTTTTTTAAACAGAAAAAAGTGCCCAATGCGGGAATCGAACCCGGGTCCTAGTGGTCGAAAACCAAACGGTTTACCCAGCCTTCCACCGACCAAAAGTCAAAATAATAATAAATATTTTATGAATGAACAAATAATACAAAAAATTGCTTTCAGGTGAGAAACTATAGGCATTGGTGAAAACTTTAAAAAATTATATTGAAAAAAAAAAAAGAAAACAAATATTAAAAGAAAATTCAATACAACACAACTATATAGCAAATACAGCCATTATTTCTAGCAGAGTGACCCGGCAACGCCCCGGGTTTAGCCTAAAAACATGTGAAGCGCTAGATATCCATATGTGAGACATTGCATAGATCCTGAATCAATGTATAGAGCACTGGGGAAAATAGGTAAATAAAGACCAAAAATCAAAATACTTAATTATAAATATTTTATTAGTGAACAACTAATACAAAAAAATCCTTTCAGGTGAGAAACTATGTTGTTGATGTTTCTTATCCCCTTGTATAAAGATTACACGAATTCCATGATCTCATGGAATGGGGTATAGGGGTGCAGCTTTCGTTGATCATGGCACCATGATCCAGGCACACTTTGGTGAAAGTCTGACTTTGCCTGTGATTTGAGGCCATTCCAAATATGGAAGCCTTTGTTTCTGACTCTAACATGAGCACAGACGCAGCTCCTCCGTATCCCTGGAGTGGAACCATTGCTGAGGTCCATCAACTGGGTCAGTTGAACTCAGGATTTTTAAAGAGGGAGTGTCCCTCCTGGTTACAGCATCAAGTCTACCAGAACAAGACTTGATACAATCGTGTAGAGAGTTTACTGTACCTCCCAACAATGTCCACTGCACCACAGGCCAGTTACAGAGGGGTAAGCATGGGAGGTGTGAGAAACTATAGGCATTGGTTGATGAGGCACAATTTGGATTGTAGATTATAAACAAAAGGTAATAAGACCAAATCCAAATATATAAATAGTGTGTGACGTTTCGGTAACAGCGTTGTTACCATCTTCAGACAAAAGTACTGAATGGAAAAAAGGAGCCTACAGCACCCGGTGTTCCCAGGTGGTCACCCTCCCAAGTACTGACCGAGCCCGACGTTGCTTAACTTCGGTGATCGGACGAGAACCGGTGTTTTCAACGTGGTATGGCCGTAGGCCATAGTACTTTTGTCTGAAGATGGTAACAACGCTGTTACCGAAACGTCACACACTATTTATTTATTTGGATTTTGTCTTATTACCTTTTGTTTATAGGCATTGGTGAAACTTTAAACAAATTTTTTGGAAATGAAACAAAAAGTAAAAGAAAACAAATCTTAAAAGAAAATTAAATACAACACAACAATATACCAAATTAGACAACATAAAAGGCATACATTCATTTATTTGAAATAAATATCCAAATAAATAAATAGTGTGTGACGTTTCGGTAACAGCGTTGTTACCATCTTCAGACAAAAGTACTGAATGGAAAAAAGGAGCCTACAGCACCCGGTGTTCCCAGGTGGTCACCCTCCCAAGTACTGACCGAGCCCGGCGTTGCTTAACTTCGGTGATCGGACGAGAACCGGTGTTTTCAACGTGGTATGGCCGTAGGCCATAGTACTTTTGTCTGAAGATGGTAACAACGCTGTTACCGAAACGTCACACACTATTTATTTATTTGGATTTGGTCTTATTACCTTTTGTTTATAGGCATTGGTGAAACTTTAAACAAATTTTTTGGAAATGAAACAAAAAGTAAAAGAAAACAAATCTTAAAAGAAAATTCAATACAACACAACAATAAACCAAATTAGACAACATAAAAGGCATACATTCATTTATTTGAAATGAAAAAAAAATTAAAAGAAAACAAATCTGAAAATAAAATTGAATACAACACAACTATATAGCAGATAAGACAACATAAAAAGGAAAAATTCATTTAAAGGACCTCATTAAAAACTATATTTCTAGTTTTATAAATACGTGGGTTCAACTTTACCCGTATGCTATTCAAAGTTCGCACACGTGAAAAAGCCACATAGAGCTGTCCATGAGTAAACACGGGCTCATGTAGCAAGAGACCCACTCTAGCAAAGGCTTGGCCTTGAGCCTTATTAATAGTCATGGCAAAAGCCAACCTTAGTGGAAACTGACGCCTCTTCAGAATGAAGGGAAGGTTGGTATCTGAAGGAGCCAAAGATATTTTTGGCACCAATACAGTTTGTCCAACTTTGGTCCCTGTCAGTATTTGTGCTTCTAGGACATGAGAGCGCATGCGCTGGATAACCATACGTGTGCCATTGCAGAGACCCTGCTTAGGATTCAAATTTCTAAGGAGCATAACAATAGCACCAATCTTAAGGTTTAACCGGTGTGGAGGCATTCCTGTGGGAGTAAGGCTATTAAGGAATTCAGTAGGGTAGTTATTTTGTTCCTCCACATTCTCACACTCGACACTGTCAACACTGAGAAAACACTGACTCCTGTTTGGTAAGCGATCCAAAACTTTTTCATTAATCTCTAATGAATCTGTGTTTTTTGGCGTTAAAATCACAGACTGGCTAAGGGCGGTAATATCACCATAGGAAGAACCAAATATTTCCTGCACCAGGTCAACCCCATGAAAGATACAGCTTTCTGGAAGAGAAATGAGGCCCTGTTGGTCTGTAGGTAGATCACCATCACCAACTTTAAGTAACCATTGAGAGAAGCTCTGTGCATCAATACCTGCTCGCATATTCTGAGTAAGGCGCAAGATCACAAACAATGGCCATAGCTTGCTTTGCTTAATGCAAGCAGCAACAATTTCAGCTCTTGAAGCTCGAGGTACCACAGGTAGCACTTGGCGAAAGTCACCTCCAAGAACAACAACCTTTCCGCCAAAAGCAAGGTCACAATGCATAATGTCCTTTAGGAGACGATCCACAATTTCAAGTGCTCTGTAGTGGGCCATAGGAGCCTCATCCCAAATAATTAAGGATGATCTACGAATAAGCTCAGCGTCAGAACTATTGGCCGAGATCGCAGCTACAGAATTCTCAAGCAAGGGAATCGGCAGCTTAAACCTGGAATGGACAGTCTGGCCACCTGACAAAAGGGTAGCCGCTATTCCAGTGGAGGCCAGCGGAATGACAATTTTTCCAACGGCTCTAACACAATGAATTAGGGTGTTATAAACATAAGTCTTGCCCGTACCACCAGGCCCATCAATAAAAAAGCAACGTGGATTTACATTGAGGGAATCAACAATTGTGTCAACAATTGACTTTTGATCTGGTGTAAGGGACCTATACATTTCTGTCCCAATTTGCAGCTCTGCATTAACATCAAGGTGATCCTCTCCTGAATCAAGAAGTGGGGTTAGGGGTGCAGGAAGTCCATAATGGTGGCAACTGAGGCGATTTTCTCTCAGCTGGATTTCAAGCTCTCTGAGAGTCATCTGTTCAGCAGCTGCGTCAGATGTTGCACGAGAAAAGTCCTCACTAAGATACCCCTTGTATTTGGTCCACAGTGATACAGGGTCGGTAGGATTATTGTAGATGAGAATTGTCGCAAAGAGCTGCCGCAGTTGACAAGGCATTTGGAACAAAGCCGCCTCAGCTAAGCATGCATCCCATTCAGAATCATCAGCCAATAATCCACGGCGCTGGGCAGCCTCTTTAAAAGTGGAGCAAACAATATCATCCACAGTTCGCAAATCTTCAAAACTCTGAGCACCTGCAACATGTAATAGTAGAAGCCGGAGGTGGTAACGCTCAGAATCTTTAGGAATCACTGAACACATACGTCCAATGCACAAAGCCCCACCCCGAACTCTAGCACTCCATTGATTCTGCCTGAAAACATAAGCGGAAGGTATGTCTCCATATAAAAGTGATCTTGCGGATACATTAACACAATTGAGCTGAAACCAGGCAGTCAGAGTTGTGCGTCTGCGTGAGGCATTTTCAAGAGCCTGTTCTTCACTACCTTCAACAAAATAGACAGATTGAAAATTAGGTAGATGAACAGCTAAGCGACATATGGTATGCGAGTGAGCATGCAAGCGATATTCAAACATTCGCCACATTGCCTCAGGAGCACTTACATACCGAGCGTCAAGAAAGTTTTTGATTTCATCATGTGCCCTGCTTTCCATATCTAATTCTCCAACAGACACTTCCACCTCAGCCCTGTCGTGTCCCTTATATACATACTTGAAAAGATATTTGACACTTTTCACAGAGGCACAGACCTCCACATTAATGTGAGCATTGAACCTAACCAGCAGATAGGGGTTATAGGGAACAACCCAGCGGTTATCCACCTCGTGAGTGCCCACAACTAATGTCTGGCCGTCATCTCGACGTCTGTAGCGAGGATAGCCATTATTGTTAGCCTCAGTCAGCTGCAGGAATGATTTAGGGAAGTCTTTAGTACACTTGCCATCAGACATGCATGGTGAGTGAAGATTGAAGTTTCCACAAGGACCATGGATCATATGTTTACGAACCATGTCATACAGCTGAACCTGCATAGTAGGGCTAGGAATTTCTGCACAAACCAATCTGTCAATGGCATCCCTGTCTCTAGGCTTGTCTTCTTCTCTAAGCATAAACAGCATGTGGGCATGCGGTAAACCGCGTTTTTGGAACTCAACAACATGCACCCGAGCAATGACCACTCCCAATACATGCTGACTAACAATCTCGTGCAGTAATTGTTGTAACTTGAGATTGAAAACTCTAGCCACCAGATCCGGTCTATCAGAAGGATTCTGGTTAGGAAGAAGATTTTCAACAATGTCAGTCCAACGTGGGTTACAGGTAAATGTCACGAATAGGTCAGGTCTGCCAAACTTTCTAACAATGGCCATAGCATCCTGATAGTTTTGTTGCATGGCCCGGGAACTCCCAGGAAAGGAAGATGGAAGAATAAAAATACGGCCTATTCGCACACCCCGAGAATGTTCCTGCTCATGGATATAATCCATCAGACCTTGATATAACTCCACCCTAAGCAGGGACTGATTTTGGCGAATATAGTTCAGGCGATTGCCCTCTGTTTTAACATAGGCATCAACAACATATTGCTGAAATAGTCTCCTGCCATAGTGAATGGGCGAAAAGCCAGGTCTGATGGCCAACCTATAACTATAGAACTGAAGCATGGTAACATGGTTTCTAGTGCTTGTGCGCATGTTGTCTTCATGTAAGATTCCTATTGCCCAACCAGGATCACCGGCAGGAAATAAAAGAGGGTATGTCATTGGGTCACAGTTAGGATTAAGTGGAGAAATACGCACTAAACCACAATCATGCGGAAAAACAGCAATATCTCTGTTAGAAGGTACATGGCCATCTTGATCAACAAAAATGGCCGCAACTTCACTTACACTTGGGGCATTATATCGGCGAAGATCTCTACAATGATTTTGCCGGATGAGCATCTGAACCTGACACATTTGCCGGTTCTCAATGCGAGCCCGGTGTTCCTCAGCTAGTTCCACCTGGTGCATCTGCCTATAAGCAGAAGTATACGGATTCACACGCCTAAGCACAGAATCCAAAAGAGTCAATATACCAGGATGGCATTCCAAAGGCCTAGATGCTGCAATGCGTGTATTATTCGCAGCCTCAGAATCCAAAATATAAAGTTGGGCATAAGACGGGGCTCTGTTTCCATGAGGATGAAGGGGCCCAGTCAAATGATAGATCTGTCCATGGATTCTATAACAAAAAGGCCCCTGTCCAGAAAAGACATCAACCTGCGCACCCATGGAGGCAAATGCCAAAGAGCTGTTGTAGCTCCGAATGTTGGTCTGGAAGTACTTAGCCTCCACACTGTTTGAAGTCATCAATTCCATCATTTCATATGGAAAGGAGGACAAAGTAGGAAGAATAACTTTCCCTTTGTGGCAGCAGGAGCTACCAACAGTTTCGCCAGGGAAATGAAGGGCTGAGCAGTAAGGGCAGACTATATCGAGGCCCCCAATAATATATTCAGTGGGAACAGGAGAAATAGGATTAGGGGCGTTGTTCCCGCGGCGAGTCCTATAAGCGAGTCTTCCACGGCCTCTGCGAGGCATGATACAGAAGCCGCTGAAAAAAAAAAGCTAAACTAAAAACCAAGTTGAGCAAATACATGTCAAAATAAATTTAATGTAAAAGATCTCAATATAAACAACATATTAAATTGCACAGTGCAAAAATGTAGAAAATTGTATGTATCATATAACATTTTATCATATAACAAATTAAGTAATCAACAATTGATTATACAAATAAATAATTAGCCTCTTATTGAGAAAAATAAAGATGCCAAAGACATTATGAAAGATACTGCAAAAAAGAATTATGAAAGATACGGCAAAAAAGAAAACCAGACACAAAAAATTGAGCAAAATGTAAAATTAAAAACTATAACAAAGAACCCACAAATTAATTTAATCAGAAATACAAAAAAAGACGCTGAAAAAAAAAGGTAAAATAAGAACCAAGCAGAGGAAAACTATAAAACTGAAAGCCAGGACAGGCATAAAAAGAAAATTCCAAGCATGTGAGGAAACAATTGATGAAAAAAAAAATGTGCAAATAATATGTATATAAAAAAGCAAAGCCCAATTCTAAACCCAAATATTTTTTTTATGAGAAGAACATCAACATATTGCATGATTATGGCAGTCCAAAGCCTCCCTGACAAAAATTCACCAAAAAAGTTAAATATTCCAAAATAAGTAAGGCACTTTTGCAGCCCCCCTGACAAAAATTCACTAAAAGAGTTAAGTATCCAAAAAAATATATCGGTATATATATTGCTAAATGTGTAACAAACATGTATATGAAAAAGCAAAGCTTAATTCTAAGTTTTAATATTTTTTTCAATATACAGAAGAAATAAGACACAAAAATGGAGCTAAATTCAAATGAAAAACTATAACAAACAGTTATAAAAGATAATTATTATAGAATAAAGTAATAATTCAATCTACAAATCGAAAAATGTATATATTTAAATGAAAAACTAAGTTTCAATATTTTTTTTAATATACAGAAGAAATAAGACACAAAAATGGAGCTAAATTCAAATGAAAAACTATAACAAACAGTTATAAAAGATAATTATTATAGAATAAAGTAATAATTCAATCTACAAATCGAAAAATGTATATATTGAAATGAAAAACTATAACAAAGTACTTACATAATCAAATTAATCAGATATATATATTATTTCAAAACACATTTCTACGGAATTTCAAAACAAATGATTGATGATGATAAATGCAAAAAATCTACGATTGTAAAATAGATTAAATTAAAAAATAAAAATAACTGTTAACATTAGGAAAATAAAAACAGGCCTATGACACGAAGAAAAAAATAACGAAAATTTTGGTATATAGATTGTTATGTGTAGTTCAGAATCTTCGGAGGAGATAGCTCAGGACTTTACAATGGAAAACTCTGTTACGGTATTATCTATATATAGATAGATTCTCCAACTCTTGACATTTGACACCACAGCAGCTGGTGGTAGTAGTTTGGAGCTCTGTTCTCACAGTGGCCAGTTCTTCCTTAGTACCTTGTTGTTCTGTTTTTACACTTTCTAGTTCTTCCTTAGTACCTTGTTGTTCTGTTTTTACACTTTCTAGTTCTTCCTTTATATCTTGTAGATCTTTCTTCAAAGATTCAATTTTTTTGTCTTTACAATTAACTCCTTTTTTAACAATTTCTATTTCTTCCGTTTTATGAATTAATTCTATTTGCATAGCTTCCAGTTCTTTTTTATCAACTTGTTGTTTTGTTAGCATAGTTTCCAATTCTTTTTTGTTAACATGTAATTCAGACTTCACAAAATTCAGTTCTCCTTTAGTGTTTTGTAATTCTGTCTTCATCGTGCTCAGTTCATTTATACTAACTTGAAATCCTGCCTTCACAGTTTCCAGTTCTTCCTTTGTGTTTTTTAAATCTCTCTCCAATCCTTGTAGATCTTCACCAAGTGAGGTTGTAGTTGGGCCAGTGCACAATTCTGACCTCACACCCTCTAGTTCAGTCCTGATGTATCTGAGGTCAACAAGATGTTGGTTTGATATATCCTCAATCTTATTGGACAACATGGCAGTCAAGTTCTGGACTCCTGCTAAAGATGACCCAGTGGACCTCTGGTTGACCAATATTTGGCTGAGGGAAGCCTGAGAAGTTTCTAGCTGTCTTGTCATAACTGCCATGAGGCCTGACATCTCCCTCTGCCAGGCTTTAAGTTCTTCCTTCTCTCCAGATTGAGCCTTTATACTGGAACTGATTTCTTGAAGGAGCCTAATGATAGGAGATTCCAGACTATCTCCCCTGAACTCATTCCTGACTTTGATCTGGTCCAGGTTTTCTTTCAGCAGGTTTTTGCACTGTGACATTTCCAATGAAAAGTCCCTCAATGAATCACATATAAGTGGGAGGTAAACATTCAGTAATTTTTCATCTTTTTCTTTTAAACAAACATCTGTCTCATTTCTACATCCCTGGTCCAGCAGACTACATGACTGAGGATTCTTACTGTCAGAGTGGACACTCTCCCCAGGGCTGACACCAATTTGTCCACAAAGAGCCTCATGTTGCTGGAGAGAATCCCGAGTTAGGACTGCCTCACAAAACTGACAACATCCAAATAGACGTTTGCAGGCTACGGTCATGTGAGATGCCAGATCTTTTCTCAGTATTTTTTTTTCCACAGGACTGTGGACAGTCCACCAAACAAAATTGGCACAAGGTGCTGTGCAACATGGCTTCCAGGGTATTGCTGCAGATATGGGAACATCCCTGGAATGGACAGGTGTTCTCCATGTTCTGGAACATGATCCACACAGTTGGAGAACATTTCTAAGTTAAAAGTTGAACAAGTATAAACAGAAAATTTGGTAGCAAAAGTAATGTGAGAGAAAAAAGAAAGAGGCCAAATGTGGTGACATTACTAAAGTAGAATCTGCATGAAAGGTCAGTCTCACTAGAAGACTCCTCTCTACAAATGACAGTTTTTATTAAACAATTAGCATTTTTACTAATTACCAACCTTCCAATAAGAGGAGCCTTTTTCTAATGGTTACTATGGTTATCAATGGACGAGAGAAAAAAATACCTTTCAAACTAACAAAAATAGACACAGTCTTTGGCAAATTGAGTGGCTGGAGTTCATTAAATATGGTCTGGGCTGTCAGGATTGGACCAATTTCTATAATCTTTAAAAATTTTGTGATTTATTTTCAATATACTTCCAAACCATGTAAAGGTAAAATTTTTAAAACAAAAGTAAACAACACAAATGTACTAAATATCATACTTCTATATGGAAGCTATGGTCTGGAATAGAATTAAAAGTAGAAAATAGCCACAATCATTTGTGGTGTAATGAGCCTTCCATAAAAATAAATCAGTAGTACGATCCAAGTTATAAATAATGGTAAGAACATTGTTAGAAATACAGTATAACCTTATTGATTCAACACATGATAATTTGACACTTGCATTTATTCGACCATATTCTCATGTCCACAACTAAAGCCTGACAAATAATAAATGTTAATTTTACCGAACAAAATTTGACATTATCGATAAGTTGACAGATTTTTAGCTAAAATTTCAAAAACATGGACAATTCTTGCTTGAAAAATAATTTATTTCTAGAAACACAACAGCTTGACTCTCAATGCACCGTGTTATATAATGTGTTCTATGAATAAGGATCTTTGGCAGAAAGAGCTCATCCCTTATATTCATTGCTGAGCCAAAATAATGATTGGTTCTGGGGAGACAATCAAGTGAAAGCTTTTGAAAGCTTGAAGAAGGCTCTTTCATCATTCTCTACTCTGGCTATTTACAATCCCAGCTACAAAACATTCATTATGGCTGATGTGTCTTCCTTTGGTTTAGGAGCATACCTCAGTCAAATCAATGGAAAGGCAGATTATTGCATATGCATCTAGATCATTGTCGGAAACAAAGCGTAAATATGCTCAAATTGAAAAAGAGGCCTTAGCTCTTACTTGGGCCATGGATAAATTTAAATATTATATCATAGGCCTAGAAGTTGAGCTAGAAACAGATCATAAGCCACTTGTTTCTATATTTTCAACCAAAGCAGTGGAATATTTGTCTCCAAGAATACAAAGAATGAAATTACGCATGATGCTGCGGTACTCCTTCAAAATCAAATATATTCCTGGAAAGGAGAACATTCTGGCAGATGTTCTTTCCCGTGCCCCTAGGAGTAAGATTGGCAAGGAAGAACTACAGGGAGAAATCTTGGCCTTTATCAATAATATGGAACTTCATTCAGATGTTTCTGATAAGTGGATTAAAGAAATTGCTGTTGATCAGAGTAAAGATCCTACAATCCAAAGATTGAAAAGTTATGTTCAAGATCACTGGCCGGATAAAAGTAAATTTCCCAAATGGAAGTAGAATTTTGGCATGTACGGAATGACCTCATAATTATAAATAACCTTCTGATGAAAGGAAGCAGATATGTGGTCCCAAGATCTTTAAGATCCGAGATACTTAGCCGCATACATGAGGGTCATCAAGGAGTTACTAAATGCAGAAGAAGAATGCGAGAAAGTGTTTATTGGCCAAAGTCCTACAAAGACGTTGAACAGATGGTTCTAAACTGTAATGAATGCATCAAAGAAATCAGTTCAAGGAAAGAACCAATTATCATGACTGACTTCCCAGATAGACCATGGAGGGAGATTGCGATGGATCTTTGCCAATTTGAGGGAAAACACATTTTGGTAATAACTGATTACTATTCTCGCGTTACCCAGAATTTAGTAGATTGGATAATTTATCAGCAGAAACTGTGATCTTGCATACCAAGTCTATTTTCGCACGACATGGAATACCAGAACTTGTAAGGACGGATAATGGTCCACAATTTAAAAACTATTTGTTCCAGAATTTTGAAAAAAGGCACGGATTTAGACACATCACGAGCAGCCCTAAATACCCCCAAAGTAATGGAATGGCAGAAAGTGCTGTGAAGATGATCAAGGCAATATTGAAGAAATCACAGGATCCTTATCTAGGTCTTCTAGCTTACAGAACTACCCCTTTGGAAAATGGATTCAGTCCATCTGATTTACTGATGGGAAGAAAATTAAGAACTGATCTTCCTACTCATCCTGACCTTCTTAAGCCTACTCTGTTCAACCAAGGACTTCTTAATCAAAAAGAACATTAATACAGAGAGAGGGAAAGAAGTTACAACAATCATTGGAAAGTTCGAAGTCAGAAAGAGTTTGATGTCGGAGATCAAGTGTGGGTCAGAGATCTGAAAGTTCCTGGAACTATCATAGGCAGAGCAGACCATCCAAGATCCAACTTAGTAGAGTCTCCAAAAGGACAATTGAGAAGAAACAAAATTCATTTGGCTCCGAATTATAAACATAAGGTTTCCAGAGAATGTGAAGAAAATATCCCGGAGGTAACCCAAGTGGATTTACCTGAGTCTTCAGAACAAGACCCTTCTTCATGTGAGGTGAAACAACAAGACCCTTCTTCATGTGAGGTGGAACTCCAACAAGATTCTCAAGGACTGCAGGGGGAAGGTGGAACTTCAAGGCCCTACATTACAAGGACTGGCAGAGTGGTGAAACCGCCCGTGAGACTAATCCTTTAGCTTAAGGGGGAGGTGTTATATAATGTGTTCTATGAATAAGTATTAAGATCATCATCAATTGGTATGCGATTGTGTGCTTTTTTGTAAAAGGTAAACAATGTGCCCTGTAATTTATGTAATAAATATAACTAATAATTATATTTGGCTCATTTATTAATAAAAGATTAATAACAAAAGGAAGGCCAAAAATGATACACACCGTGGCTGTAATTAGTGTATGTGCACCATTCTTAAAAGTGTTACAATGAGACGAAAATTTCGGCACCAACATTTTTCAATTTTTGTGCATCCTGGACCCAATTTAAACCTAACTGCTAGTTACTGGAATAAACAAAGAGTTGTTTTATAAAGTAACATTTTGTTATTTGAAATAAAATACAGGAAAGACATGAATGTCTAAGAAAATTGAGCAGCTAGAATGTTAACTAAATAGGGTGCTAGCTGAAAGGTAAACAAACACTAAATTTTACCTTTAAAAGATGATATTTTTAATAAAATTTTCTGCCTTTTTTTATTCTAAAACTTTGTTCACTTTTTCCCTGTTTAATTTATTCACAATTTCAAAATAGTATTTGTAATTTTTCCATTGTTCCAAAATTTACTAAGCCACTTTTATCCACTATGTTAAATGGCAAAATAAAAGGACATTGTAAGAAAACAACACAAAGTAAGTCACACTCACAAAGAGGTTAAAAATTTCTGTTAATTAAATGTTTCTATATGTTACCACATTTAATTAGTTTATTTTATATTGTTTAATTTATTACACTTATTCTATTTATAATTAGCTAAATATCACAAATATATAAAATGCTCTTTTTAATTTTGTAAAGTTAAAAATTTATTGTCAAACTTTCTATGCTAAAATCGTTTTAGTTACTCGCCATAGTGTTTGTTTATAAAAATAAAAATTTGATTCAAAATGTACACGTAAATTTTATAGTTAAAATTATTGAAACAAAAATTCAATTTTAAAAAAGCTAAAAATTATAAAACGGGGAAAATATATATAAATATAAACACTAATATCTTACCTAAATGGACTTGATGGCAAACCAAAAGTAAAATAATTACAACGTAGTTTCCGCAGCACGCAAACACCTATCGCCATCTATCATCACATTTTGTAACTATTTATAAATTATTGTTTATGTTACTTTGTTTAAAAGTCGGTAGTGTTCTTCCATTTGTTGCACAATTTTATATTTAAATTTAATATTTCATTAAAGCTTAATAATATATCCACTTTAATGCTCAAAATTTATCGTCAAACTTTCTATAATAAAACCGATTTAGTTACTCACTGTAAGGTTTGTTTATAAAATTATGAAATTTTGATTTAAAATATGCTCGTAAATTTTATTGGTAAAAATAATAAAATTCAATTTTAAAAAGGCTAATAATTAAAAAACTTGAAGGGCAATATATGTGTAACGCTAACATCTTACCTGAATATAGTTGTCAGCAAAACCAAAATTCAAATAATTACAATGTGGTTTCCGCAAGCACGCAGACACCAATCGCCATTTATCATCACATTTTGTAACTATTTATTATTTTGTATTTCGTTGGTGAAAATTCGGTTGTGTTCCTTAACTTGTTTAAAATTTTTCTAATTATTCTAAAATTTAACATCTCATTTAAGTTTAATAAAAATTCTCATTTAATTATTTCAGAAACATTTGTGTATTTAATTAAAAATCATATTCTATGGCTGGAATTTATGGCAAAAAAAAGGGTCAATGTTGACTATGTGAATAATATTTTGGCATATTTTTACCAAAATTTTTACCAAAACCATATTTTTTCAACAGGAATCCCGTGGCAGCCATCAAAAACACCAGGCAACAGCAGCAGATCAACAAGGCCAGATCTGCAGCAGCATCCTTCGATCAGGGCTGCTTTATTGAATGGTGCCCGGATTTCGATCACCTATGCTACATGAGGGCCTTGGAAGAGAAGCTGGGAAGGGGATCCGTCTTCCAGCTCATGAGAATGTCTGGCCACATGCTGGCCAGTCTGTCCAGTGTGGAGAAGGCCGAGCGCCTGATCGAGGATGGACTTACAATCGGAGACACCATCCTCAGAGCGTTCCCGTATAGGAAAAGGGCAGAAAAAATAATTATCGGGAACCTGCCCATCGCCGTAAAGGAGGAGGATATAGTCGCAACCCTGCGGCCATACTGCAGGGTCGTCTCTCTGGCCATCGAGATTGTCAACTGCGAGGGCTACTCCTGGGCCACAGGCAATAGAGAGGCCTTCATCCTCATGAATGATGGCATGAAGCTCCACCAGCTCCCTGGAAAAGTGGATATCAAGTCCAAGGGAGAAACAACACCTGCCTTCATCACGCACGGCGTGAAATGCAGCATGTGCCATCGCCAGGGACATCGGCGAGCCAGCTGCCCCAAGAGAGACAGGGAGGAACGCCCCACTATTCAACAAACACCCAGGCAGGACCCAGCGCGCCTTCCTCCTACCACTCAGACGCCGTCCTCTGCAGCACTTGCCGTGACTCCCCCAGCAGCGCTTGGCAGGCCTCAGGAGACCCCCTCCAAAAGTGTCTCGGCTCCCGCGGCGTCCACTCCCGTCCAACCAACGCCTGCTACAAGCGCCGCAAAATCACCAGCGGAAGGGGTGTCTTTCTCCAGCAAAGTTAGCGAGGCTAAGTTAGCTGTTCCTACCCTGCCCCTCCCTTCTGTTCCCAGAGTGCAGGAGGAAAGCTCTCGGGAGGAAGAAACGCCGAAGAAGGCATCTTTGGCTCTTGAGCAGCTGAAGCCAGTCCTTGAGCGACTCCCTGACACCATATTCAAGGACATTGAAACGGCGGGCGTTGGGAGAGGAAGGGTGATTCAGGCAATCGCCAACAAAGGCCCTATGAAGGCGCTGATCGCTGCCCTGAATCCCGAGCAGGCGGCCTGCCTGACTGACCTCACCACCAAGTTGATATTCAATATAGAGGATAAGGCCTGCCACCTCTACAAGCGGCTCACCACCATCAGAGCTGCAGCTAATAGAGGGATGTCATGACCTTCCGCATGGCATGCCTCAATGTGCGCGGCATTGCCGTTCGCGAAAGGAGTGTGGAGTTGTGCTGCTTCCTTAAACAGCACGCAGTTGATGTCGCGTTCGTCCAGGAGACGAACGTGCTGGCCCTGAACAATGTCCGGGACCTTTGCCTGGGATACAGCGCCGTCTTCGCGCCATCATCGACACCCAGGGGCTCCGGCCTCGCCGTCATCTTGGCGCCGGGAGTCACCGTCCTCTGGCATCGTGTCCTGTGGCCAGGCAAGATTGCCATCGCCAGCGTCAAGATCCGGGGTCTCGAGACCCGCGTCATCAACTGCCACCTCTCCCACACTCCCGAAGAACGGCATCTCCAACTGCAGATCATCGCAGAGGAAGCCATCAGAGAAGATGCGTGGGCCCTCGGCGACATCAACATCTCCGAGGAGTCTTCGAGCGACATCGGGTCTGGAGCCGTGGAAGCCTTCGCGGAACTCCTGGACCGGACCGCCCTCGTCGACATCGCCGCCATCTTCGATGCCGCGCACCTGCCTACCAGGGTCGCCAGTTATGGAAGCCGGGTTGACGCCGCCCGTCTGGATCGAGTCCTTATACCATCAAGACTCTCTGGGCGCGTCACCCGTTACTGGACCCTCAATTACCGCAACTCGGACCACCGTGCCATTCTTCTCCAAGTGGGGGATCCCCCTTCACCGCCTGCGCCATCCATCTCCGCGCTACTGCGATCAGCGCCAGTCATCGAGAGGATTGAGGCGCTTCTTAGCGAAGCTTCGCAGGAAATCGAAGGCATCCGTACTGGAGATCTATGGGGAAAATTGAAGCGGGAACTCGTTGAAGACATCAAGTGCCTCTACGTTCCCCGCGTTGAAGATGAGGACTACGTCACCAGGGCAAGTCGGTTTCTTCGCGCCAGGCTCGAAGCTGAGACCGTGGAGGCGGACTACCCTTCACTGCCTGAACTTGGGCGTGCCCTGCGTGTCCGACAACACCGCCCGGAACTGACGACCGTCTTCGACGCCCAGGGGAACCTCTTCGAGGGAAAGAGCTTGAGGCGCTACGTCTTCAACTCCTTCAGAGAGCGCTTCAACGGCTCTACCTGCAGCCCGGAGGACATCGCTGGGTTCTTGGAGGGAGCTACTGAGTGCATCACTCTGGAGGACAGTGACCCGCTTCATCGAGCAGATATCTCCTTGAATGAGGTGGAAGTTGCCATCAGCCGTCTGCCTCAAGGGAAAGCGGCTGGTTGGGATAGCATACCCTGCGAGCTTGTCAAGGGCTTCGAGGACTTCTTCGGTGGAGTCATACATCAAGTCCTCGCCGAATCCAAGCTTCGCGGGACTCTTCCAGAATCATCGAGGAGGAATATCATCTGCCTCGTCCCCAAAGCGCACGGTGGTCCGGGCCTAAGCGGTTACCGGCCCATATCACTTCCGACGGCGGACTACAGAATCATCAGCGGCGTTCTTCTGGGTCGTCTACGTCGCCACCTTCCAGCTATCGTGCCGGATTGCCAGACATACGCAGTTCCGGGAAGATGTCCCTCCTGGAACATCGCGTGCGTGTCTGATGAGGTGGCCCAGGCCTTCAAGAACAAGACGCCGCTAGCAGTCATCTCCACCGACCTGCAGTCCGCCTTTGACAACGTGGACCGAGAGTTCCTGGCCTCCCAGCTACGCATCATCGGCCTGCCTCCGCCCTTCATGGAATGGCTCCACCTGCTCTACGCGGAGGCCGACGCTACCATCAAGGTGGATGGAAACTTCACCCGCCCATTCAAAATGCGCAGAGGGCTTCGGCAGGGTTGTGCCTGCAGTGCAGCCCTTTTCTCCATCTTTACGGGTCCCCTCCTGCGCCACTTGGAGAGAATCCTCGGAAGAGGGAACGTCCTGGCGTACGCCGATGACATTCTCCTGCTGATCCGCGAGGATTGGCAGTTTGAGAGAGTCAAGACCATCTTTGACGAATTCCGGCGTGCGACGGGAGTCAGCGTCAACTTCCCGAAAAGTAAAGGACTGTGGTGCGGCGCCTGGAGGGACCGTGCCGACTCTCCGCTGGGCATCTCGTGGTCCGCATCCTCCATCACGGTACTGGGCTGCGAAATAACATCAGGCCATGGAACCTCGGTCCAGGAAAATCACCTGCTGGGCATCTTGGAGAGGTCGATCTCCAGATGGTCCCCATTTGTCCGCGGCTTCTCCCTGGTGGGGCGGGCGAGAGCGGCCAACTCGCTAGTACTGGCGGCGGTGCTCCACCATCTGCACGGCTACCTGCCCGGTGATGCCACTATCGCCAAACTGCAGGCCAGGCTGACGCGGTTCGTCTGGGGATCCTGCCATCGCGCCGCCTGGCTCCCGGGAGGTCTACTGGCACGTCCTGTGTCCGTCGGTGGCGTAGGACTGCTCGACATCAGGACCCAACTCCAGCTCGCCTGCTTCAAGGGGGTCCAGGCTGCATCCAGAAATGGAGGCAAGAACGCCTACTCCTGGCTGGTGGAGTCTGGAGCTTGGATGACCCCCTTGTCCTCGGGTTCCTGGTTGCTGCCTCGCCGCCGCCGGCTGCTGGATCTATGGGGGCAGGCCTCCTCCATCCTGGGCCTGAACCATCGGGTGTTGCCTGCTCCCACTCTACTGAACCTGCCCCTCGTCGGTGCCTGCAGGTTCCTGGCGACGCCATCGCTTCGGGCTCCCTCTAGATGGAGAAGAGTTCGCGTCCGCGACCTGGCAGGCCCTGCTCCGCCGCCCATCGCCAGGCTTACAAGAAGCGCCTGCGAAGATGCAGCTGCTCTTGGGGCATTTTGCCAACGCCTGGTGGCGGACAACGCGACGAGCGTCTACAGGGAGCGGACCTTGGAGGAAGCCGTGGTGCTGCGCGGGACGGCCACGCCGTTCTTGCGCATCAGCACACGCACTGCGCGTCGCATGTTGGAGCGTCCCCGCCTGGCCGCCGTTCCCATCTCGCGGTATCTCCGGCGCTGGGCGCCTGTCGTCGACGTGCCCTCCACCAGCCCGGCGTTCTCATCTCTCCGTCGCTGCTCCTTCGGGGGCCATGCAGCGGACATCGCTCTGCGGCTAGCCCTGCACGCCCTGCCTCATCCGGGGCACCCGGCGTCGAGCCAGCCCGTCTGCATCGCCTGCGGCTCCAGCGACCTGTCGCTGGCTCATCGCTACTGGTCCTGCAGCGCCGTCCGCCCTCTCATCCGAGAGGTGTTCTCCATCATCGGGCGGCCGCCGGACCTGCAATCCTGGATCTTCGCGGTGAACCTCGAGAACCACGCCATCACCATCTCCTCAGCGGCAAAGCATGCCATCTACGTCTTCTTCGTAGATCGCGAGATGCGTGGTATCTCTGGGGACCCATTGGCGATCTTCCATCAAACTCTGCAGCGGTGGCAGAGGCGCCATGTACATAGTTGTATTTTTTAATCATTTTTAAAATAATTTTTTATTATAACCATCATCCTCATTATAAATTTCTCATTTTCTTACAATTAGTGCGGACTGTGCACTTTACATGTATTGACAAGATGTCAATAAAAATATGTCAATTGTCAAAATTGTCTCTCTCTCTCTCTCTCTTTTTTTATAACTTCTAACATATTAATTAAATAAATATTTTTGAAATTTAACATGTGTTTAGAAAACACCTAATAAAGAAATATTTTAAAATAATTTCATAAAAATAAAGCTAAAGAAAAATAAACTTACTTGTTACGCCAAATTTCACAATAGCAAATTATAGTATCTCATTTTTACCCGAGTGTTTATAGCAGATATAATTTAGAGCAGAAAGTAAGTTTTTAAAGTTGTATTTATTAAATATTTTTATAATAAATTTTGCCTTTATCTTATATTTTTCAATACTAAATATGTATATATATATTTACAAGGTACAAGAAAACCTAATCCAAATAAATTAATAGTGTGTGACATTTCAGTAAACAGCATTGTTACCATCATCAGACAAAAGAATATATGAATCATAAACATTTATTCTTTTGAAAAAATAGTACAAATATGATATTGTACTGGGATAAGGTGCATAAATTATGAAAAGGGCATCTCCTTATCGTGCAACTGAAAGTTGCTGATGGCTTGCAAGAATAGTTGATATTTATTCCAATAGATGGCGCAAGCCATCAGCAACTTTCAGTTGCATGATAAGGAGATGACTTTTTAATAATTTATTTTTTTATCTGATGATGGTAACACACTATTTACCAAAATGTCACACACTATTAATTTATTTGGATTAGTCTTATTTTCTTGTAGCTATATTCCATTAATCAAATTGTCCATCATTTTTACAAGGTAATAAGACAAATCCATATGAATAGTGAGTGATGTTTTGGTAAAAATGCTGTTACCAAAATGTCACATACTATCTATTTAGATTTGGTCTTATTAACTTGTGTTTCTCATCTATAATTCAAATGATACCTAATTATTTTTTGAATATAATACATAGGGTGCAGCATCTATTTCAGAACAAAATGCTGTTCTTGGGAAAAATTAATAAACAATGGAAAAAGAGCATTTATTACATATTGAAATTTTATAAACCTATACATCCCTAAAAGACGACATCATTCAATGAACCCGCCATCAGCGGCAATAACAGCTTCTATACGCTGTCGACTGCAGGCAGTAATGAGATGGGTCTTGGGAATGTTTGCCATTGTATGCCATGGAAAATTTTCCTCCCCCGAATTGCTAAGCCTCGTGGATGAAACAAACCGGGTAAAAAATTCCGAAAGCGTAGATAGAGCTGTTTTAAAACTCACAGATATTATCAGTGAAGCAGCTTACGCATCCCTCAAGTTAAAATCAACCATAAACAAAAACAAAGTCAAATTCAAGTGGTGGACAAATGTTGGGTCACATTTCCACCAAACAGACCCAACAAAGATGTAAACATTCTTTTACATCCTATGTACATACACGCAGTGTCTCGCCAAAAGTGTTTGGTGTACAGATGGATGTCCCACGGCAATGGCCGACGGTGGTTCAAAGACCAAGCCAGGGGGGGGGGGGAGACGCAGCCCTGGACGTGAATACTAAGATCTACCAGGGGAAGGCACAGCCCTGGACGCGATTCCAAGATCTACTGGAGGAGGATGATATCGGCCCTGATTAAGTAGTCAGAAGCTCGACGAAAACAGAAGCAGGAGTTCAACCACAACATAAGCAGAAAGCTGACGGACAGTGGAGAAGCCACCTCAACAAGAAGAAACGGACATCGAGCATGCGCCTTTGTAAAACCTCCCTTTTAATTCTTGTATATATATGACCTGTGACATCACATTTTGATAGATGGGGACCATTTAGTAATATTTTGGGATTCCTTAAAGAAGAAATTAGCATATAAGTCTCTCAGAGGGGTAGCATCCTAAAATTGGATTTTAATTCCATTGTTAATTTAAATTATCTCTCAATAAGACAGATAAATTCTGAATTTTGGTTAATATTTATTTTAAATTGATCTCTCATAAGCCGAGTAAGAATGTTTTCTAATTCATAAATTTTCTTTAAAAATAAAAATTTAATAAAATATTATTTTATTCCTTAAATTTTAACTATAATAATATTATTTTTTTTATTTAATATTTCAAGAATTTAGTATATTCAAGATTTATTATTCTGTGGGATTTTGGGATTGAGGGCGCTGAAGAAAAGGGATAGGGGGCTAGAATTTTTTTTTTTTGGGGGGGGCTGGACCAAGCACCAGTCAGTATTGACCAGGCTTTCGAGAGGGGCACATGAGATTTCTCATCGGGAGAGAGGTACGTAGCCGAGATGTTTAGGTAAGTTTTTAATCTAGATTTTGTTGTAAAGGTCTATATAGAAACATGACGAAGTCATGATAGATACAAAGGATTTTTTTTTTGCCTAACCAAGACGTCTTGTCATTCATGGCGAGTTTATATTGAGAGAGGGACTTATCCATGCTTTAATAGGTAAATTATTTCTTGCCCAAGCAAGATCACCTTTGAAATGAGGCGTTATAGGTTTATATTATGTTAAATAAAAACCATAGCAATACAAGATTTAGATAGACCATATAATTTTAGCTATGTCCTTTTTGTATTTAGGAATTTAGGGTATTAAACCTGTTAAGAATATTGGATTTTCTATGTTTTTACCTAATTATGTGGGGCGCCAATTGTAGGATTTCCTCTTACATTACATTTGGAAATATATATCTATATATATATATACATACGATGAATATAGTATACGCCCAGATTTACATGTGACCTATGGTTGAGCATCAATGTAAGATTCACTCCTACATCTAGATAACTAAATTCCATCTTTTGACTTAGACATGCAAATGTAACACTCGCCAAATGCTTACATCAACATGTGTAATAACCAAAATTACACTCAGATATACACTTGATATGGTACGACGAACATAAAGATCCATATTAATAATCAAAATATGTAGATTGTTTCAAGATAAATTTTGGGACGTAAGATTCGCTCTTACATTACATCATATACGGTAAATATTGTATGCACTCGGATTTACATGTGACTTGTAATTGAGCATCGATTGTAAAGACATCTATATCTTGATCTCATCTAACTCATGGAAAAATCCAGGTGCATACATATTCACAGTTTATGGTAAGGCAATAAACTTCTTATAATACACTCAATATCTATAACATACGCACCAAGGTTTATGTGTGATATGTGGATTGATATGGACATTAATACACATTATATAATTTACCGCATCAACTTTATTCGACAAAGAAAGGAATTTTACACAAAATAAAACAAATTGTATTTACTATGACATGACATAATTAGGTAAAAACATAGAAAATCCAATATTCTTAACAGGTTTAATACCCTAAATTCCTAAATACAAAAAGGACATAGCTAAAATTATATGGTCTATCTAAATCTTGTATTGCTATGATTTTTATTTAACACAATATAAATCTATAACGCCTCATTTCAAAGGTGATCTTGCTTGGGCAAGAAATAATTTACCTATTAAAGCAGGGATAAGTCCCTCTCTCAATATAAACTCGCCATGAATGGCAAGACATCTTAGTTAGGCAAAAAAAAATCCTTTATATCTATCATGACTTCGTCATGTTTCTATATAGACCTTTACAACAAAATCTAGATTAAAAATTACCTAAACATCTTGGCTACGTACCTAACTCCCGATGAGAAATCTCATGTGCCCCTCTCGAAAGCCTGGTCGATACTGACTGGTGCTTGGTCCAGCCCCCCAAAAAAAAAATTCTAGCCCCCTATCCCTTTTCTTCAGCGCCCTCAATCCCAAAATCCCACAGAATAATAAATCTTGAATATACTAAATTCTTGAAATATTAAATAAAAAAAATAATATTATTATAGTTAAAATTTAAGGAATAAAATAATATTTTATTAAATTTTTATTTTTAAAGAAAAATTGTGAATTAGAAAACATTCTTACCCGGCTTATGAGAGATCAATTTAAAATAAATATTAACCAAAATTCAGAATTTATCTGTCTTATTGAGAGATAATTTAAATTAACAATGGAATTAAAATCCAATTTTAGGATGCTACCCCTCTGAGAGACTTATATGCTAATTTCTTCTTTAAGGAATCCCAAAATATTACTAAATGGTCCCCATCTATCAAAATGTGATGTCACAGGTCATATATATACAAGAATTAAAAGGGAGGTTTTACAAAGGCGCATGCTCGATGTCCGTTTCTTTTTGTTGAGGTGGCTTCTCCACTGTCCGTCAGCTTTCTGCTCATGTTGTGGTTGAACTCCTGCTTCTGTTTTCGTCGAGCTTCTGACTACTTAATCAGGGCCGATATCATCCTCCTCCAGTAGATCTTGGAATCGCGTCCAGGGCTGTGCCTTCCCCTGGTAGATCTTAGTATTCACGTCCAGGGCTGCGTCTCCCCCCCCCCTGGCTTGGTCTTTGAACCACCGTCGGCCATTGCCGTGGGACATCCATCTGTACACCAAACACTTTCGGCGAGACACTGCGTGTATGTACATAGGATGTAAAAGAATGTTTACATCTTTGTTGGGTCTGTTTGGTGGAAATGTGACCCAACACAAATAAACTTGAAAAAATGATTTTAATTATATAAGAAATTTATTCTATCGCGCGCGCGCGCGAGGCAAAATAATTAATGAAAAATTCTTTAAAGCTGCTCGTAACAAATATAATAAAGCCATTAACAAGGCAAAATTTAAAAGCTGGAGATTCTTTCTCGAAGAAAACGAATCAACTAATCCTTTTGGGAACACTTATAAAACTTTCAAAACCTTAAAAGCATCATTTAACACAACAGGGATTCCATTGATAGACAACGCACCGGATTTTGCTAGGACTTCAAAAATGGAAAGTTTACTGAACAATCTTTTCCCGGACGATGATATTTCTTCCGAGGAGAAACTTCACAAAGCAACTAGATATTACTCGCCAATTTACAAAAATAGAAACAAAGTGATCATAAGCCTAAAAGATATCGAATCAATTATTGTATTATTGAAAAATAAAAAAGCACCTGGATCAGATAATATTAGCAATAATATGATAAAATACGCCTACCCTAGGATTTCCATAATCCTCCATCAAATATTTGAAAAATGTATAAGTTTGGGATATTTCCCAGATTATTGGAAAAACTCTTTTGTGAAAGTAATTCCTAAAGTAGATAAAACTAGTTATGATGTTAGTAAAAGCTACAGACCAATTTCCTTGCTATCAAACATTTCAAAAATTTTCAAAAACGTAATTAAAAACAAACTTACTACCTTTTATGACGAAAACAATTTGATGAGTCATAGACAACATGGCTTCTCCCGGCATAAATCAACAATTACTGCTATGAAAGAGCTGACTGAAACTATTCTGGAACACAAGCAAAGAGAACTGATGGCGTTGATCGCAGTGGACTTATCAGGGGCTTTTGATAATGCATGGTGGCCAGCTATAATAAAAAGAATGGATTTAGACAACGTTCCCAGCTCTCTGATTCAAATCATCCAATCCTATTTGAATAATAAAAGGACAGTTTGTCTGTCATACGGTGGCAAAATGGTCTCCAAAAACCTTACTAAGGGATGTCCTCAGGGTAGTCCACTGTCACCGTTATTATGGAACATCTTGCTAAACGATATTTTTATGAATTTTAAATCTACAAACGCTGAAATTATCTGCTACGCGGACGACATCTCTATTGTATGTTGGCATTATAATTTAGAGGGTCTGAAAACTGAGTTAGTGAACACCCTAAACTATGTCACTCAATGGTGTCGCTCAAACAAGTTAAAAATAAATCCAGAAAAAACAAACTTGATTCACTTCCACAATTTCCATAGGTTCCAGTTGGAATTTCAAAAAACCGTCATAAAGCCTTTAAATGAAATCAAAATTTTGGGAATGAAATTATCTAATCATAGGTTCAAAACAAAAATAAATTTCACCCCGCACATCAATGAGATTTTGCATAAGGCGCACCGCATGAAAAATCTGCTTTTTTCCCTAAGCGGCAAAATATGGGGTATAAACTCTAATAAAAGGTTAATTTTGTATAAGACGCTAATTAGACCTATTCTAACATATGGAGCTGAAATTTGGTTTTACCAAATAAATAACCGCTGTAAACAGAAATTAAATTCGATGCAATACCAAATTGTTCTTTGGGCTACTAGATCGTTTAAAACATCTTCCTCAAATTGTGTCCACTGTCTGGCAGAGATCCCATTCCTGACTGATTTTATCGAATCAAGATTGATTAAATATGAAATGGACCAACTAAGTGAGGAAGACTAACGAACGTTCAGTCCACATTCTCCTTCAATAATAAATGGATTTTTAAGAACAAGAATGGAAGATATGTTTTCTAATACAAGTGATCACTTTCGTCTCTTTTTCCCTTTGGGCATTCCAAAATATTTCAGCCCTGACTTTTACAATGTGCAATTCGTTACTGGTCATGGAAATTTTGGAGATTTTTTGTTTCGAATAGGAGCTATAGACGATCCGGGATGTTTATGTGGAAAGAGAAAGCAGGATTCCAGTCATCTGCTTCTTGAGTGCCCAATCTTCCAGAACTACAGAAACCGGGAAAACATCGAATACAAGGATCTTTTTATGTTTGTAAATAGTAAGGACTCGTATTTTAAATTTAGAAAATTCTGTAAATATATCTATGATTTTCTCTCTTGGTTAAAAAAAACCTTAATTATTGACTATTTGTATATTCTTTTTTTGGTTTGTTTATTTTGTCTGTTGTGATGTAAAATCAAGAATGATTTTAACGTCCTCTTTCTTATCTTTTCAAATCTTGTAATTATTTAATTTTTTTTTTTTAATGTAATATAGTATCTGAATTTAGTGTTGTTATTGACGCAAGCATCCCTTGTAGGGTTATCGCGTCTGATTTGATAAATAAATAAAATAAAATTGTATCCACTATAGCAGCTCTGTGTTGTGGGAATGACTATTGGAGTCAACTACGTCCCACATGTAATAGTCCAGTGGATTGACATCTGGTGAGCTGGTGGCCAAAAGTTAAGTGTGACATAGTCATTAAGATTCTCGGCCATCCATTCTTGGGTTGTTCTGGCTGTATGAGATGGTGCTGAGTAGGGTTATCGCGTCTGATTTGATAAATAAATAAAATAAAATTGTATCCACTATAGCAGCTCTGTGTTGTGGGAATGACTATTGGAGTCAACTACGTCCCACATGTAATAGTCCAGTGGATTGACATCTGGTGAGCTGGTGGCCAAAAGTTAAGTGTGACATAGTCATTAAGATTCTCGGCCATCCATTCTTGGGTTGTTCTGGCTGTATGAGATGGTGCTGAGTCTTGCTGAATTACATATGGCCTCCCACGTGCTACAGCAGCGATCCAAGGCTTGACAACTGTGGCTAACACCTCGGTGTATAGCAACGGCATTTACTCTGGAACCTGGAGTAAAATATGCGGAGACATCACATCACCTTCACTACTGACAACACCAAGAACCATCAATGATGCTGGAAATTTGGTATACATGACCGTAGGTACCTCACATGGCTTTTACACAGCTACCGATCATTTTTGTTGTTTATCTTCTGGTCCTAAACCAAGTTCTTCTCGTCTGATAAAAACCAGATCATTCCTGGCTCACAGGATGTTTGAGCTTGTTCAGAAAGCGATTGGCTCTGGTCAAGCAGTTTACCTTGATTCTTTCAGACATGAACTGTCTTCTCCGCATCATGTATGATTTGTAATGGAGATCCTCATGAACCACACGTTGGATGGTAGCCTCATCAACCTGCAGCTCTCTGGCGAGTGCCCTCATCGACTTCCCAGGATCCTCATCGATGGCAGCCAGGACACGGCTTATCAAGTCTGGCTTCCTGATACTGTCAGAATGTCGACAATGGCGTTTCCTTTGGAAAACTTCCGCCACATTACCCTTTGTAGTTCCTAATTCTCTCTGAGCTTTGAAAACAAATGATGGGGCAACTTTCAAGAATGTTACAGTTTCTAAATCGGTGTGTCCTGTAACCAAGGAGACAATAACTGCATGTCTCTTCATTTCTTGTTAAGTTCTGCCATGTCTACCTGTTGAATATTATGTTACTATAACACACAGTGGCACCTATATTGTGTGTTCTCAAATAGCTGCCATACCCTGTGCAACTTATTAACAGAATTTAAGGAAGTTGTACCTTTTAGCATGTATATCGGGGTTCAGATAATAACTCTAAAAATATTCGATACACAGTGACCTTTATTGAAGAAACACAATTGTCTCTGTCTCCTTAAAAAAAAAAAGACGACTGGCGACATCAAACACTTTCCACTTTCTTAATTTTTTTTTTCTTATCCTAGTACACTGGTACAGGCTATGATAATCATGGTGGGTATAAGTAGGCGACTGCTTTTACTGTAAGTGCACCACATATCTACACATGGGAAAATGATGGGTTATTATGAATATGACACTATATAATAGAGAGAGAGAAAAGGAAGTTTTTTAGGGTAATAATATTATTTATAATTGAACATTGCCAGAGAGTGGTGAGCTAGAACTAGCTCATTTCAGCGGATGAATCATTCTGATCTGGTCCTTAAAAGGAATGATTTTGCCCATCACAATTATGTATAAATCCGCCTTGAAATAGGAAAAGGGGGAGCAGTAATGAGCTCGTTAAAAAACGTGGGCTTAGCTGGCCTGGCTGATAGTATCCTGTAAGGGCTCCTGGGATACAGGATGAGTCTGTACTCCATGTTAGGAGCGGCTGCATATGGCGTCTGTTCCTCATGTCAGAGACGACTATTTCATATTGGAGGTAAGTCAGTGGCCTACTACTGAGTAGTGCTCCCAGTCTTAATGACAAAGGCATTCACCCAGTCATAATGGTTGTAGATAAGAAAGAAGACTATTATATATATGGTAGAACCTCTCTATTACAGCCTCTATGATAACAGCAATTTGGTTATACAACATTCTAGTGTTTTAACCATGGTTATTTAGTCCATAAATCCCCATGATAGGTAAAAAGAGCTGCTGTCGTAGGTTGGCTATCCACATGGAGGTGACAGTCAGACTTTGCCTCCCACTGGCCATACAAGACCACTTCTCTTCCAGGATGGTGTCTTCCCACAATGTTCCATCTGCAGGATCAAGGAGGCCTCACCAGACCACCTCTTGGAATGTATGGGAGTCTCAAGACAGGACCTGTATTCCAACCCTGCCAAGATTGTGAATTTGGTCAATGAATATAGTCTCCATGACCTTGTATAATTATACAATGAGATAATAATATAAAAAAAACATTGTTATAATAATTGGGACTTCTCTTTAGATTTATGATACCATATAGCCAAGTTGCTATTACATTCCAGCGCTATAAACCTATTATTATATTTCACTGCATTATAAAAGTCCAAGAGGATACATGAGGAAGAAATAAATTTTTGTTGTTCAGGAAGATGATAATCATGTTCCAATTAATGCACCTTTTTCTTTTAATATATGGGACAATTCTGACAAGCTGAACACAGAAATATCCCCTAGAGACACATCACAGATTTAAAAACTTATAGAATAGCTGCTCTCTTTGGTAAGAAGATTCCTCTCTCTAAGGGACATTCTGACTCTGCAACGACTGTATCTCAGCAACACTGCTTCTTTTCCATGAAATACATGTAGGACTATAAGAAACACAAGGTAATAAGACCAAATAAATAAATAGTGTGTGACGTTTCAGTAACAACGCTGTTACCACGTCACACACTATTTATTTATTTAGTCTTATTACCTTGTGTTTATAATCTATATTCCAAATTGTGCCTCATCAAATTTGAACTACATTCATGGACAAAGGAAGTTGTACCTAAAGGTAACAAGACCAAATCTAAATAATTAAATAGTTTGTGAGGTTTCGGTAACAGTGTTGTTGGGTCACATTTCACCAAACAGACCCAACAAAGATGTAAACATTCTTTTACATCCTATTTACATGCGCGCAGTGTCTCACCGAAAGTGTTTGGTGTACAGATGGATGTCCCACGGCAATGGCCGACGGTGGTTCAAAGACCAAGCCGGGAGGGAGACGCAGCGCTGGACGCGGATACCCGTGGATACTAAGATATATCAAGGAAGGCACAGCCCTGGTCAGGAGCCCGACGAAAACAGGAGCAGGAGTCCAACCACAACATAAGCAGAGAGCTGACGGGCAGTGGAGAAGCCACCTCAACAAGAAGAAACGGACATCCAGCATGCGACTTTGTAAAACCTCCCTTTTAATTCTTGTATATATATGACCTGTGACATGACATTTTGATAGATGGGGACCATTTATTAATATTCTTGGGATTTCTTAAAGAAGAAATTAGCATATAGGTCTCTCAGAGGGGTAGCATCCTAGATTGGATTTTAATTCCATTGATTAATTTAAATTTATCTCTCAATAATACAGATAAATTCCGAATTTTGGTTAATATTTAGTTTAAATCGATCTTTCATAAGCCGTGTAAGAATATTTCTAATTCATAATTTTCCTTAAAAATAAAAATTTAATAAAATAATATTTTCTCTCAATAAGACAGATAAATTCTGAATTTTGGTTAATATTTATGTTAAATTGATCTTTCATAAGCTGAGTTAGAATATTTCTAATTCATAATATTTTTCTAATAAAATATTATTTTTATTCCTTAAATTTTAACTATAATAATATTTTTTTTTTAATTTAATATTTCGAGAATTTAGTATATTCAAGATTTATTATTCTGTGGGAGTTTGGGATTGAGGGCGCTGGAGAAAAGGGATAGGGGGCTAGAATTTTGGGGGGCTGGACCAAGGACCATTCAGTATGGACGAGGCTTTCGAGAGGGGCAGACGAAATTTCTCATCGGGCGAGAAGTAGGTAGCCGAGGTGTTTAGGTAAGTTTCAATCTAAATTTTTATCATAAAGATATATATAGAAACATGACGAAGTCATGGTAGGTATAAAGGATTTTTTTTGATAAAGACGTCTTGCCATTTATGGCGAGTTCATATTGAGAGAGGGACTTATTCATGCATTAATAGATAGATTATCTTGCCCAAGCAAGATCACCTTTGAATGTGGTGTTATAGATTTACATTTTACCTAATTATGTCATGTCATAGTAAATATAATTTGTTTTATATTTTGTTTTTTTTTTAAATCCCTTCCTTTGTCGAATAAAAGTTGATGTGGTAAATTATAATGTGTACTAATGTCTATATAAAACCACAGATCACACATAAACCTTGGTGCGTATGTTATAGATATTGAGTGTATTATAAGAGGTTCATTGCCTTATCATAAACGGTGAATATGTATACACCTGAATTTCTTTATATGCTAAAGGAGATCAAGATATAAATGTTTTTATAATCGATGCTCAATTACAAAACAAATGTTAATCCGAGTGTATACAATATTTACCGTGTATGATGTAATGTAAGAGCGTATCTTACGTCCCAAAATTTCATCTTGGAACAAACTACATATTTTGATTATTTATATGGGTCCCAGTGTTCGTCGTACAATATCGAGTGTATATCTGAGTGTAAATTTGGTTATTGTACATGTTGATGTAAGTATTTGGCGAGTGTTACATTTGTATGTCTAAGTCAAAGGATGGAATTTAGTCATCTAGATGTAGGAGGTCCTGGCTTTGGGACTCTACAATTAGCGCCACTTAACGTGGGGCCGAAGTCTTCCGAAAATTCAAATTTTAATAAAACTTAAATTTGCAAGAAGTAGGACTGCGAATCCCTGAGATTAAGAAATTAGGTATCATTGCATATTTTAATTGTAAAAAAAAATTACTCAAGTTTAAAATATGAAAATGCACCCCATATAAAAGAAATACGTTAGGCTTAAATAGAAACCCACGAGCTTTTTATTTCTCAGTTTCACTGCTTTAGTATAGACAATAATTTTAACAGTTTTATTGTTATTTTAACATTATGTCTAGTGTACATACAATTTTTTTTGCTTATCATTGGTTTTTGATAAAAGCTTTATTTAAAAAAAAAAAATAAAATACGTTATTCATGCCGCCAGCAATTTCTGCTTATCATTGGTTTTTGATAAAAGCTTTATTTTTTAAAAAATACGTTATTCATGCCGCCTTTTGTCAATTTTATGAATTTTCGCTGGATAACTGTTAGCAATTTTCTGCTTATCATTGGTTTTTGATAAAAGCTTTATTTTCTTAAAAATACGTTATTCATGCCGCCTTTTTTTTTCAATTTATGAATTTTCGCTGGATAACTGTTAGCAATTTTCTGCTTATCATTGGTTTTTGATAAAAGCTTTATTTTTTTTTAAATACGTTACTCATGCCGCCTTTTTACAATTTTATGAATTTTCGCTGGATAACTGTTAGCAATTTTCTGCTTATCATTGGTTTTTGATAAAAGCTTTATTTTTTTAAAAATACGTTACTCATGCCGCCTTTTTACAATTTTATGAATTTTCGCTGGATAACTGTTAGCAATTTTCTGCTTATCATTGGTTTTTGATAAAAGCTTTATTTTCTTAAAAATACGTTATTCATGCCGCCTTTTTTTTTCAATTTTATGAATTTTCGCTGGATAACTGTTAGCAATTTTCTGCTTATCATTGGTTTTTGATAAAAGCTTTATTTTTTTTAAATACGTTACTCATGCCGCCCTTTTACAATTTTATTAATTTTCACTGGATAATTGTTAGTATATAAAAGAAATACGTTAGGCTTAAATAGAAACCCACGAGCTTTTTATTTCTCAGTTCCACTCGATAAAAGAAGTGACCGTTATTTTTTTATTGGTTTTTGATAAAAGCTTTATTTTTTTTAAAATACGTTACTCATGCCGCCTTTTTACAATTTTATGAATTTTCGCTGGATAACTGTTAGCAATTTTCTGCTTATCATTGGTTTTTGATAAAAGCTTTATTTCTTAAAAATACGTTATTCATGCCGCCTTTTTTTTTTCAATTTTATGAATTTTCGCTGGATAACTGTTAGCAATTTTCTGCTTATCATTGGTTTTTGATAAAAGCTCATTTTTTTAAAATACGTTACTCATGCCGCCTTTTTTTTACAATTTTATGAATTTTCGCTGGATAATTGTTAGTATATAAAAGAAATACGTTAGGCTTAAATAGAAACCCACGAGCTTTTTATTTCTCAGTTTCACTCGATAAAAGAAGTGACCGTTATTTTTTTATTGTTTTTTGATAAAAGCTTTATTTTTTTTTAAATACGTTACTCATGCCGCCTTTTTACAATTTTATGAATTTTCGCTGGATAACTGTTAGCAATTTTCTGCTTATCATTGGTTTTTGATAAAAGCTTTATTTTCTTAAAAATACGTTATTCATGCCGCCTTTTTTTCAATTTTATGAATTCTCGCTGGATAACTGTTAGCAATTTTCTGCTTATCATTGGTTTTTGATAAAAGCTTTATTTTTTAAAATACGTTACTCATGCCGCCCTTTTTCAATTTTATTAATTTTCACTGGATAATTGTTAGTATATAAAAGAAATACGTTAGGCTTAAATAGAAACCCACGAGCTTTTTATTTCTCAGTTCCACTCGATAAAAGAAGTGACCGTCATTTTTTTATTGGTTTTTGATAAAAGCTTTATTTTTTTTAAAATACGTTACTCATGCCGCCTTTTTACAATTTTATGAATTTTCGCTGGATAACTGTTAGCAATTTTCTGCTTATCATTGGTTTTTGATAAAAGCTTTATTTCTTAAAAATACGTTATTCATGCCGCCTTTTTTTTTTTTCAATTTTATGAATTTTCGCTGGATAACCGCCAGCAATTTCTGCTTATCATTGGTTTTTGATAAAAGCTTTATTTTTTTTAAAATACGTTATTCATGCCGCCTTTTGTCAATTTTATGAATTTTCGCTGGATAACTGTTAGCAATTTTCTGCTTATCATTGGTTTTTGATAAAAGCTTTATTTTCTTAAAAATACGTTATTCATGCCGCCTTTTTTTTTTTTATTTATGAATTTTCGCTGGATAACTGTTAGCAATTTTCTGCTTATCATTGGTTTTTGATAAAAGCTTTATTTTCTTAAAAATACGTTGTTCATGCCGCCTTTTTTTTCAATTTTATGAATTTTCGCTGGATAACTGTTAGCAATTTCTGCTTATCATTGGTTTTTGATAAAAGCTTTATTTTTTTAAAATACGTTACTCATGCCGCCTTTTTACAATTTTATGAATTTTCGCTGGATAACTGTTAGCAATTTTCTGCTTATCATTGGTTTTTGATAAAAGCTTTATTTTTTAAAATACGTTACTCATGCCGCCCTTTTTCAATTTTATTAATTTTCACTGGATAATTGTTAGTATATAAAAGAAATACGTTAGGCTTAAATAGAAACCCACGAGCTTTTTATTTCTCAGTTCCACTCGATAAAAGAAGTGACCGTTATTTTTTTATTGGTTTTTGATAAAAGCTTTATTTTTTTTTTAATACGTTACTCATGACGCATTTTTACAATTTTATGAATTTTCGCTGGATAACTGTTAGCAATTTTCTGCTTATCATTGGTTTTTGATAAAAGCTTTATTTTTTTTAATACGTTACTCATGCCGCCTTTTTACAATTTATGAATTTTCACTGGATAATTCTTAATATATAAAAGAAATACGTTAGGCTTAAATAGGAACCCACGAGCTTTTTATTTCTCAGTTTCACAATTGTTCTAACCTTTCAATTTCAAATCTACAGAAGCGTCTTATGTTAAAGTGTACCAAATTTTTTTAGTTTCGAATATTGGCGAAATGGTTCCTTCCTTTGTATAGATAATGAAATTTAGGGACGCTAACTTAAGCCTAGAAATATTGTTTTCTCAGAAACCTGAGAATTTCCCACGAGCTCCAAATTTAGAATCTCAAGGGATGTCCTTTGATTGACAAGCTGGGGTAGCGTCCACATCTGGAGAGAGGGGGGGATGATTGACGTGAAAAACAACAGATGTGCATGCAAGATGTTTTTCGAGGGGGGAAGGACATGTGGAAAAACACATGTACAGACTTTAGCTGGAAAGTGAGAAAACAATGAGAGGGGAGTCCGCTGCCAGCTCTCGACTTGAAAGGTTGGTCTTACTGTCCTCCCCGCTTTTGCGGGTAGGTTTTTCCCGTCTTGAATATTCTATCTTCCTTTGTCTTTCATCATTGCCTTCTTTATTATAAGATAAATGAAGCTTCTTTTCTTTTACAACAGCTTAATAATTTTCAATTATATTCCGTCCCAAAGAATTTCCACTCAATATGACTAAAGATATTTTGAATTTTATTAGAACACCCTCCTAGCTATTCTTTAATTTTGTAATATTTAACGTTATCTAGATAATAGTTCAAGGCATTTATTTTTTTTTTGCATCGACGTACGATTTATTAATATCAAAATTTTTTTTGTATTTTCTATATTTAAGGCTTCATGCCTGAAATCTTCCATCTCCGTTAGTTTCTCACCGATATTTCCTTTATTAGTAGGTCAATACGACTTATTTCAAGATTTAATAGATTTAATATTTAATTATTTCTTTTTGCAAATTGGTTCCACTTGATAAATCTGGAGATGTTTTGAACTTTGATATTGACATAGTACACCTGGTCTTCTCTTATCTTTCCAATGTCGAGCTTTATCAATGTAAACACAAAGATTGAAGATCTTTGTTTTTCTTATCTAGTTTGAAGGAAAAACGTACTTTATCACGCGGTTAAGTTGACCTCAAATAGGCTCGCAATTAATCTTTTGATTTATTTTTTTCAAGTTATTTCATACTGATTTTTTTTCCCTTTATTTCTATATATTTTGAATCTTTATTTATCCTAATAATTTCGCTTGTCATTTTATTTTTTGTCATCTTGCGATTTGCCGATTTCTTGCTAACCAAGACAACACTTACCTCGAAGTATTTTGCATTTTTTTTTTGTTTTAGACATAATGTCCGTTTTACTATATAATCTTATGTATTTAATTTTATCTATTCTCGGGTCTTTAGTTTTGATTATTTAATTTTGTAATCCACTTATTTCATCTTATATCTTATAGATGATGCAGCAGTATTTATTGACATCGTTTATGTAATTATATCTTAGCAACTTTAGATGAATCTGCATTATGTATTTATTTTTTTATCTCCTTTCGCAATTGGACATGCACACTTATTGATATTTTTTAAATCAGGCATTGAATAGATATGATGTATCCAGAGACGATCTCCACATTTGTTTCATTCTCTTGGGTATGGGAAGGAGAAACGTCTTTATGGCCTTAGTAGTTTGATTTTACAAAATGACTAAATATTATGTGTACTATTCAGCATCTCGTTTAAAGCATTCATTCTCTTGACTAAGGTAGTGTCATGTGGAGTATTTGATTCTAATTTTTTTTGTCAACTTTATGTGAATATACGATTTTCCTTTAAAATCTAACCCCGATATTGTAGACAAGCGTATAGCTTAGCTCGCTCCTTTAAATCGTTGAATTGCCAATTTATTCTCGATATGGTATAATTCACGATGTCCGCGTGACGACCGAATCACGGTAAAATTTTCAAAATGGCGGTCAATGGACGCGTGTGTATTTACTCTATAGAGTGGTTGTATATACACATAGGTGCCTATGGATTTGTTTAATTTTTATTAAGGTCTCCAGTCATATTCCTGTATTTAAGGCTTCACGCTTGAAATGTTCCATCCCCTCTTAATTCTTCACCATTATTTCTTTATAGGTTCAATATGACTTATAATTTGTAAACCAAGGCTTAACGATTTATTTCAAGTAATTTATCCAACACAAAATTTTCCACTCGATAGATATGGAGGTACATTTTTTTTTGTTGATTTTGCCAGATTGTGCCTTTTTGTCCTCTCTTATCTATATGGTATTTAACGTTTCAATATAATGATCTAGAGCATTTATCCTCTTATCTAATGCATATAATTCATAGGACTTAATTAATTATAATCGTTTTCAATCATTGTTTCCCTGTATTGTCTAGTGATCTCATCCTAAGGTTTAATAGCATGCTAGTATTTCATTCTTTTATTCGATATTATGATTGCTTATTTTAATTTTATGTCTATATATGAACAGAATGTCCAGGTCTAAGTGTTCGCTTCGAATATCGATCGTAAACAAGTTTAAACATACCTTCCCGAAATTCTCTTCCTTAGCCTTTATTTTGTGTAGTGATCAATTTTTTCTTTTTGGTAACAACCGTTATAGATCCCTGGAAACGCATACTAAATAATGAAACAGTATTTTGATTATTTTGTTAACCTTATATGAATATGCATTTTCGTTTAAAACTTAACCCCGATATCTTAGGAAGGCGTATAGATTTGCTTGCTTCATCGAGACGTTGAAAAGGATCATAATTTTAGATATGGCATAGTTTACTACAGATGATTACAGGCCGAAATACAATCACAGAGAGATTCAAAATGGCTGCTAAAAAGACGCGTCAGACAACCGACTTTTTTTTTTTTCATGATGCCTCCAACTGCATATGATCTTAAATATCCTGTATACACTCTGACAAGGGAAGGTTATCTTGAATTGATAAATGTGCATTTTTTTTTGTCTTAAGTAGAGATTTCCAAGATTCTATTTCAGAAACATTTTTTTGGATGAGGATAAATAAAACCATCTTGATAGTATTGGATTTTACAGTAAATATTTGCCAGCAGAAGGCATGATGAGATTACATGAAATTTAAACCAGTTATATGCTTAGTATGTTTCTTCAGTTGTAATTTGACAGTCATAAAATAAAGAAATGGGCAGTACGCCATATCTTGATGCTGGACACTTCTGTGTCAGGAAGGTGTAGTTATTCTGTTTAATGAGAATCCCAATAATTATCGAAATTTAGCAGACTATCATTGGGGATTTGAACAACTGTCTTGAAAATTTTTTTGAACAGCCCGAGTAGATAAAGGAATCCTGGAGTTTGAGTGGAGAATTAGTAGTACAGACTGACCACTCGACGCAGATAACTCTAGGGAACAATTAATGTGTTAATCCGCCGTAGACAAGAAGAACATTGATTCTCAGGATATTCGATAGGCAGAATTTTGAGAATTGATAAGGTCATGGTTAAAGTTTACACAGGCATATGGGAGTAAAGACAGTGATTTAAACAAGATAAGAGGCAACCTTATGTATTAAATACTTTCAGTGGAAGCAGATGCCACTGCAAATATTCAGGTCTAATAATTTCCAAATTTGAAGTCATGCATGACGGGTTAGCACGGGATTGACGCCTGAATTGGCTTTCACTGGGATTAATCGAGCTTGCGAAAGAACTAGAAGAAGTGTGACATGTCACGCCACTGTACTAAAATAATAATTGAGAAGATTTATGTTGAGCCAACTGAAATTAGTAAAGAATTAAGAGATTAAGGTCTTATTCTTTGAGTTTTACACTAATTTCAATTACGCGATATGGACGGCGTTATAAGTAGGGTGGAAATGATTCGGCCGCAATGGGATGGTCTCCTGGAGGTGGTACGATCAAATACTACTTATTGAATGTCGGGCGGGATCGCATGAAGCATTAAATGACATCAAGAAATGCTTAAAGAAACACCCTAGAAGATTGGGGGTTGACAAAATGACGACATGGAAAATGCTCAACATTGTACATTGGCAGCAAAATGATATCTTGCTATTGTGTGGACAGCCACTCCTTCCTGAAATGTGCAGCGGATGTTAGTCCCAGAATTAGGTCCTTTGAGGCGGCACTTTCCTTTGCAGATGACATAAAGACGCATGACAAAACAGCACATGAGCCTTTAAACTAACTTCAATTCCTGCCATCAATTAATTTAGTTGACCAATAGCTATAGAACCACTGGAGACCTCCATACCCTGTGTGAAAATTTTAGTGTGAAATGAGCGATCCAATTCTATGAGCCATGAGATATCCTGTAAGATCGAAGTTGTACCCCATTCAATTTTTTTTTTAACAGTAGCCAGTGCGAGATATTTCCAGAATTTTTTTTTTTCTAACTGTCATATAATTCGAAAACTAGAAAACTACACCATTTTGATACAGTTTACGTTTAGCACCCATGTGGACTCAACATGACTATTGAACGAAAACCAAAGACTAATGAGCAAGCCAACACAAAGAGAACGAGTTTAATAGGCTTGCAATCAATAGTTGAAGCAAACTATTCGCACAAATTTGTTATGTTCTCTCTCTAAATGATCTATGACATTATAGGTTTTCTTAACAAGGTAACTACCCCGCCGAGTGTATATGGAGGTATAAAGGATTAAAAGGTCATAGGCTGTTGGAATAATAATACACTAGTAATAATTATAGCTCATTCTGATATACAGTAGAGGCAGTGAGAATAGCGCCTCAACTAGTAAGCTATCATAGCTAGTTAAGTTTCAATACACCCAGAAAGAGCTTATCTCCTCGAAGGGGAGATTAAAAAGGGGTGGAAACGGGTCCTCTGGAATTTTCCTCGAAATTCTGCGATAGCTCCCGCCTTGAACGAGTGTCAGACTTCCGTATAGAACTGGCAGGGGAGGGATAGCCACTAGAGTGGTCCAAAATTAAGAGTGATAATAGATCGGGATCCAGATCCCGATGACGGGTTTCGAAGAGACTTCAGAGGGATGAAAGAGGTGTTGAAAGTGATAAAAAGAGTGAGAAAGCGTTGAATGTTGATGAGAAAGAGATAGAAAGATGCAGAAAGATGTTGAAGGAGAAAGAATTGAAAAAAGTTGGATAAAGAGTTTTGTAAATAGTAGATAAAGGTTGATAGAAGAAAGTACACTTAATGTGTAAAGCGTAGCTGTCGGCCGCAATATCGCCTCGATAGAAATATTTCTTTTAAAATAATACATATATGCACTGGGGGTTTGTGTAAGCTGATTTACCTAAGTTTCAGCAACAGTATACAATAATTAATATAGATAGGTCTTTATTAATTACAATATTAGGTTATATATTAAATAGCAAATATGTCTTAGTGTTATGATAAACTTTGAAGAGCTTGCAGTTTTCTTTTTATTTTAAACTATTAACGTGTGTTCTAAACTTCCAGTTTTTTTTTCTTCTTTATTTGTGTTAACAATTTTGTCTTAATGTTATGGTGAACTTTAAACAGTTTGCAGTTTTTTTTTTATAACGTGTGTTCTAGTGTTAAATGCTGAAAGGAGCTTTAACACCATGTTTAAGTGCTTGTGTGTTATTTGTCTCAACATTACCTTTGTGCCGCATATCGCCTCACAACCTTGCTATAGTGTTTGTTGCCATCTTTAAAGATTTTCACAATTTGTTTTAGTGTTAATGTGTCATTTAGAGAAATTGCCATAACCTCATCCTTATATAGTACACCGTTTTTACACCGTTTTATTTAATGAGCTATATGAGAGATTTTAGATGTAAAATAAGAGTTACTATTTACATGAGCCAAATCGACCCAGCAGTTAGAGCAAGAGGGGGGGAATCAGATGTTTCCTCCTTTCACGTGACGTCACTGTTTACCCCGACCGGTCGTGCCAGATAAGAGGGAATACCAGGAAACTCTGTCCTCCTGACATCGCTCCCTCAACACGAGAAACGGCATCCCGCTGCTTACTAGTCGGTCACAAGACCTTAGGCAATCTGTTCTTGTACTCCGGGGTTGTGATAGGGCTCCATGCTCGCTACAAGGACGACATCTTGGGTTTTCGTGTTCTCCTAGTGTAGAATTGGCTCAGCCTCATTTTAGTATAGTATATAATTAAGAGTTGTCTCACAACCTTGTTTTAATATGACACACCGTTTTGAAGAGCTTGTACAACCTGTCAGGATATGATTTAGGAATATTTTAGTTTCTTTATATTGTTATGTTACAATTTTATCCAACAATAGAACCAGAGGGATCACGAGAGACAGTAATCTTAGGAAACCCGCTAGAGATAGTCAATAGAGACATTGGTGGCAATGTTGGCGGCGCTGAAGTACGCCATTCGACCAGGGTCAAGAAGCCCACCGAGTGCAGATCGTATTCAGGTTGCCAATGATTTAACCTATAGAATGTGTACTAGAGCTAGTTGAATTTCGATCATAGTATGGGGGGGTGAGAATGTGAGTTAAAGACCCTAGATTGTGGTTTTAAAGAAATTTCAGTTTTTTTTTTTTATTTTATTGAAGGTTATGAACAGTGGTTCAACCTTAAGATTAACTAAGGGACTTAGACGCACTAGATATCTGCTGTGCTTGTAACCAATTCTCTGTGGAAAGACTTGAAACATGTGCTGGGTAAAAAGTCCCTATAACTCCTTGTTTTTTAAGTCATAGTCTAAAGGGGGTTTCTAATGAGAGTATGTAATGCAGTTACAATCTAAGAATTGATAGAGCAACAAGTAACCTCTGTTGTTAAACTTCAGAACGAGCTGGGTACCAAAAGCCCTATAAGTCCAAAGAAAGAGTTTAACTGAATAGCAGAGAAAGAAGAAGCGTTGGCAAAACACTTGTAGACCTATCATATATTGGCAATGAGGTAAATACTTGAAGTTCAGTTCGCTCCATTTAAGTGCTAGTTTGATGATTCATTTGTTTAGACACCAAGTGTCAAGATAAGAAGATTTTCAAATTGTGAGACACACAGTTAAAGTGCTAGGTTAGATTTCAGCATTTGATTGTTAACAATCAATTTTGTTAATTTGTTTAAATATAAATAATGTTTATCCACGTATAGATAACTTTTATGTAGAGTTTGTATGAGGCATTTATTTAAGTCAATAGGGCTTTAGTCCCCACTTTGTTTTAATTAGATAACTTTATTTGATTTCTCATTGGTCCTGAAAGACTTTATTATTATTAGGGTTTATTTGATAGATAATTGTAGTACTTTGGCATTTATAGCAATTTTTAACTATAGTATGGATGCAGTCTGCGAATGAAATATGTATGAATGGAATGACTAATGATTGTTGTCAAAGTTAAAAACTATTATACTGTTAGACCAAATTTACTTTAGCATAGGATTAGGGATTTAATAGGTTCAATTTTCAATATTGATTTCTTTATTTGTTAGGAACGATAGCCTCACAGGACTGTAAAAACTCTATTGTTAGGAAAGTATTCGCTCCATTTTGTTAGGTCTCCCCTTTCGGGAGTATAAAATTTTTAATTTCTATTACTAGGGTAATCAAGTACTCTTTGTTATTTATATCAACTTGAATTTTAAGAGTCGTAGATAATGATCATATCTCGATTCTCAGACTGGAAGGTTGTGGGAGGTTATGATCAGACCAGAAAACCCACAAAACTTCTCCTCATTAGAGGGAACGGAGAGGTATCAGGTGAACTTTGTGCTAGGTGGGGGGGGATTCAGTTGCCGACGTCGCAGACTAAGTGTAAAGCGACGAAAACCTCGGGTAACCGATCTGACATCGTAATTTACGCCGCTTTGAGCGTGACTGAGATGAGGGTGGTTCAGACGGGAGGTTGAGAAGGTTCGGCACGTTGAAGCTCCTCTATAAATTGCGCAGCTTGGAACCAATCTCCTATAGACAGAAACTTCGAAACATGTGCTGGGTAAGCAATCCCTATAACTCCTTGATTTTAAGTCATAGTCTAAAGGAGGTTTCTAATGAGAGTTAACAATGAGGGAGCGTGGAAGAGACAAATTACGGTTAGACGAGGCGATTCCGTCTACAGATTTTAGGTACCAGATAGCAAAGTGACAGATGGACTGTCCGGATTCTTTGCGTTTTATATCGCCCCAGGCTAGCAAGAGTTATTCACTTAATTAAAGACTATTAGTCTGCCATACGTTTAGTTAGAACGAATTTAAGTCTAAACATCAATTAATATGTAGAATTTTTTTTTTTTACGAAAGCAACTCATAAGATAAGATAATTTTTTTTTTATTAGTAGGGCACCAAAATGAACTTTTGAAGCAGATTGCCAGAACAAGCCAATATAGCGGTCCAGATTTGAAGAGGAATTATTATCTTTTTTTTTGGGAAGATCGAATATAAAATTTTCGTTTTGACGGTAAAAAATGACCTAGAGCAATGGGTTATTTTGTTTGCAAGATTTGTTTCTCCAGAGAGGTGCTAAGAACTCAGGTGGGAGGATATATATCACAAGATATGAGTTAGACCTAGTTTCTATTCATCATAATTTATTTCAGAATTAGTTTGAGTATTTTTATTAAAGGGATTTGTTGGTCAAAATTTATGAGTACACATTCTATGGATAAGCTAAACAATGTATAGTAGGGGTAAACTACATGTTAAAATAAAGGACAAAGGTGGGAGAGATTTCAACCACAGGTAATGTAATTTGGAAGTAATCTGGTTGTGAGAGGCTTCCTTTTGTATTAAGAGAGGCAGGGAACACGCCAGACAAACACTCCCAGTGACAAGTTAGTAAGGACAAGTTTTATCTTTGTTAGATATTACACGAGTTTTGAGATACTAGTGAGATAACCTGGATCCCTCAGTGCATATCTATTCGTTTTATTATTTTTATATATCATATATCATATATTTTGTTTTTATTATTATATCCATGTATATTCGTATATGTAGAAGCACGATTCATATCATAGATATGTGTGACATTTTGGTAGCAGCGTTGTTACCATCTTCGGACAAATGTACTGAATAAACATTTTAATCACAATTTATATATTCATTTGTATACATTATATATATATATATCAAACCATTTTTTTTACTTATAGTAAATACCCATTTTTATATTTCTTATTTTTATCTAACATCGCGTATATCCATATTGTTCCATTTTTTTTGCATGCATCGTATTCGTGCAGCTCTAATATGTATATATTTTTTTTTGTTTCTGTTTTACACTATTATTTTTAATGTCATCGATAGGAGTTGCAACTTTAGATTTTTTTTTACTATCATTGTCATTTTGAACATGTATAGCCATTCCTTTGCTGCCATATGTATCTATAGAATTAATAAAGTTTTTTTTTAGATGTGTTTTAGGAATTGGGCATGTCTATCATACAAACACAATTCCTTGGCGCCCATAATTATTATGTTAACCCGAATGGCATAAGAATCTGTTTTGCACAGAACCTGTGTATAGACCACCCCATCTCCACCCACTGGGACTGCGGTCGGGGATGTGTGGATTCGACTCACATCTGGGTCAAGACTCCCTGGAATACAGACAGCAAAGGGATGGGCTTAGTACATTGCCCATAGAATGGTAGGGTAGAACTTCCTTCTGTATTCACGATGAATTAACCTGCCCCAGGTTCCATGGCCCGTCTGTTCCCCCTTTGCCGGAGTGTCAGTGATTGCATAGTGGTATCGTAAAAGAATGCATTTCTCCCAATTTCATATTTTCTCAGGAATATTTGATCAGATATGAATTGAAATAAACTCATTCTTTCACTCTGGCAGGGGAGGAATTGTTGGGTCACATTTCACCAAACAGACCCAACAAAGATGTAAACATTCTTTTACATCCTATTTACATGCGCGCAGTGTCTCACCGAAAGTGTTTGGTGTACAGATGGATGTCCCACGGCAATGGCCGACGGTGGTTCAAAGACCAAGCCGGGAGGGAGACGCAGCGCTGGACGCGGATACCCGTGGATACTAAGATATATCAAGGAAGGCACAGCCCTGGTCAGGAGCCCGACGAAAACAGGAGCAGGAGTCCAACCACAACATAAGCAGAGAGCTGACGGGCAGTGGAGAAGCCACCTCAACAAGAAGAAACGGACATCCAGCATGCGACTTTGTAAAACCTCCCTTTTAATTCTTGTATATATATGACCTGTGACATGACATTTTGATAGATGGGGACCATTTATTAATATTCTTGGGATTTCTTAAAGAAGAAATTAGCATATAGGTCTCTCAGAGGGGTAGCATCCTAGATTGGATTTTAATTCCATTGATTAATTTAAATTTATCTCTCAATAATACAGATAAATTCCGAATTTTGGTTAATATTTAGTTTAAATCGATCTTTCATAAGCCGTGTAAGAATATTTCTAATTCATAATTTTCCTTAAAAATAAAAATTTAATAAAATAATATTTTCTCTCAATAAGACAGATAAATTCTGAATTTTGTTTAATATTTATGTTAAATTGATCTTTCATAAGCTGAGTTAGAATATTTCTAATTCATAATATATTTTTCTAATAAAATATTATTTTTATTCCTTAAATTTTAACTATAATAATATTTTTTTTATTTAATATTTCGAGAATTTAGTATATTCAAGATTTATTATTCTGTGGGAGTTTGGGATTGAGGGCGCTGGAGAAAAGGGATAGGGGGCTAGAATTTTGGGGGGCTGGACCAAGGACCATTCAGTATGGACGAGGCTTTCGAGAGGGGCAGACGAAATTTCTCATCGGGCGAGAAGTAGGTAGCCGAGGTGTTTAGGTAAGTTTCAATCTAAATTTTTATCATAAAGATATATATAGAAACATGACGAAGTCATGGTAGGTATAAAGGATTTTTTTTTTGATAAAGACGTCTTGCCATTTATGGCGAGTTCATATTGAGAGAGGGACTTATTCATGCATTAATAGATAGATTATCTTGCCCAAGCAAGATCACCTTTGAATGTGGTGTTATAGATTTACATTTTACCTAATTATGTCATGTCATAGTAAATATAATTTGTTTTATATTTTGTTTTTTTTTAAATCCCTTCCTTTGTCGAATAAAAGTTGATGTGGTAAATTATAATGTGTACTAATGTCTATATAAAACCATAGATCACACATAAACCTTGGTGCGTATGTTATAGATATTGAGTGTATTATAAGAGGTACATTGCCTTATCATAAACGGTGAATATGTATACACCTGAATTTCTTTATATGCTAAAGGAGATCAAGATATAAATGTTTTTATAATCGATGCTCAATTACAAGACAAATGTTAATCCGAGTGTATACAATATTTACCGTGTATGATGTAATGTAAGAGCGTATCTTACGTCCCAAAATTTCATCTTGGAACAAACTACATATTTTGATTATTTATATGGGTCCCAGTGTTCGTCGTACAATATCGAGTGTATATCTGAGTGTAAATTTGGTTATTGTACATGTTGATGTAAGTATTTGGCGAGTGTTACATTTGTATGTCTAAGTCAAAGGATGGAATTTAGTCATCTAGATGTAGGAGGTCCTGGCTTTGGGACTCTACAGTGTCACGCACTATATTTTTGGATTTGGTCTTATTACCTTTTATTTCTAATCTATAATCCAAATTGTACTTTATCATCAAAGTTGTAACCTTTCAGCATGCATATATAGAAAAACCCCTCTATAGAAAACCTCAATGGGACTGAATCTATGGTTCACTATAGTCATGGTTCATTATAGCCATAGTAGACTGTATTATTATTTCAGGTTCGTTATAAGGGAAGGTTCGCTATATCCCAGTTTCCTTTTAGCAAGTTTGACTGTATATATATTTTATGATTATATTTTATTATTTTTTAAAGGAGAACGTTCAAATTTACATGTATGGGAAATCTGCCGTTATATAAGCAAATAAGGAGTGGTTTATTCTTAAAATATCAAACTTCCTTAAGTTTTGTCCACGAGTGTATTTATGACATTATTTTTAGTTATCCCTAGTACACGTGGTACAGGCCATGATAATCATGGTGGGTAGTTAGCGACTGCTTTTACTGTAAGCGCACCACATGTCTACACATATGAAAAGCAGTTCAACTTTGCACTTACAAATGTGCCAGAGCCCCGTTTGGTTACTTGCACTCGCTGGTGAGGTTGGACTTTTGCAAGAATCGGGGGACATTGGAGAATTTTTTTTTTTAAATCAGAAAAAAAGTGTCCAATGCGGGAATCGAACCCGGGTCGTAGTGGTCGAAAACCAAACGGTTTAAAGAGCCTTTCACCGACCCCCTTTTATGACATATGATACTTTTAAATAAAATAAACTTATATTCACTCATATATAGGTGTCATGAAGAGTTCAAATAACTTATACCAGATGGTGAGTTAAATACATTGTGATTATATATGTAGGTGTTTGTTAACAAAGGTTTCTGGAGTAAACATTTCCCTTGTATCACTCCTGTGGACCTCGATTCTTGCAAAGTCCAATCTCACCAGGGAGTGAAAGTAACCAAATGGGGCTCTGTCACACATGAAAGTGCAAAAGCCAAACTGTGCTTTCTACATATTGATGAGGCTGAAGTGGGGATATAAAACTCAATTTATTGGTAGGTTGCAGTACATTGTCTTGTTGGGCTATGGTCACCATGGCCCGTTCCAGGGCTGGGCTTGTGGTCCGGTTCTGGAGGGTTGTTGAGGTCCGATTCTCTGCGGTATAGCCGTTGGGAGGGTTAGATCTGGTACAAGACATCTTTCGTTCGCCGGGCAAGGATAAAAAGAAAAAAAAATAAATAAATAGCACGAAGGTCAAACGATAACTGGCACGTTGTATTTGTTAGCATTCCGCGAAAACGGCGGTCCGTGGTCAAATACAACTTGTACCTGTTATCTCTGTGGTGCCGTTTCTCTGATAAATAATAAAATAAACAAAATTTAAGATAATTTTGTAACGGTCACGTGTATTTCCGGTCGGTTGCTTGTTGACACACAACACCACCCCCCCTCTTATCTTAGACTCGGTCCCTCGAGTCGCCGTTATCTCTCTAAAAATTCCTTAAGTCTCGACACGTGTGCTAACGTGCTCTGGCGCCTACTATTTTCCTTGCGTCCGTTCTGTGGTCGTAACCTATATGTCGTTTCCTTGATTCTATCCGTTATTACGTATGGTCCTACGTATTTCGGTAGAAATTTCTCCGTTTTCCCTGGTTTCCTGCGGGACGACTCCAGTAGTACCAGGTCGCCCACTTCAAACTTCCGGAAGCGGTCACGGTTCGCAAGGTCATACTGACACTTCGTCATCATTGTCCGGTCTCGGTAGTTTTCGTCGGCAATTTTCTTTAATCTCTCGTTTTCTAAAATGCGGTTGGTCACGTATTCGTCGTAAGTTTTTACTGGCTCGTCGACGGTTGGTAGTCCTACGTCTAGGGACGTCCTCGGTTCTACGCCAAATATCAACTTATGCGGTGTCACCTGTGTCGACGACTGAATGGACGAGTTATACGCAAAAGTCGCCGTTTTTACGAATCTCGGCCATTCGGCGTGATCGTCCTCGAGATAAACTCTGATGCCGTTGAGTTTTTCGCATAAGCCGTTTGTTTGCGGGTGTGCCGCGGAAGCCATAATATGTTTAATCCCGTACAACTGTGTAAAGTCTCTAAAAGTACTCGAATCGAAAGATTTGCCTTGATCGGATAGTACGCATTTCGGAGTACCAAAAACGTAGAGCAGATTGTCTGAGAGTGCGTTGCACGTGGTTTCCGCCTTTGTATCTTTTACCGGGATTGCGAGTGCGTATTTACTAAAATGGTCTACGATCGTTAGAATGTGTTCTTAGCCTTCTACCGATTTTTTTAAAGGACCTTGGTGGTCTATTCCCACTCGTTTCCAGATGTCTGTTGCTGGTGGTAACAGTTCTAGCGGGGCTGCGGGTTTGAACCTCTGTGGTTTGAAGGCCTGTCACACTTTGCACGACCGAACGTATTTCCGCACGTCTTCTTCCAGACCTTTCCAGTAGAACCGTTGCTTAATACGGTGGACCGTCTTCGCTACCCCCATGTGTCCGGCCTCGGGTATATCGTGCGCTGTTTTCATTATTTCGGATACGCTTTGCTTTGGTGCTACGACCAACCATTGGTTACCTTGTGTTGCATGGTTCTTTTTATGAAGGATCCCGTTTATTTTTTTATATTCGTCCCGTGTTTTAGCGTCTGGTAGTTTCCCGGTAATATCGCGGCAAAATGTGTCTTCCTTTTGACCGTTTTCGTCGATCCGTTGTGCATGCCGTTAAATCGTTGAAGTTGTCTTCGGCGTTCGTATCGTTTTTGTGGAACGGGTTGCGTGAGAGTGCATCCGGTGCAACGTTCTTCCTCCCTGCGCGGTGGACTATTTCAAAGTCGTGCTCCATGAGTTTTAACCCCCATCTAGTAAGTCTTGAGCACGGGTCACGTACGTTAGCTAGCCCCGTTAACGCGCTATGGTCGGTTACGACTCTGAATTCTCTCCCGAAGATGTACGGCTGTAACTTTTGTAGAGCCCAGACTATTGCTAAACACTCTAGTTCTGAGATACCATATTTACTCTCGTGTTTCGATGTCGTTCTCGACAAGTAGTGGATCGGGTGTAAAAAACCGTCATTGTCCGGTTGCATTAGCACCGCGCCTAATCCCACGATTGATGCGTCCGTGTGTATTTCTATTCTAGCGTCTGGGTTGAAATGTGCTAGAATTGGCTCCTCAGTCAATTTTTTTTTTAAGGTTTCGAAGGCTTCTATTTCGGCCGGACCTATCACGAATCTCTTATCTTTTTCCGTTAAACACGTCAGCGGTTTGCTTATCTTTGAAAAGTTTTTTATGAAACGGCGATAATAGCCGCAAAGTCCCAGAAACAAACTAACTTGCTTGACATTTTTCGGAATCGGAAATTCCTTAACCGCCTCGATCTTATCAGTAGCCGGTTCTACGCAGTTTTCCGATACCACGTGTCCCAAAATTGGTAACTTTTGGTAGGCGAATCTACATTTTGATGGTTTTAGGGATAAGCCTGCCCCGCGGAAACATTCTAGAACATTTGTTAACCGCTCGTTGTGTTCACGTATGTCTCTTCCGTACACGATGACGTCATCTAGATAAACCATACACTCGGACCATTTCAATTCAGCTAACAGTGTATCCATGATTCTTTCGAAATGACCCGGTGCCCCGGTTAAACCAAAGGGTAACACTTGAAACTCGTACAACCCGTTACCTGTCGTGAACGCTGTAATTGGCTTGCTTGTTTCGTCCAGTGGACACTGCCAATAACCGCTAACAAAATCTGTGTGAGAGAAATACTTCATTCCCGCTAAACGGTCCAGGCAGTCGGTGATATCCGGTAATGGATATGAGAATTTTTCGGTTATGTTGTTAACTTTCCTATAGTCCACACAAAATCTATAGGATCCGTCTGATTTTTTAACCAAAACGACCGGGCTCGCCCATGGAGATGTTGATTTCCTAATAACTCCTTTTTCACACATTTCTTTAACCTGTTCCTCTATAATGTCACGTTCCTTAGGACTGCGGCTATAGGCTTTTTGTCGAATTGGTTCAGTGTTCGCTTTAAGTTTAATGTGGTACGGTTCGATATCTGCCGCCTTATTCCACTCTTCTGAGAAAAGTTCCCTATACCTGTACAATACGTCCAGTACGTCGATTTTTTCACTGTCCGATAGCTCCGGGTTTATATCGAACTTCTGTGGTTCTTATTTGCACGTGGCCGTCGTACTGTATCCCACCTGTTCACTTAGGAAAGAAACATTCGCTATTTCCCCGCCGGATCGTAACAAGCACGAGTTTGCTACCAACCGCACCGGCTCGTTCCTAGTATTTATGACATCAATGAATATCTCGGATACCGTTTCGGAAACGTGTACTGATGGTATCAGTAGCCCCGTTCTTCTTACGCAGTTGGGGTGGGGTTCTAAAATGCCCGCCATTACTGTTGGCCCTTTTAACTTAACCCTCGTTTTACAACGTGGTGCAATTTCAAGGTCGTTTAGTATGCAGTACTTTTGTTTGGGGTTTTTCCGATCGTTCGTAATTGTGCCTAACCTCTCGAGTTCCCGTTCTTCGTTTAGTTCTACCACGTGGTCATCCGTGCCTATTTTTGGCCTATACAATTTTACCGATTCGTCTCTAAACATAATTTTGCAATGATAGTTTGTTAGAATATCGACGCCGAAAATAATCTTTTCCCCGTTTCCTGGAATTATGGTGAACCTGCCACATATGTCGAAACCATCAATGTTGACCTCCAAGTATGTGCACGTGTTCGAGACTACTGACCCACTTATTCCCCGTATAAGTAATTTTGAAGGCATTCTAGCACATCCTAGTGCGTTGGCTATTCCTTCGTCTATGCAGCTAACATTTGCCCCTGAATCGAAAATCAGTTTGCCTACATGTGTCTCATTGATATGCGTGATTAAACAGAAATTTGTCATACCTGTCCAACGGAATTTTTCCATTGCTGTACCCCCTATTTCTAAAGTGGATTTTTCTATTGGTACCTTATTTAATGTCTGTTTCTCGTTAACCCCCGGTTGTCCTTTTACCCTGAAGATTATGCGATTGGTGTTACCAGTAACCTCGGAAAATACACGTGGTACGCTCTCTACACTGTTTGAAACTTCCACCACAGGATTAGAGGTAGAGTTGTACTTACCACGTGGCCTCCTTTTCAGGCAATCCCAGTGTTTGTGCCCAGTCTGGTAACAGGTGAAGCATCTTGGCGTTCCGTCCGGCAGCATAAACCTTCTTGCTTTCTCCGTGGGCGCTTCGGTCCTTGGATTTCGTCCTTGTTTTTGTTCCCACTCTTCCGCCGTCTTCGTAGTTGTTTCCCAACTCGTTCGTTGTACCTGCCTCCTTCCGTTCCTTGTTCCATTTATCCGCCTCGTCGAGGAATTTCGCCGCCTGTAGGAAGTCGGCCTCTTCTGGGTTCCGCGTGGTACTCCACGAGGCTGCCAGTAGTAGGCAGTCTTTTGGAGCCAATGCCCACAATGCCTCCTTGCTTGAATCAAACGGCGAAAACTCACCTGCCGTCGCGTGGGCCGTAATCAGGTTCATCAAGTATCTCCCCGTATCTTCCGTGGACTGGGGCCGTCTCGTTTTCTTTAATTCATTACCCCTACTACGTGCCCAGCCGTCGTTCCTTGGGTAGCAAAGTTTCAGTGCTTCCAAGACGTCTTCAAGTGCGGCTGAAGGGTCAAACCTGCACTTGATAAATTCGCGGCCGTCAAGTGGAAGCCGCCGTACTAGGGCCTTCGTCCAGTCTCCCTTCGGTACGTTGCTCGCCGTCAGCCACGTCTTGAATTCCTCCACGTGGTCCTCGATGTCTTCCTCCTCCGGGTTGAAACACAGCGTCTCTCCGTAGCCGATATTTATGTTCGCTGCTTGAGGTGCTGGGCCGACACTGCTCTCCACCATGTGATGAGGCTGAAGTGGGGATATAAAACTCAATTTATTGGTAGGTTGCAGTACATTGTCCTGGTGGGCTATGCTCACCATGGCCCGTTCCAGGGCTGGGCTTGTGGTCCGGTTCTGGAGGGTTGTTGAGGTCTGATTCTCTGCAGTATAGCCGTTGGGAGGGTTAGATCTGGTACAAGACATCTTTCGTTCGCCGGGTAGGATAAAAAGAAAAAAATAAATAAATAAATAGCACGAAGGTCAAACGATAACTGGCACGTTGTATTTGTTAGCATTCCGCGAAAACGGTGGTCCGTGGTCAAATACAACTTGTACCTGTTATCCCTGTGGTGTCGTTTCTCTGATAAATAATAAAATAAACAAAATTTAAGATAATTTTGTAACGGTCACGTGTATTTCCGGTCGGTTGCTTGTTGATACACAACAATATGTAGACATGTGCTGCACTTTCAGTAAAAGTAGTCACCAACTTCTACCCACCATATTTATCATGGTCTGTACCATTTGTACTAGGGATAAAAATTGAAAAAAAAAAAATTCAATTAGCTTCCACAGACAAAAGAATAAATTTTATTCTTTGTATTTATTCTTGTTTGATGATGGTGACAATGCTGTGGTCGAAACATCACACACTATTAAATTATTTGAATTAGCTCCATTTTCTTGTATTATAATCTAAATTGTGCTTTATCATTAGTTTTACACATATACTGTTAAACCTGTCTAAAGCGCCCCCTCTAAATAGTACCTCCCTCTCTATAGCGCCCGATTTTAAATACGTAGTACGATGCGATTTACATTAAAAGTGACCTGTCTATAGCACCCCCTCTCTATAGCACCCTATTTTGATGAGTCCCAAGAGGGGGCGCTATAGACAGGTTTTACTGTATATTAAAATCAAAAAAGGCATATCCTGACCATGTCACCCTCAGTAGAGGAAGGCACTTAAGGAGGGAGATATGGAGAGACCATGTGACCCACCCTCAGTAGAGGAAGGCACTGAAGGAGGTAGATATGGAGAGACCATGTGGCCCACCCTCAGTAGAGGAAGGCACTGAAGGAGGGAGATATTGAGAGACCACATGACCCACCCTCAATAGAGGAAGGCACTGAAGGAGGGAGATACGAAGAGACCATGTGGCCCACCCTCAGTAGAGGAAGGCACTGAAGGAGGGAGATATGGAGAGACCATGTGACCCACCCTCAGTAGAGGAAGGCACTGAAGGAGGGAGATATAGAGAAACCATGTGGCCCACCCTCAGTAGAGGAATGCACTGAAGGAGGAAGATATGGAGAGACCATGTGGCCCACCCTCAGTAGAGGAAAGCACTGAAGGAGGGAGATATGGAAAGACCATGTGGCTACCCTCTGTAGAGGAAGACACTGAAGGAGGGAGATACGGAGAGACCATGTGGCCCATCCTCAGTAGAGGAAGATACTGAAGGAGGGAGATACGGAGAGACCATGTGGCCCACCCTCAGTAGAGGAAGACACTGAAGGAGGGAGATACGGAGAGACCATGTGACCCACCCTCAGTAGAGGAAGGCACTGAAGGAGGGAGATACGAAGAGACCATGTGACCCACCCTCAGTAGAGGAAGGCACTGAAGGAGGGAGATACGAAGAGACCATGTGACCCACCCTCAGTAGAGGAAGGCACTGAAGGAGGGAGATACGAAGAGACCATGTGACCCACCCTCAGTAGAGGAAGGCACTGAAGGAGGTAGATATGGAGAGACCATGTGGCCCACCCTCAGTAGAGGAAGGCACTGAAGGAGGGAGATATTTAGAGACCACATGACCCACCCTCAATAGAGGAAGGCACTGAAGGAGGGAGATACGAAGAGACCATGTGGCCCACCCTCAGTAGAGGAAGGCACTGAAGGAGGGAGATATGGAGAGACCATGTGACCCACCCTCAGTAGAGGAAGGCACTGAAGGAGGGAGATATGGAGAGACCATGTGACCCACCCTCAGTAGAGGAAGGCACTGAAGGAGGGAGATATAGAGAAACCATGTGGCCCACCCTCAGTAGAGGAATGCACTGAAGGAGGAAGATATGGAGAGACCATGTGGCCCACCCTCAGTAGAGGAAGGCACTGAAGGAGGGAGATATGGAAAGACCATGTGGCTACCCTCTGTAGAGGAAGACACTGAAGGAGGGAGATACGGAGAGACCATGTGGCCCATCCTCAGTAGAGGAAGATACTGAAGGAGGGAGATACGGAGAGACCATGTGGCCCACCCTCAGTAGAGGAAGACACTGAAGGAGGGAGATACGGAGAGACCATGTGACCCACCCTCAGTAGAGGAAGGCACTGAAGGAGGGAGATACGAAGAGACCATGTGACCCACCTTCAGTAGAGGAAGGCACTGAAGGAGGGAGATACGAAGAGACCATGTGACCCACCCTCAGTAGAGGAAGGCACTGAAGGAGGGAGATACGAAGAGACCATGTGACCCACCCTCAGTAGAGGAAGGCACTGAAGGAGGGAGATACGAAGAGACCATGTGACCCACCCTCAGTAGAGGAAGGCACTGAAGGAGGGAGATACGAAGAGACCATGTGACCCACCCTCAGTAGAGGAAGGCACTGAAGGAGGGAGATACGAAGAGACCATGTGACCCACCCTCAGTAGAGGAAGGCACTGAAGGAGGTTAGATATGGAGAGACCATGTGGCCCACCCTCAGTAGAGGAAGGCACTGAAGGAGGGAGAAATTGAGAGAACATGTGACCCACCCTCAGTAGAGGAAGGCACTGAAGGAGGGAGATATGGAAAGACCATGTGGCTACCCTCTGTAGAGGAAGACAACAACAACAACAACAAAAAAGCCTTTATTTAGGGTCACTGACCCTATACAGGATTCACCAGAGGTATGCATAAGAACAAAGCAGTGAGACAACGGAAATAGCGATATATACAGAGTAAAAAGAGAAAAAAAAAAAAAAAAAAAAAACAAGAAAAGGAAAAAAAATAATAATAATAAGAAAGAGGGAAGCAAGAAATCAACACAAAAAGAGTAGCAGTAAGAAAGTGAGGAGTGAGTATCACTTGGCCTTCTTCTGAGATATGGACTTGTGGAAACCATAAAACGCCGTAGCAATATACTTATTCTGGGTCATATTGTCAATTATTGATGGAAGTGAAGCACAGAGTTGCCCAGTTTTGAGCATAAGGGTTCTTCTTTCTTCTTTCAGAGCAGAGCAATCAAAAATATAGTGAGTGATTTCATTTTGTACTGTAGAGGAAAACACTGAAGGAGGGAGATACGGAGAGACCATGTGGCCCATCCTCAGTAGAGGAAGATACTGAAGGAGGGAGATACGGAGAGACCATGTGGCCCACCCTCAGTAGAGGAAGACACTGAAGGAGGGAGATACGGAGAGACCATGTGGCCCACCCTCAGTAGAGGAAGACACTGAAGGAGGGAGATATGGAGAGACCATGGGCCCACCCTCAGTAGAGGAATGCACTGAAGGAGGGAGATACGGAGAGATCATGTGGCCCACCCTCAGTAGAGGAAGACAATGAAGGAGGGAGATACGGAGAGACCATGTGGCCCACCCTCAGTAGAGGAAGACACTGAAGGAGGGAGATATGGAGAAACCATGTGGCCCACCCTCAGTAGAGGAATGCACTGAAGGAGGGAGATATGGAGAGACCATGTGGCCCACCCTCAGTAGAGGAAGACAATGAAGGAGGGAGATACGGAGAGACCATGTGGCCCACCCTCAGTAGAGGAAGACACTGTTGGAGGGAGATATGGAGAGACCATTGACCCACCCTCAGTAGAGGAAGACACTGAAGGAGCGAGATATGTAGAGACCATGAGGCCCACCCTCAGTAGAGGAAGGCACTGAAGTATGACTGTGTTGGCTGTGGAGAAATAAGTTGGTTAGAGTAAGTGTTGACAATAAATATCCCAGAAACATGTTCACTACCAGTGTAAATGTTATAATGAATGGATAATCATCCTAAATTTCAAATTCAAAAGTGACTAATTCACTCAAAAATTCTGACCCTTGAAATGTTGAATTAAAGAAGTGGGACTATATACACTCATGGACAAGACTTAAGGAAGTTGTATCTTTTAGCATGTATATCGGGATTCAGACAATAACTCTGAAAGATATTACAGTGACCTTTATTGAAGACACATCAGATAATCAAGTGTGAACAAAATTGAATGTTTCATTAAACTAAAAAAAAAATGTGACAGGCGACATCAAAGATTTTCCACTTCTTTAAGTTTTGTCCATGAGTCCAAGTTTACATTTTCATGATCAATATTTTTCATTATCACCATCAGCGCTAATTTTTTTTTCTTTTGAATGAACAAATTCCTAGATAATTTCTGTAATTTTTTCAACCAGAGACATTTTTCCATAGCTAGACATAAATATCTTGAGTTATAAATAACAAAATATAGACATGTCATAAAAGCAGAATAAGCAATACACAGAGTTTGTAACAACTGTAAACTGATCAAATTGGATAGAGGATTTACCATTTATCAATGACCTTCCCAATCTTCTATTTCAGTGTGTGGTTGTAGATCTTTCCCCTAAGGTAAAATAAATTAGAACCATTGATGGTATTGCAAACAATTTTGGCTTCTAAGGCCATTACACTATAACAGGACATCTAAAAAGACAAAGGTCACCTCTCCCGTCAAAATAGACGTCAAAGCTAGATGCATCTTTTACCATCGTCGCAAACTAGCGACCTCAGTTCGGTGACAAAGTAACAACAACAACTGTGGCAAACTGAGAACATCCCAGCTAGAGACCATGATTTCGAGCTAATGGCCTTCATCAGCCTAGGGCGTAGTTTAAATGGGGTAACGCTGTTACCAAAATGTCACACACTATTTATTTATTTGGATTTGGTCTTATTACCTTGTGTTTATAATATATAATCCAAATTGTACTTTATCCCAACTTCCTCAAGTTTTGTCCATGAGTGTATATTCATTTTCAATTAGCTTCCAACAAGCTTATAACAAATATTGTGGTGGCTTGTTTTTTTTTCTGCTTCTTTGCCATGTTTTCTAGATGATTTTCCTCCCAACAGAGTATAGTGGAATCTCACTAGAACAGCTTCTGTTGTAACAGCAATTTGGTTATAGCATTAGAATTCTAGGGTACCAAGTTTTAAATGCAAATTGTTTTAACAGTGTTTATAGCAACTTAAAAAAATTATATGTATACAGTTGAACCTGTCTATAGCGCCCCTTCTAAATAGCGCCGGATTTTAAATACTTAGTACGATGCGATTTACACTAAAAGTGAATGGTCTATAGTACCCCCCTTTCTATAGCACCTTATTTTGGTGAGTCCCAAGAGGGGGCGACAGGTTTAACTGTATATTAAAATCAAAAAAGGCATATCCTGACCATGTTCACATGAATTTCAGATGGCAGAGCGCCATCTAGTGGAACATAAATCAACTAAACGTTGATTTTAGTCTGTTCTCCGATATTTGGCCAACCCATTTCATTGATAAATCAAGAAAAGTCAACCAAGAACATGTTTCGGGCAGTTGGCCTTAGTCAGCGTGGTGCAGACTTTTCATTATTCTTTCACATACAATAAAATAAGACCGAATAATTTAATAGTGTGTGACGTTTCGGCAACAGCATTGTCACCATCATCAGACAAAAGAATAAATTTTATTCTTCGATTTTTATTCTTTTATCTGATGATGGTGACAATGCTGTTGCCGAAACGTCACACACTATCATATTATTTAGATTAGGTCTTATTTCTTGTAAAGTATACAAACTTTCTTACAACAATTATATTTACATACATTCAATTCATTAACTCTTCTTTAATAATATTTACATATTTTCGCTTTTAATTTTAAAAAGATGATTATATACAACATGATTTTATCCTGATAGATGGCACAAGCCATCAGCAAATTTCAGTTGCATGAAAAGGAGAAGCCTTTTTTTCTTCCTCAAGTTTTGTTCGTGATTGTTTAAATCTCAATACAATATTAGAGTGGTATGGTAGATTAAACTGGCAAAACTGCCTGGAGGGTTTACCATTGATGAGCCAGGCCCTCCCAATTTTTATAGCATTGCAGTAAGGTCAAAGAGAAATGTTCACATTTGATTTTCAAACTCTAAACGAATGGGATGGTGAATATCAGTTATTCCATAACCACAACAATTTAGAGAAATGGTGTTGTCCTTTTTTTCTATATTTAAAGAATATTTTTGTTTCTATTATTTGAATATATATATATATATATATATAAAAAGATTTTATAATATTTTTAAGGAAAGTTATAGAAAATTTCACTGTTGAATTGAGAGTATAATGTCAGTATAGAGAGCAAGCTATTACTTAACAAATAAGTAGAATTAAATATAATTTATATGAAAGATAGTTGTAAATTAATGATGATTAAAAACAAATTATAAATATTATTATTTGGGTATCAAAAAGGTTTTATTTTTTTATGTAACAATATAGGCTTATAACAAGTTCATGCTTTTACCTCGGCCGTTACGCGTCATTTAATTTTAAAAAAAATTCTTTAAAAAAAAATATTTTAAATTTTCTTTCTTAATAACTTTAAATTGTTTGATAGAAAGATTACATGGTTCTGTCTTTGCTCTTTTTCCTACCCTAATATCTTCAATTTTTCCTTTTTTTTCTATGTTCTGCTTAAATGACACGTAACGGCCAAGGTAAAAGCGTGAACTTGTTATAACCCTATATTGTTACCTAAAAAATTAAAACATTTTTGATACCCAAATAATAATAATCTATAATTTGTTTTTAATCATCATTAATTTACAACTATCTTTCATATAAATTATATTTAATTCTACTATATACAGTCGAACCTCTTTAATTCAACACCCCAAGGGATCAGAGATTTCGGTTGAATTAAAGGAACTGTTGAATTAAAGTTAGATGATTAGCTAATCATCTAACTCGACAAAAACACATTTTTAAAAAATAGCTTTGTAATATAGATTAATGATATTAATTGAAACCATTGTGTGTACTTTTTTTGTATGTATTTTTTTATTTTCATAATAAACTTTTAATATCAGGGACAAAATGGCATTAATACATATTTTTGAAACATAAATAATTACAAATAATATTTTATTATATTTGAAGAATATATAAGTTGAAATAAATATGAAAAATAAAAAGAAAATTTAAAAATATTAATTTTAAAAAATCATGAAAACTTTTTAAAAATTATTTTATAAATGTCTGTTTTGCACTGAAATCCTATTCAGGATGAATTCAAGATGGTCTATTTTTAAAAGACATGCATGTCTTTCTTCCTCTGAATTGTCTTTTAAATAACAAAGAGCTTTATTGTATTAACCCTTAACTGGAAAGGTGAATTTTTATGTAACTAGACGGGTTGGGTAGATTCAACCTACTTATGTAACTTTATGGAATGAGCTCTAAATAATGATTGAAATCAATATTCAAAAAATATTTAATGAATACAAATGTTAACATTTTGATGTTTAAAAATTCTGAATATAATCTATTTACAGATTTCACTAATTGACATACAAGGCAAAGGGTTTTTATTTTTGACCGTGTTTTTGATGGACATTGTAACACCTTTTTGGAGTATTAGATTGTTGTGGCATCGTAGATTCCCTTGATGTACGTGAACCATCATTCTTCTTGAATTGTCGTCTGTAATTCCAGCGAGTGAGAATTTATATTATGTGTGGCCAGGTGTTCCTCAGTCTCCAGATAGTTCTCTTTGTTGACTTGATTAATAATACTTATCCAAAGAAAGAAGTGTTATTTTATAAGAGGAAGCTAAAAAATAGCGGAAGATAGTGACTCAAGTATGAGCCACTAGCTAACACTGACACGAAAAATTCTCAAGGTCCTGGACAGGCTGGGCAGAATCCGCACCCACATGCAAATTTAACCCCCTTCACAAACTGATATTTATAAATGATGGATGGAAAATGTTTATATCACTGTAAAATTTAAATACATGAAAGCTGGTAGCACTCAGTAAATGAAAAAAAAATATTTTTCTTATTTTAAGTTTATGCATGGGCGGAATCAACCCAACCCGTCCTGTTAAGTAATTGGCTATTGGGATTAGATTGGTAAATTAAGTGACCAGCTTATATAATTGTCTATATGGATATTTTTACTTCTAAGTATACATGTCACAGGCCATGATAATCATGGTGTGTAGTTAACTCAAGTTAGGAAGGATAGGTTACTTTCAGTATTTGGCTATTGGAATTAGATGAGTAAATTAAGTGACCAGCTTATATAATTGTCTATATGGATATTTTTTACTTCTAAGTAAACATGTCACAGGCCATGATAATCATGGTATGTAGTTAACTTCAAGTTAGGAAGGATGGGTTACTTTCAGTATTTGGCTATTGGGATTAGATTGGTAAATTAAGTGACCAGCTTATATAATTGTCTATTGGGATATTTTTTACTTCTAAGTAAACATGTCACAGGCCATGATAATCATGGTATGTAGTTAACTTCAAGTTAGTGGTTAGTTACGTACACTAAAGAGAGTCCATGTGGCACAACCATGTTTTATTCAAACAACCATACAAGTGATTAGAAATAAATCCCATTCAATCAAACATACTGGTCTAGAACAATAGGCTATTTTATAATGCCATGATGATAGTTTTATATAAAAGTGGGTTATTTATAAAAATAATGGAAATAACAGAATATTTAACATAAAGAGATACCTAATTTCTATATTTTGCCACAAGGTAAACATATCTCTCTGTTCTTTGATGTAAAGAGGGTTTATTTGTGGGGATACAAATGAATTACTTCCTGACCTTTGTCTTTCCCAATATGTCAGACAATTTATTGTTATAAGGAAACAATTAGAAATGTTGTGTTTGTTACAATGTATGTTGGGAAAATAAGGTCAGTAGATGGTAAATTATATGTGGAGATATAAAATGACTGTTTTTAAAACTTTATTGTTGACATAGTAATCCAATTTGTGGTAACTGATGGTAATAATGGTATTTGTAGAAAATATATCACTGTGGTTTAAATAAATATATAAATGCCCAAATATAATTGGATTTACTAAAATATTTTTTCAACTTCTCTGTGTCTATCAGGAAGCGGCAGGTTTGACCAACCAACACAGAATTGATAATTACTATATCAGTGTCAAAAGAATCCCCCACAACCAAAATAAAATATTTATATTGGGCCAGGGTGTTGACACCTCCACCTCTCTGATGGAATGACAGCTCAACTTCACTTCTCTCTCCTCCAACTCTCCACTTGCTCCTAACATTGTACTCAGTGCCATCTATATTCTTAATTATCTCCTCTGATATATCTTGGGAGACTTTAATCCATTCATTACAATCAAATAACCAGAACCATTCCAATTTATCATGGTGATCTCCATCTCCATACAGATATTTCAGAAGTTCATTCACCAAGTCAGAATATCCCACATCAGGAGGAAGCCAGTTCAGGACACCAAGTGTAAGGTCAAGCCCCACATCTGCCATTTTCACAGGATTCTCAAAATCTTGACATTTGACATCACAGCAGGTGGTGGTAATATTTTGGAGCTCTGTTCTCACAGTGGCCAGTTCTTCTTTAGTACCTTGTTGTTCTGTTTTTACACTTTCTAGTTCTTCCTTAGTACCTTGTAGTTCTGTTTTTACACTTTCTAGTTCTTCCTTAGTACCTTGTTGTTCTGTTTTTACACTTTCTAGTTCTTCCTTAGTACCTTGTTGTTCTGTTTTTACACTTTCTAGTTCTTTCTTAGTACCTTGTAGTTCTGTTTTTACACTTTCTAGCTCTTCCTTAGTACCTTGTTGTTCTGTTTTCACACTTTCTAGTTTTTCCTTTATATTTTGTAGATCTTTCTTCAAAGAATCAATTTTTTTGTCTTTACAATTTACTCCTTTTTTAACAATTTCTATTTCTTCCTTTTTATGAATTAATTCTATTTGCATAGCTTCCAGTTCTTTTTTATCAACTTCTTGTTTTGTTAGAATAGTTTCTAGTTCTTTTTTGTTAACATGTAATTCAGACTTCACAGCATTAAGTTCTCCTTTAGTGTTTTGTAATTCTGTCTTCATTGTGCTCAGTTCATTTATAGTAACTTGAAATCCTGCCTTCACAGTTTCCAGTTCTTCCTTTGTGTTTTTCAAATCTCTCTCCAATCCTTGTAGATGATCTTCACCAAGTGAGGTTGTAGTTGGGCCAGTGGGCAATTTTGACTTCACACCCTCTAGTTCAGTCCTGATGTATCCGAGGTCAACAAGATGTTGGTTTGATATATCCTCAATCTTATTGGACAACATGGCAGTCAAGTTCTGGACTTCTGCTTGAGATGACCCAGCGGACCTCTGGTTGACCAATATTTGGCTGAGGTAAGCCTGAGAAGATTCTAGCTGCCGGGTCATAACTGCCATGAGGCCTGACATCTCCCTCTGCCAGGCTTTAAGATCTTCCTTCTCTCCAGATTGAGCCTTTATACTGGAACTGATTTCTTGAAGGAGCTGAATGATAGGAGATTCCAGACTCTCTCCCCTGAACTCATTCCTGACTTTGATCTGGTCCAGGTTTTCTTTCAGCAGGTTTTTGCACTGTGACATTTCCAGTGAAAGGTCCCTCAATGAATCACATATAAGCGGGAGGTAAACATTCAGCAATTTTTCATATTTTTCTTTTAAACAAACATCTGCCTCATTTCTACATCCCTGGTCCAGCAGACTACATGACTGAGGATTCTTACTGTCAGAGTGGACACTCTCCCCAGGGCTGACACCAATTTGTCCACACAGAGCCTCATGTTGCTGGAGAGAATCCTGAGTTAGGACTGCCCCACAAAACTGACAACATCCAAATAGACGTTTGCAGGCTACGGTCATGTGAGATGCCAGATCTTTTCTCAATATTTTTGTTCCAGAGGAATGTGGACAGTCCACCAAACAAAATTGGCACAAGGTACTGTGCAACATGGCTTCCAGCATATTGCTGAAGGTCTGGGAACATCCCTGGAATGGGCAGGTGTTCTCCATGTTCTGGAACATGATCCATACAGTTGAAGAACATTTCTAAGTTAAACAAGTATAAACAGAAAATTTGGTAGCAAATTGATAAAGTATTTTATTATTTTTGTGAGAGAAAAAAGAAAGAGGCCAAATGTGGTGACATTACTAAAGTAGAATATGCATGAAAGGTCAGTCTCACTAGAAGACTCCTCTCTACAAATGAGTTTTATTAAACAATTACCATTTTTACTAATTACCAACCTTACAATAAGAGGTGCCTTTTTCTAATGATTACTATGGTTCTGAATGGACGAGAGAAGAAAAATTCCTATCAAACTAACAAAAATAGACACAGTCTTTGGCTAATTGAGTGGCTGGAGTTCATTAAATATGGTCTGGGTTCTCGTGAATGGACCAATTTCTGTAATCTTTAAAACTTTTGTGATTAATTTTCAATATACTTCCAAACCATGTGGAAGTTAAAATTTTTTTATCAAAAGTAAACAACAAAAATGTACTAAATATCAGACTTCTATATGGCAGCTATGGTCTGGAATAGATTTAAAAGTAGAAAATAACCACAATCATTTGTGGTGTAATGAGACTTCCATACAAATAAATCAGTAGTAGGAACCAAGTTATAAATAATGGTAAGAATTGTTATGATTGAACTGACATGTTGATCCGGCAACACTGCAGACTCGACTTGTAAACATTCTTAGATATATAACCACGTTATAAAAATATATGTTAATAAATAAACACTTAGTTCAGTTGCATTCTGCGTGATTAAATGATCAAAACAACATAAACAACATGGTGGCAGCGGAAAAGTGAGTACTTTTTTCAAATAAATATATTATTGAAAAATATTAGTAAAAAAAAGAAAACATGGACTTTGTTAGGCCTAGCGAACTCGCCTTGCACGGAAATGTAGCGGAAAATTGGCGAAGGTTCAAACAGCGATTAATGCTTTATCTTGAAGCAACAGAAAAAGCCACAAAGCCTGATAAACTGAAAGTTGCCATTTTATTAAATTTTATTGGCGAAGAAGCCTTGGAAGTTTTCAACACATTTCATTTAAAAGAAGATGAAGCAGAAAATTTCGATCTTGTAATAAACAAATTTGATGATTTTTGCGAGCCTAAAAAGAATGTCATTTTTGAAAGATTCAAATTTTTTTCAGCGACCCAGAAGGATGGTGAATCCATCGACAGTTTTATAACAGAACTAAAAGGATTATCCACATCATGTGAATTTGAATCACAAAAGGATAGTTTAATTAGGGATCGCATTGTGTATGGAATACAAGACAAGGCTTTGCAGGAACGCCTCTTAAGAGAGCCCAATTTAACTCTTCTAAAAGCCATTGAAATGTGCAAAACAGATGAAATAATCAAGCAACAGATCAAGATCATGCAGAACAACCAGAACATCTGTCAAATAAGAAAATATGAAAAGAAACACAGTCCAAAACAAAATCAAGAATCTGAAAAAGAATTCAAATGCCAAAGGTGTGGGAAGTCTCACAGAGCAAAAAATTGTCCTGCATGGGGTAAAAGATGCTCCAAATGCAAAAAAAATGAATCATTTTGCAGCTTTCTGTAAAAGTTCAGCTATCAGAAGTCTGAATGATGAAACAGAAGAAACTGTATGGTCAATACATGAAGCAAAAGTAGTTCATACTTTGGAATGAAAAAAATCCATCATGGTGAATGGAAAGGAAATATGTTTCAAGTTGGACTCTGGAGCAGAAGTAAATGTTTTGCCATACACATTCACCAGACAAATGAAAGGTTTGGAAATATTTCAGACTAACCGAAAGCTAACATCATATACAGGACATGAAATCAAGATAAAAGGAATTGCCACACTAAATTGCAAAACTAAAAATAAGACGGAAAGTCTAGAATTTTTCATTGCTGATGGATACTATCAACCAATTTTAGGAATAGAAGCTATTGAAAAGCTTTCACTAATTAAGAAATGTGATGCTGTCCAAATACAGCAAAACAATTCAGCAAAAGAAATTTTGAACAGGCACAAAAATATATTTGAAGGCATAGGAAGACTGCCAATTGAACACAAGATTAGACTAAATGAAAATACATCTCCAGTTATTGCTCCAAGCAGAAAAATTCCTTTTTCCATTAGAGAAAAAGTTAAAGCAGAATTGGAAAAACTTGACATTATTGAAAAAGTTGAAGAACCAAGCGAATGGACACACCCTATTGTAGTGGTACAAAAACCTTCTGGGGATGTCAGAATTTGCATGGACCCCAGGGAACTGAACAAATATGTTCAGAGAGAGCGCTATATTCTGCCAACAGCTGAAACAATATTTTCTGAACTGAAAGGTGCTACAGTTTTCTCTGTATTTGATGCATCATCAGCTTTCTGGCAAATCCCATTAGACAAAGAAAGAACCAACCTGTGCACCATTGCGACTCCCTTTGGAAGATTCCGGTTCAAGCGACTTCCCTATGGATTGAACAGTGCATCGGAGGTATTCCAGCGATGCATAAACAATATTCTTTCAGGTCTCCAGGGAACTGCTTGCTATATGGATGACATCTTGATCTATGGAAGCACAATGGAAGAGCACAACCGAAACCTTGAAACAGTTCTTCGAAGGTTGAAAGAAAACAATGTCAAGCTCAATGCCAAGAAGCAGCAGATAGCTGTCGACAAAGTAAATTTCTTAGGCCATATAATCAGTCAAGATGGAATAGCCATTCAAGCTTCAAGAGCAGAGGCAATACAAAAGTTGAAAAGACCTGAGAACAAGACTGAAGTCCAAAGATTCTTAGGTATGGTAACGTACCTTGGCAAATTCATTCCTAATCTTTCTGACAAGACTGCACCTCTAAGAAAATTGATAAGCAACAAGAGTGAATGGAAATTTGGAGGCGAAGAAAATGATTGTTTTGAAAAACTCAAGAATATGGTTTCGAATGCTCCAATATTGACATTTTTTGACCCAACCAAGCCAATCACCATTTCATCTGATGCAAGCCAATATGGCATTGGTACAGTGCTTATGCAAGGGGGACAAGCAATTGAGTATGCGTCCTTCAGCCTGAATGCAACTAAAAGAAAATACGCACAGATAGAGAAAGAACTTTTGGCTATAGTCTTTGGATGTGAACGCTTCCAGTACTATATTTGGGGAAATGATGTTATTGTGGAAACTGACCACAAACCTCTCCTGAGTATTGTTAAGAAACCTTTAGAAAAGCTTTCCCCAAGACTGCAAAGAATGGTCCTACGTCTGATGAGATTTCAAATATCTTTGAAGTTTACACCAGGGAAAAACATGTTTGTAGCTGACCATCTGTCTAGAGATCCACTAAAAGATGAGGTGGACACAAGCTATTTAGAAGGTCAAACTGAATCAGTGCACATGTTGCTGGTTACCACAGATGAAAAAATAAAGAGACTACAAAAGGAAACTCATGGGGACCACACCTTGATACAACTAATGGAGTATGCGAAGAATGGATGGCCGAAATATAAAACTAAGGTCTGTGATGAAGCAAAACCCTACTGGCAATTTCAAGATGAAATTCATGTGAGTGACGGAATTGTTTACAAAGGAAATTGCATCGTGGTGCCATCGACTCTTCGAAAAGAAATCCTGCAGGTTGTTCATTCATCACACCAGGGCACAGCAGCTTCCAAAGAAAAAGCAAGATCAGCATTTTACTGGCCCGGCATGATAACACAAGTAGAAAATGAAGTGGAAAAGTGCAGAACATGTCAGGAATATTCAAGAAAGAATCCTGAGGAGTCAAGAATAGCTCATGAAATCCCTGAATTTCCATGGGAAAAAATTGCTGTAGATTTCATGGAGGTGAGTGGAACCAGTTCCATCTTGGTTGTCGATTACCACTCAAAGTTTGTTGAAATCCGGAAATTATCAAGCAAAAGAGAAACCGAAACCATCATGCAGTTGAAAACCATTTTCAGGACTCATGGAATTCCAAGAACTCTAGTTTCGGATAATGGACCCCCTTTTAACTCTACTGGATTCAAAAATTTTGCTCAGAAATATGAATTCAAACACCAAACCTCCAGTCCCAAATATCCAAGATCTAATGGACAAGTTGAGAGGACAATTCAAACCATCAAAGGACTGATAATTAAAGCTGTGAAGTCAGGAAGAGATCCCAATCTGGCTTTGATGGAGTTCAACAACACACCTAAGTATGACTTGCCATCTCCGACCCAAATGCTTATGGGAAGATCTGTGAGAACTCTTTCGACATACACCCGACAACAGTTGAAACCACTGTTTGACACAACAAAGAATTATCAAAAATAGAGAGACCATCAACAAAGGTATGCAGGAAGTCCAAAGAGAATTTTGAGACCTTTGGAAGTAGGAGACAACATCATGTTGCAGGAAAGGCATAGAAAATGGGTTCCGGCAACAGTGACCGCAAAGCATGAAACTCCACGCTCATATATGGTGAAAACACCAAGTGGGTCTGAATACCGCAGGAACAGGTCTCACCTTAGACCGAGAAAGTTCAGTGTAGAAGATTCTGCCCCAACAAGTCAAAGTCCAAGCATTCCTGGATCTCAAGCAGGGACAGCCATGGATGACAACATACAAGATCATGGAAGACCCACTTCCGAAAACAGAAGAGCATATGATCCAAGGGAGGACGTTCCCAAGAAAGGTGAAGAATCATCTACTTCTCCTAGTGTGCGAACCCGCAGTGGTAGAACAGTGAGAAAACCTTTGCGTTATAGAGACTAGGAGAACTGCAATCCTTTTTTTTATTTTTGTTTAAAGGAAACATGTTATGATTGAACTGACATGTTAATCCGGCAACACTGCAGAATCGACTGGTAAACATTCTTAGATATATAACCACGTGATAAAAAATATATGTTAATAAATAAACACTTAGTTCAGTTGCATTCTGCGTGATTAAATGATCAAAACAACATAAACAACAAGAATATTGTTAGAAATACAGTATAACCTTGTTGATTCAACACATCATAATTTGACACTTGCATTTATTCTTCCATATTCTCATGTCCACAACTCAAGCCTGTCAAATACTAAACATTAATTTGACCGAACAACAATTTGACACCATCAATAAGTTGACAAACTTTCATGGACAATTCTTGTTTAAAAAATAATTTATTACTAGAAACACAACAGGTTGACTCTCAGAACACCATGGCTGTAATTTGCTAATTTGCACCATTCATAAAAGTTACAATGAGACGCAAATTTCGGCACCAACTTTCTTCAATTTTTGTCCATCCTGGACCCAATTTAAACCTAACTGCTAGTTACTGGAATAAACAAAGAGTTGTTTTATAAAGTAACATTTTGTTATTTGAAATAAAATACAGGAAAGACATGAATGTCTAAGAAGATTGAGCAGCTAGAATGCTAACTATATAGGGTGCTGGCTGGAAGGTAAACAAACACTAAATTTTACCTTTAAAAGATGATATTTTAAATAAAATTTTCTGCCCTTTTTTTATTCTAAAACTTGGTTCACTTTCTTCCCTGTTTAATTTATCCACCTATTTCAAAACAGTTTTTGTAATTTTTCCTTTGTTCCAAAATTTACTAAGGCACTTTTATCTACTATGTTAAATGGCAAAATAAAAGGACATTGTAAGAAAACAACCCAAAGTAAGCCACACTCTCAAAGAGGTTTAAATTATTTTCTGTTAATTAAATGTTTCTATATTTAAATACAAAGATATAATGTTAACACATTTAATTAGTTTATTTTATATTGTTTAAAATAATTTATTACACTTGTGGCGACTACACTTTACTTCAGCGAGCACGAACTAGGACGGCCTCGGCAACCGCGAGCGTTAACCTGACTACGCATGCGCGCGGGACGTCATCAGAGACTCTGGCCCCTCACGCTGTAAACATCTAGGCTAACTCTGGCGGCCGTTGCTTCAACCGTTGCTTCTTTTCTATTTTTATATTTCTGGCTTTAAATAAATAAATTTTAATTATAATTTTATCAGAGAGCAGCCTTTCCACAAGCCACACCAACACATCACTCAACTATCCTACACACTTATTCTATTTATAATTAGCTAAATATCACAAATATATAAAATCCATGACTGCTCTTTTTAATTTTGTAAAGTTAAAAATTTATTGTCAAACTTTCTATGATAAAATCGTTTTAGTTACTCGCCATAAGGTTTGTTTATAAAAATGAAAATTTAATTCAAAATGTACATGTAAATTTTATAGTTAAAATAATTGACACAAAAATTTAATTTTAAAAAAGCTAAAAATTATAAAACGGGGAAAATATATATAAATATAAACACTAATATCTTACCTAAATGTACTTGATGGCAAACCAAAAGTTAAATAATTACAACGTGTTGGAAAAAGATTTAATAAAAAGAGAAAGATGTATATTTACATATCAAGGAAAAGAAGAAACAAGATAATCTTCTATTTGCATAACCATTTGTTTTTTTGTATAAATATTTGCATATTTTATTTGTTTTTAGACATATATATAGAACCTGTGAGAGTTAATAAAGGTGTGGTTTTGATAAGTGAATAGGCTCTAAATCTTCAATTATTGAAAGTATAACAACAAATTGGTAGCTGATCGCGGTTGAAAAGAAGTAAGTTCTAACAGGCTTAACTTTATGATATTTGAATTTATTTTTGGAAAGTGAAATTGAAATAAATTAAAAAGAAGTAAGTTCTAACAGGCTTGGCTTCTAACTAAGTTTGCATTTATTTTTAGAAAGTGAATTTGAAATAAAAGTTGATAATTCAAAATGGACGTGTTTAACAGCACGAAAATAGAATATTTGAATGATCGAAATTATGCTATTTGGAGCATGAGAATGGAAGCGCTACTTGAAGCAAAGCAACTTTTTGAGGTGATTGCTAATCAAACGCCAATTAAAAATTAAAGGGATCCAACATCCATTAAAATTTTTGAAGATTGGAGCAGAAAAAATAACGAAACTCTTGGATATATGATCTTAAGTATGTCTCCTGAGATTGCAATAATCTACAAAGGAATAAAGAATGCCAGACAAATTTGGAATTCATTGAGAGAAAGATTTGAGGGCGAAACAGAAGACAAGGCAATGAATCTTTTCTTAGAACTTACTAAATTGAAGAAACAGCACAATGAAAATATAATAATGAATAGATTCAAAAAGGATGAGTTTCTTTATTTGGAAAATTAATTCGAGCTTTCGGGCGCAAGCTGCCCTTCTACAGGAATAATATTTACAATTTCAATTAATCATGTATTTACAGTTCTATATATTTTATTTAAATGGTTTCTCGCTTTGGTCTTGCATAGCGTGAGTGGATCACATGCCCGCGTGATTTAGTTCAAATCAAAGAAAAGCCCTGATAAGGAGAGTCGCGTTGCCCCTAGAAATACTAGCCAATTAACAATTTATATCCATTATATGACATATATTAATCTATACATATATATAAGCTATTTTTTGCATATTTAGGATTATTTATGAAGTTTTATATTTTATTATTTAAGAAAATTATTGCTATGTAAATTAGACATTTGGTTCATATTATTATATGCAAAATTGTTAAGAGTGGTGTGGTTAGGAGAAATCGGATAATTCTATTTTAGTTTTTGGACCAGCCTATCATATGTCTCTGGAATATCTATGTGTCTATTTATGCTATTATATTTTGTTGAAATTAGTGCTTCCAGTATTAATCTTTTGTATTTACTATTTATGTTTGTATAATGAATATTAGGGTTTGCTAGGTTGAAATCGTGATCTGTGTTTCTGATATGTTGTACTATTAGAGATTTGGGGTCTTTGTTTTTAATATTTCTTCTATGTTCGTCTATTCTGTCTTTTATATGTCTACCTGTTTCACCTACATATACATTATTACATTGGTTGCATGGTATGGAATATACGGCTTGGCTATTGTATAGTTTTGTTATAGGAATACTGTTTCTTGTAATGGGGTTTCTTATTATGGTTGCTATACTCGGGTTGCTTTCATAATATGTTCTTATACCATGTTTGCTTAAAATTCTGGCTATATTGGTACTACTATGGGAATAGGGAAATATACATATTGATTTATAAACATGGTTATTTCTTATAAGAGAGGGATTATGGAAATGTCTTAATATAAAGTTTTTCGGATAACCACTAGAAGTGAGTTTATTGATCAAAAATTGGGTTTCTGTATCTTTTGAGAGTTGGGTGGAACAATGTGTATATATTCGTTTTGAGAGGGTTTTTACAGTGTTGATCTTGTGACTGAGGGGGCAATAAGAGGAAAAGTGTATATAATCTGGAGTGGAGTTTGGTTTATGGTATATTTCTGTTGTATATTGGTTTTGTGTTTTTAGTATAAGTACATCTAGAAATGGTAAGGTCTTATTGTTTTCTGTTTCTATGGTAAAATCAATATCATTATGTATGGACTTTAGTTGGGTAAAAATGGTATCTATTTTGGTAGAGTTGGCTATACAAAAGATGTCGTCTATGTATCTCTGCCAGATGATGATATCTGTGGGAAAAAGGTTGGTTATTGTTTTATCTATTTTTCTCATTACTATTTCTGCCAAAGGTGAAGAGAGGGGACTTCCCATGGGGGAGCCCTTGGTTTGTCTATAAAAATTACTATTGAAGGAGAATATGTTGTATTGTAGGCTGAGCTTAACTAATGAAATAATTTTAGAAGAAGTATCTGGAGGAATATTGTTTAATGCTAAATATTCTATTGTGTTATCTATTATTAGACGGTGTGGTAGGCTTGGGTACATATTAACTACGTCAAAAGATATCATGGTGCTGTTAGGAGAGGGGGGGAGGCTGTGTATATTTTCTATAAATTTTGGTATAGATGTGATGGATGTGGGGGGTAGGATTATCTTTTAGAATGGGGATAAGGAAGTTTGCTAGGAACTTAGCTAAGGGGGCTATAGGAGACATATGATAGGCTATGATAGGGCGAATAGGAATACCTGGTTTATGGGTCTTGGGTTGGCCGTAAATATAAGCGGTACTTTTTATGTTTTCTAGGAACGATTTTAAGTCTTCTGTAGTAATAGTCTTGCCTCTGCATAAATTCCTTAGATCTTTTGTATATTGAGCATATGATTGTGATTTTTCGTTGGTGGTTATAGGAATGAATATTGTGGAGTTGCTTAGGGTTTCATTCATTTTTGATATGTAATCTAGAGTGTTCATAATAACTGTTTGGGATCCTTTATCTGCTTTTGTAATTACTATTTCTTTCTTGCTTCTTAGTGAATTGGCTATATTTTGGATATTGGGATTAAAGGTAGGCGATCTTGAAGATTCTTCTAAGGAAGTAGTAACTAAGTTTCTAATTTTGGATTGTTCATTGTGTGTTAGGGTAGATATTGCCGATTCGACTCCTGCAATTATTTTGTAATTATCTGTTCTCATGGGGAATCTATGTTTGGTCCCCTTTGATAAATAGTTAATTTCATCAGATGAAAATATAGACAACTATATAACTAGAGCTCAAGGACTATGTAACCAAATATCACAGCTCGGAAAATTCATATCTGAAAGAGAATTGGTTAGATACATAATTGAAGGACTCCCAGATAATTACTCTAGTATTTCTACAGCTCTGGTCATGAACAGAAATATTCCTATAGGAAATTTAAGACAAATCCTTCTTGACTTCGAAAAAAAAAATGATGATATTAAATGCAACAATGCCTATAGGGTACAAGAAAGGAAAATATTTTAAAAATGTTATATATGCCATAAACCTGGCCATCTCCAAAGCCAATGTTGGCATAATCCCGAAAATAAGAAGACTTCAAATGGATATAATAGTAACAGAACAAATGGAATTCCATTTTCACCAAAAAATAGAGAAGAAGCAAATTTGTCAGAGACTCAAGGACATTCATCTAATTCAAAAAAAAGAATTTGCACTTAATGCAGCTATGGATATAGATAAGGACGTTCAAGAAACTGTAATCAAGGAGATTTCTGGGAAACTCCAAGATGAACAAGTGGAGGATTCTAGCAATCTTAACGATTCTGTAAAGTCTATTGAAGAATACAATAAGGAAATTGTACAATCAGAAGATGTTCAAGTAGAATCTAATAGCCACGAGGACGAAATTCCTCTGCAAGATCATCGTATGGATAGAAGTCTAACCGAAGTTCTTGAAGAAAATATGGAGGCACAAATGGATCTTAAAAATAGGCAAACAAAGGATGCAACATATCTAAAGAAGGAAGCAACAAAAAGGGAAGTAACATTAAAACGGAAACCTAAAGGTGAGAAAATGGGACATAATGCAAAAATCGATAGTGCTGTCTGCGAAGAAAACGTTATAAAGAGAAAGGAAATTCCGGCAAAGGAGAATAAAACTAACCGTGAAATGGAAACAAATAACAAGGTTAAAATAAAGATTATTGCCAAAAAAGCTGAAAATGATGAAATTTCCATAGACTTGACATATCCCACAGAAGATAGAGATTATAGTAAAGCATCTAAAACTGAACAAGTCTTGGAAGATCCTCTAGAAGTACAAAGTACAGGACAAAAGATTCGAGAGAAGAGAGGTAGAAATAACGGCACTTCAGCATTAGCAAAAGTTGTTGCAAGAATTCGTATAGATGACGACGGGGAGAACGAAAGTGAAACGGCTCAAGTTGATAAAAATCCTGTTATAGAAACGGAAAGTGCAGAGTCTCTTACGAAAGAAGGCGCTGATCAAGTAGGGATTTCAGATAATGAGACTGAATCCATTGATGATATTGAGGAAAGAGTTGTCAGAGTTCCAGCATCGAGGAAATTGGTGGAAGCAGGACAAACTGGAGATACGGAATTTAAGATAAAGGATAATTATAAAGAAATTATTAAAATCTCCAAAATCCAAAATAAATTAGAGAAACCTGAATATTTGCAAAAGGAAAAGGGGAAAAAGGGAAAAAGAGAAAAAAACTCTTTATTAAATAAGGGGGGAATTGTTGGAAAAAGATTTAATAAAAAGAGAAAGATGTATATTTACATATCAAGGAAAAGAAGAAACAAGATAATCTTCTATTTGCATAACCATTTGTTTTTTGTATAAATATTTGCATATTTTATTTGTTTTTAGACATATATATTGAACCTGTGAGAGTTAATAAAGGTGTGGTTTTGATAAGTGAATAGGCTCTAAATCTTTAATTATTGAAAGTATAACAACACAACGCAGTTTCCGCAGCACGCAAACACCTATCGCCATCTATCATCACATTTTGTAACTATTTATAAATTATTGTTTATGTTACTTTGTTTAAAAGTCGGTAGTATTCCTCAATTTGTTGCACAATTTTATATTGAAATTTAATATTTCATTAAAGCTTAATAATATATCCAATTTAATGTTCAACAATTTTTAGAAATCTTTGTGTATTTAAATAGAAATAATAGGGCTGGAATTTATGGTAGCAAAAAAGAGTCAATGTTATATCAAGCAATCTTTATAACTAGTGAATAATTATTTTGCAAACTACACACATAAAATTTAAAAATTTTATTTTTTAATATATTAACATAATAAATAAATAGACTTTCTTTAGGTTTTAGCATGTTTAGAAAACACCTAATCAAGAATTAAAGAAAAATTTCGAAAAATTTTATAAAAAAGAGCCAAAGAAAAATAAAATAAACTTACTTGTTTCATCCAATTTCACAATAGCAAAAACAGAAAGTTATCTAGACAGGAAGAGAAACGTGGTATAGTACCGCCATCTATCAATCAATTTTGAAACTATTTATAGTTCTAATTTTAGCCCGAGTTTTAGCAGATATAATTTAAACCAGAAAGTGAGTTTCTAAAGTTGTATTCACTAAATATTTTTTGATGAATGTTGTTTTTTTATATTTTAATAATAATGTATTTCAATAAATATATTTTCTCAAAGTATGTCATATAAAGCAAATGTAAATTATTTATGAGCTCTATAAGAATCTAACCACTAAAAATGACTTTTATTACAGCAATATGAACTTATAGGAAATGTGGTAAGTCCTCCCATCCAGATTCTACCAGACTATTGTATCAGGTTGTTGGGTTCAAAGGTAATTATGGAACTAAGGTGTAGAGACAGTCTCTCAATGATGTCTAATTGTAGTAGAACAACCCAATACAATAGTGGACTGATGAGCCAGGCATTTCCAACAATTTACTACCCATTGTGGTGGGAAGATGATAAGAAACTCCACCAAATTGTTCCATAGGATGGCCTTCTAACACCTTGTATTTAATGACCTATCTTTTGGCCAACTTTATATTTTAGATAATTTACAACATTGTGGGAAGATTCTTGTACCATGCTCCCTTTATATTTGTGTTGTGTAATGTAATATATAAAGTTGTTTTATGTACTTTTAAAGGGAGAGGTGCCCCTTTCTGGTACAAACTGTATTTAATATATAGATACAAAGTTTATAATAGAAAATTTATTATATTGGCTAATTATAAATTGAATTATGTTAAGACAGAAAGGAAAAATTAATAAAGTTTTGAAGACTTTTAAGATTATTATACACAGAAAATCAATTGAAAAATTATTTTCTAATCACTTTCTTTGGTATTTTTCATATTAAAAATATCATTTATTCTTGTCATTTTCTATCTACACTTGTAGCTATTTCAGTTGTATTTATGATATTAGTTTTTATATTCTTGGAATTTTCCCTGTCAGTTGTTTGTTCCAGTCTTCACACCAATTGTGCACATCTAGCTTTCTTCATCTTTAGGGGTCAGCTCCCTCTTCCCTTGTTAATGGAATAAAATGTTAAGACAGAGGTGTCTTAGAGAGTAATATTCTGTATTATGAAATATATATGTTACTGTTTTTAAGTTGGATCAGCTATAATGCACACTCAATATTATGAGGTAAATTGTATTTGAAATGGTCTTGACCATGTTCATGTCTATGGGGTTATTTTGATTGGAAATCTCTTGTTTTTCTATCATATTTACCAACCTTAGAGGTTAATGCATGGGAGCAGTTTTATATTTACAACATGAAAAGACTTATATTGATTGATATTAACTGTTTGGGATATTAGAAGAGAAAAAACGGTGGGTGTCTCATCACTTCAATTATTATTTTATTTATTCATGGCCGGGTTCGAGCATTAGCACCCAATTTTTCTTTATTCTCCCATTCGGACAATTCACTTTTTCAAGTTTTTTAATCATCACCTTCACCACTGCCTTATCACGGCCAAATCATTCACTTTTTTAAGGCGGCAGAATGACCATCTCTCTCTATCAATCACTATTATTCTCAACCAAAGCTTCCATTACTTCGACTGTATGTGGTAAACCTTCCCAAAAACTTGGGTCTTTAGAATTTTGTTCCTGTAAATAATCTGTTGTTATAAGGAGGTTTGGTATGTATGGAGTTATATATAAACTCAAGGTAATAAGACCAAATAAATAAATAGTGTGTGACAGTAACAGCATTGTTACCATCTTCAGACAAAAGTACTGAATGAGAAATTTTACCACTGCATGATTTAAATAGTTCCTGTTATCAAGTGTATAAACAAGATAGCAGATAAGAAGAAGATAGTTATTTGGGAAACACAGAATATTACTCTTAGAATTAAAGGTAGAAAAACTCTTTTTTTTTTTTAGATATAATTAAAAGCATATCTATAAATATCATTTATATTACCTCTTTCTTCCATTCTGGTAATTTGAGCACATTTCTTTTGAATGAAAAAGGCTTCTTCAAATTGTCTCTTAAAATATTTTTCTCTTAATCTAGTATCTTTGTTTCTTTTAGGTTAAAATTATTATGCCCTGTGCTTTTTCTATGTTCACAAGTGCAGAATTCTCAATTTTATCCCATTTCAGATCATATTCATCGTTTTTCATTTTTTCTTTTAAAGTACTGGATGTTTGTCCTACATAGCATTGGACACATTTCACTTCATAAATTAAACCTGCTCTTTTTGGTAAATGAGTGTTCTTATGGTTGTTGATATATTGAGAGATAGGGTAACATGGTTTAATGCAATTTTTATTTTTTGATGCTTTTTAAATATATTAGTGAAATTTCTTTCAAACTTTTGGTTTAAAATGGCAATGTGATAAATTTGGTTTCTTTATTTTTGCACTTTAGATTTTGCATTGAAGTATTATTCTCATATTTTTGGTTCATGTCTTCTATTATTCTATTTATCAATTTGATGGGAAAATCTTCATTGATTAGTTCTTTTTTGATGTTATTAATTTCTATCTTTCTTTTAGCTGTATCATTAATGAGTGTAAAATTTCTATACACGTACATTGTTGTCTTTAGTTTGTCATGGCTTTTGTTCCAGCATATTATAGTTATGTCGTCAGCATAGCCAACAGTTTCACTGTTATCATCCAGATTGGTGTTTAACAATTCTTCAATCAGTATGTTCCATAATGTGGGAGATAGTGGTCCTCCCTGTGGACATCCTTTAGTTAGTTTTTTAGTAATTTTTATTGAGGAAGAATATCTGAAATTCTCAAATTGTATTAGTATAATAATCGAAGCATGGACATCCAGTCTCTTTATCACTTTTGGCCACCAGGCATTGTCAAAAGCTCAGCTTATATCAACTGTAATTATGGCTGTGTATTCTTTAATTTATGTTCGAGAGCTATTTCCACTATTTCAGTTAATGTCGTGGTAGTTGATCGTGATTTTGTGAATCCATGTTGAAGGTTGCTGAGTAGATTGGTATATTTTCATAAAACTCAATGATTTTGTTATTAATAACCTTTTCGAATATTTTAGAAATGTTAGAGTTTGAACATAATGGTCTATAGCTCATAAAGTTGTTAATATCAGATTTATCTAGTTTTGGAATAATTAGTTCCTCTACACTTTTCCATTTATCAGGAAAGTATCCTAGATTTAAGCACTTTTTCCAAAATTTACTAAGGCACTTTTATCCACTATGTTAAATGACAAAATAAAAGGACATTGTAAGAAAACAACCCAAGGTAAGCCACACTCTCAAAGAGGTTAAAATTAATTTCTGTTTATTGAATGTTTCTATATTTAAGTTCAACGGGCAAAAAAAATGCTCCAATGGCCCCCGATCCTTGCAAAAGTCCAACCCCACCAGCGAGTGCAAGTAACCAAACGGGATTCTGGCACATTTGTAAGTGCAAAGTCGAACTGCTTTTCACATGTGTAGACATGTGGTGAACTTACAGTAAAAGCAGTCGCCTACTTCGACGCACCATGATTACCATGGCCTGTACCACGTGTACTAGGGATAAGCAAAAAAAAAGTACAATGGGCTCTATATTAGCTCATTTATTTAGTTTTAAAAATATTATATTGCCTAAAATAATTTATTGAGCATATAATACAACGGGTGATCAATAATTTCCAGGAATGAAACTGGATCACGTAAAATATTGAAAATAATGAGATCATTTTTATAACGTCCTTATAGAGAAAACATTTATCAACATGTAGAAAAAAAATTGATCACACAGACACATGTCCTCACGTTTTTTCAAAATTATAAGCTCGAGTATATCAGAACATTTTCTAACTTCAGTATGGACTGTATTGAAAAACAGCGAGTCTGCTGAGTGTTTTTCTTTAAATTAGGGAAACGGCTTCAGATCCATTTCAAAGGTTGAAGCAGGCTTTTAAAGAAGATGTCCTATCACAATCGAGGACATTTGAATGGTGTGCATGATTTAAAGCTGGTCGAACAGGGATCAAGGATGATCTACACACTGGCAGAGTTTATCGATAAGAAACAATCCCCAGCTAAATTTGTTCTACATCTTCTAATGAATGAGCAGAAAGAGCATCACAAAGTAGGTGCAAAAACATGGTCGAAATGTTTAATTCTGATCCCCATCGGCTCAAAAATGTTATCGTGGGAGATGAAACATGGGTGTACGGATATGATCACGAGACTAAGAGGCAATCAATATTACTATCTTGATGTATTGCGACGTTTAAGGTAGGCTGTGCATCAGAAACGAGCTGAAAAATGGCATCAGAAAAATTGGCTCTTGCATCATGACAACGCACGACCACATACGGCCGTCACTGTACAGCTCTATTTGGCTAAACACGGAATTGCTTTACTACCCCAGCCACCCTATTCTTCTGACCTTGCTCCCAACGAGTTTTTCTTTCACCCTTAATTAAAAATGTTTTAAAAGGACGTCGATTTGACTCAATACCTGAAATAAAGGAGAATACAAAGAATATTTTGAAAAGCCTGAAAGATGAGGATTTTCAGAGGTGTTTTGATATCTGGAAAAAAAGATGGAACAAATGTAAAGATAGTGATGGTGATTATTTTGAGAAATTTTAACCCTTAAGTACTCGCGCAGGGTCTGATAGACCCCAGACACACTTATTTCATTAAAAATCTTGAATTCTATAAAACATTTGGAGATCAAAACTTTAGTAGCTTAATTTTATATAACAATGAATCTGTAAACATATATTAACTTAATTTTGTTACCCTATAATAGATAATATAATGGAGTTGGGGTCCATTGGACACGGTACGAGTAATAACGTAACTTTAAATATCAAGCATGATGAATAAAGTAAGCTGCCTTATAGCTCGGCAATACTTTATATTCTTTATCTATGACTTTGGCTTAGTCTTTTAGGAACAATAAATAAAAATAAAATGGAATTCCTCCCAATATTTAGCTACAAAAGCTATGTTTAACTTCCATTTTTGGATTCAAGAAAAGAGCAAACTCGTTTCGTATGTGCCAAAAAAGTCCAAAGCATTTATTTTAATCTCAATCATAACTCCACAAAACAAATAGAATCTTGTGGGGAAAATCTGAATAAGAGATAATATGTAATGATACAAAATCAGGTGTTGATGTAGTTGATCAATTGTGTAAAAATTACACAGTAAGTAGGCGGACAAGGAGATGGCCATTGTGCCTCTTTTTATTTCATAAATGTTTCAACAAAAGTTATATATAAAAGGTACAAAAATTTGGAAATATTAAAATGAAGATCGTTATTGAAGGGATTACATTTGGATAATTGACCCAAACCTACAAAAATGGGAAATGTTTTCTGTCAAAAGATATCAGAAATATTCTGCTTCTACATCTATCTATACTGCCACAACAAGTCCTAAAATGCCATAATTAATTGACAGATATAAAGTTCTTGTGTCTCTTCAGGAATAAAATCAGCCAGTGCCACATCGTCAGTAAAAGGTAAGGAAAGCCAATTTTGTGATCACTCTAAAGACCAAAAATTCAAAATGATATATGCTAAATGCGCTAAACACATTTATAACAACACTTTGCAAGAAGTGTGTACTAGAATAATTTTGATTTTAATCTATATTTTTAAGGAAATTGTCCGTATATATTGATAATTTAGATTTTTTTTTGCCTTATTACCAATTTTATCAAATAAAATTAATTAATAATGTAAGTTTTCATAATAAATTGATATATTTATAAACTAGAGACTGTATTCTTTCGGCTGCAAGAAAATATTCAATCTAAATTTAATTTTTCAACGATTTTATTCATTGTAGAATATTGGGGTCTGCGAGACCCCGCGCGAGTACTAACGTCAGTAAAATAGGCGCGAGTAACTAAGGGTCAAATAAAACTCTTATTATACTTTTGTATTCTTTAAATATTTAGAATTCCTGGAAATTATTGATCACACTATGTATTTATTATTGGATAAATTTAACATATATATGACATTTCATAACTGCCCCTTTTAATTTTCTAATGTTAAAAATTTATCGTCAAACTTTCTATAATAAAATCGATTTAGTTACTCACTGTAAGGTTTGTTTATAAAATCATGAAATTTTGATTTAAAATATGCTCGTAAATTTTATTGGTAAAAAATATTAAAATTCAATTATAAAAAGGCTGATAATTAAAAAACTTGAAGGCAATATATGTGTAACGCTAACATCTTACCTGAATATAGTTGTCAGCAAAACCAAAAGTAAAATAATTACAACGTAGTTTCCGCAGCACGCAGGCACCTATAGCCATTTATCATCACATTTTGTAACTATTTATTATTTTGTATTTCTTTGGTCAAAATTCGGTTGTGTTCCTCAACTTGTTTAAAATATTTTCTAATTATTCTAAAATTTAACATCTCATTTAATTTTTTCAGAAACATTTGTGTATTTAATTAAAAATCATATTCTTTGGCTGGAATTTATGGCAAAAAAAAAAGGGTCAATGTTATATTGAACAAATTTTAAACCTAGTGAATAATATTTTGGCATATTTTTACCAAAGAATTTTTAATATATATATATTTTTCTTTTTTTATAACTTCTAACATATTAATTAAATATATATTTTTGAAATTTAACATGTGTTTAGAAAACACACCTAATAAAGAAATATTTTAAAATAATTTCATAAAATAAAGCTAAAGAAAAATAAACTTACTTGTTGCGCCAAATTTCACAAGAGCACAAAAACAGAAAGTTATCTAGACAGGAAGAGAAACGTGGATTAGTACCGCCATCTATCAATTAATTTTGAAACTATTTATAATTTCTCATTTTTATACCCGAGTGTTTATAGCAGATATAATTTAGAGCAGAAAGTAAGTTTCTAAAGTTGTATTTATTAAATATTTTTAAAATAAATTTTGCCGTTATCTTATATTTTTCAATACTAAATATGTATATATATATATTTACAAGGTACAAGAAAACCTAATCCAAATAAATTAATAGTGTGTGACATTTCAGTAAACAACATTGTTACCATCATCAGAAAAAAGAATATATGATTTATAAACATTTATTCTTTTGAAAAAATAGTACAAATGTGATATTGTACTGGGATAAGGTGCATAAATTATGAAAAAGGCATCTCCTTATCGTGCAACTGAAAGTTGCTGATGGCTTGCGAGAATAGTTGATATTTATTCCAATAAATGGCGCAAGCCATCAGCAACTTTCAGTTGCATGATAAGGAGATGTCTTTTTAATAATTTATTTTTTTATCTGATGATGGTAACACGCTGTTTACCAAAATGTCACACACTATTAATTTGTTTGGATTAGGTCTTATTTTCTTGTAGCTATATTCCATTATTTAAATTGTCCATCATTTTTAAAAAGGTAATAAGACAAATCTATATGAATAGTGAGTGATGTTTTGGTAACAATGCTGTTACCAAAATGTCACTCATTATCAATTTATATTTGGTCTTATTAACTTGTGTTTCTCATCTATAATTCAAATTATACCAAATCATTTTTTGAATATAATACATAGGGTGCAGGTTCTATTTGAAAACAAAATGATGTCCATGGGAAGAATGTATAGACAAAAGAAAAAGAGCATATATTACATATCAAAAATGATAAAGCACAATTTGAATTCAATTTTATTCTTTTGTCTGATGATGGTGACAATGCTGTTGCCGAAATGTCACACACTAATAAATTACATATCAAAGTTTTATATAGATGAACACATACACATAAAGGATGACATCATCCAATGAACATGCCATCAGCGGCAATAACAGCTTCTATACGCTGTCGACTGCAGGCAGTAATGAGATGGGTCTTGGGAATGTTTGCCATTGTATCCACTATAGCAGCTCTGTGTTGTGGGAATGACTATTGGAGTCCCTCTCAACTACGTCCCACACTAAATAGTCCAGTGGATTGACATCTGGTGAGCTGGTGGCCAAACGTTAGGTGTGACATGGTCATGAAGATTCTCAGCCATCCATTCTTGGGTTGTTCTGGCTGTATGAGATGGTGCTGAGTCATGCTGAATTACATACGGCCTCCCACATGCTACAGCAGCGATCCAAGGCTTGACAACTGTGGCTAACACCTCTGTGTAAGCAATGGCATTGACTCTGGAACCTGGAGTAAAATATGTGGAGACATCACCTTCACTACTGACAACTACAAGAACCATCAATGATGCTGGAAATTTGGTATACATGACCGTAGGTACCTCATCAGGGCTTTTTACACAGCCATCGATCATTTTTGTGGTTTACCTTCTGGTGCTGAACCAAGTTCTTCTCGTCTGATAAAAACCAGATCATTCCTGGCTCACAGGATGTTTGACCTTGTTCAGAAGGCACTTGGCTCTGCTCATGTGGTTCACCTTGGTTCTATTGGACATGAACTGTTCTCTCCGCATCACGTATGATTTGTAACAGAGGTCCTCATGAACCACACCTCGGATGGTAGCTTCATCAACCTGCAGCTCTCTGGTGAGTTCCCTCATCGACTTCCCAGAGTCCTCATCGATGGCAGCTAGGACACGGCTTATAAAGTCCTGATACTGTCACAATGTTGACAATGCCGTTTCCTTTGGGAAAATTTCACCACATCACCCTTTGCAGTTCCCAATTCTCTCCCAACTTTAATCACACAATGGATAGTAGAAGTTTGTTTTGTGTGTAAAAGAAACTTTATTGCTTGAATGTTTTCTTTTTCACAATGAACTAATTAAATATTTACAGAAACAAAACAAGTCTTAGTTAACATGATCTTTAAAAGGAACTGGTAGTAACTTGCTCTTGGAATCTGTATAGAAACTTGAGAGCAATAAAACCATGCAATGTGTCTTGATCAATGAATTCCTAATATTATCCAGAAAGGGAACATAAAATTAGAACAATGTGGATTGTAGAGTTATTACAGTCTAACTTCTTTAATTGAACATGGCAAGGAGGTTTTTGTTGAATTAAAGTCTGTGATAAATTGAGGACAGATTATTTCATCACAGCATTTACCGCTAGTGGACATTTTATCTTGGAAAGCAAATATTAAATCTTTAAAATAATATTTTTAAAACCTCTCTTTTGCAATATATTTTATATAATAATTTGTTAATATGAATTGTGTGTTACTATTAGGTATATTTTATTTCATTCATTTAGAATATTTTATGATCAACTTTTGGTGAGGGACAAAAATGCATCTTGGCACCAATGAAAAATTACAAATATCATTTTATCTAAATATTTAATTGCATTTGGAAAAATTAATAAAGAAAAGCTAAATATTTAATTATAAAAATAATGAACTTTTAAAGAAATACTTTATGGTTGTTTATAACAAGAATTCTATTTATTGACATTTTAGCTGATTCCATAAGTTTAAATAATAGTTGAATGTTAGTCTTCAAGATACCTTAATGTCGGCGTCCTCTTTAGTTATGTTATTGAATCAATGATGCCTAAATTTTCCTTTAGAAAATTTTGAACGCAAGTAATTTACAAGGGATAGCGGCCCCGCCATTGGTGGCACCACAATTCAACACTTTCAGGTAAATGCTGTCAGTGCTCCAATATTGAAATTATAGAGATGAAATTGTAAAGTTTGTACATTTTCTAGTGATAAAATTGTAGTTTTTGTACATTTTCTATTGATAAAATTGTACTGTTTTTGTACATTTTCTATTGATAAAATTGTACGGTTTTTGTACATTTTTTGTATTGATAAAATTGTACTTTTTTTGTACATTTTCTATTGATAAAATTGTAGTTTTTGTACATTTCCTATTGATAAAATTGTACTATTTTTGTACATTTTCTAGTGATAAAATTGTACTGATTTTGTACATTTTCTATTGATAAAATTTTACTGCTTTTGTACATTTTCTAGTGATAAAATTGTACTGTTTTTGTACATTTTCTAGTGATAAAATTGTAATGTTTTTGTACATTCTCTATTGATAAAATTGTACTGTTTTTGTACATTTTCTATTGATAAAATTGTACTGTTTTTGTACATTTTCTAGTGATAAAATTGTACTGTTTTTGTACATTCTCTATTGATAAAATTGTACTGTTTTTGTACATTTTCTAGTGATAAAATTGTACAGTAGGGTTGTATAACACCTAAGAGATCAGAACTTTCGGTTGAATTAAAGTTATTTAAATGATTTCATCACAACATTCACTGCTAGAGGGCAATTTTCAAGGATAACCAAAGGCATGAATAATATATTTTTATAATATTGGCAATGTATTTAAAGATTTTTTTAAGCATGGTGCGCATACACTATCTATGGCTGCTGTGTCACAAGTGTCGAAGTATCATAATTTCATTAAAATATTTGTATTCAAACAAGAATTATCTAATGCTATCAAAATTTGTTTAAAAACTGGTCTAATTAATGTTAAATTACCAGAGCTCTAAAAAAAGCATACAAAGTTATTTTCCTCTACATCCTAGATGTGTTGAGTTGGCTTCAACAGTACGGAGTCAAAGGTCTAACTAAAGTGATAAAGCACAATTTGGACTATAGATTATAGCCACAAGAAAATAAGACCTAATCCAAATAAATTAATACTGTGTGATGTTTCGGAAACAGCGTTGTTACCATCAGACAAAATAATAAATTATTTTAATATTCTTTGGTCTAATGTTGGTAACAACTCTGTTGCCCAAACGTCACACACTATTAATTTATTTGGATTAGGTCTTATTTACTTGTAGTCTAACTGAGTAGGGAATCAATTCCACTAGTAATTGTAATATTCAGTCATACAAACCTCAGGTTCTATCTTTCAGCACTTGGCAGCGAGAAGTGACAATGGCAACAAGTTATCTTATCAGGTGGGTGTTGAAATAATGGATAAGATATTCTCACAATGTTGTTTGCTGATTTACAGTACATGTGTCGCAGAATCCAATATTTTTCTATTATTCTTACAAAACAACTACTATTACTGATGATAAAGCACAATTTGGATTATAAACACAAGGTAATAAGACCAAATCCAAATAAATAAATAGAGGGTGATGTTTTGGTAACAGCATTGTTATTATCTTCAGACCAAAGTACTGAATGAGAAATTTTACCACAGCATGGTTTAAATAGTTACTGTTATCAAGTGTGTAAACAAGATAGCAGATAAGAAGAAAATAATTTTCTGAGAAACACAGATAATTATAATTATTATTTTTTTAATATAAAAATTAAAAATAAATAAATATATTTTTAAAAATTCCAAGAATAATTATCTATGTTTCTCAGAAAATTATCTTCTTCTTATCTGCTATCTTGTTTACACACTTGATAACAGTAACATTTAAATCTACTGTGCTTAAATTTCTCATTCAGTACTTTTGTCTGAAGATGGTAACAACGCTGTTACCGAAATGTCTCACACTATTTATTTATTTGGTCATATTACATTGTGTTTATAATCTATATTCCAAATTGTGCCTTATCAAATTTGAACTACATTCATGGACAATGGAAGTTGTACCTAAAGGTAACAAGACCAAATCCAAATAAATAAATAGTGTGTACAATTTTGGTAACCGACTAAAGTACTGAATGTAAGTTTTGGTAACAGCATCGTTAATATCATCAGTCTAAAGTACTGAATGTGACATTTTGGTAACAGTTTTAGTTATCATCATCTGACAAAAGTACTGAATGTGACATTTTGGTACCAGTGTTGTTACCATTATCAGACAAAAGTACTGAATGTGACATTTTGGTAACAGACTAAAGTACTGAATGTGATATTTTGGTAACAGCATAGTTACGATCATCGGACAAAGGTACTGAATGTGACATTTTGGTAACAGTGTTGCTATATCATCAGACTAAAGTACTGAATGTGACATTTTGGTAACAGCGTTGTTGCCATCATCTAACAAAAGTACTGAATGTGACATTTCGGTAACAGTGTTGTTACTATCATCAGACTAAAGTACTGAGTGTGACATTTTGGTAACAGCATTGTTGCCATCATCAAACAAAAGTACTGAATGCGACATTTTGAAAACAGCGTTGTTGCCATCATCAAACAAAAGTACTGAATGTGACATTTCGGTAACAGTGTTGTTACTATCATCAGACTAAAGTACTGAATGTGACATTTTGGTAACAGTGTTGTTACCATTATCTGACAAAAGTACTGAATGTGACATTTCGGTAACAGTGTTGTTACTATCATCAGACTAAAGTACTGAATGTGACATTTTGGTAAAAGCGTTGTTGCCATCATCAGACAAATGTACTGAATGTGACATTTCGGTAACAGCGTTTTTGCCATCATCGGATAAAATTACTGAATGTGACATTTCAGTAACAGTGTTGTTACTATCTTCAGACTAAAGTACTGAATGTGACATTTTGGTAACAGTCTTGTTACCATCATCTGAATAAAGTACTGAATATGACATTTCGGCAACAACATTGTTAATATCATCGAACAAAAGTACTGAATGTGACATTTTGATAACAGTGTTGTTACCATCATCAGACAAAAGTACTGAATGTGACATTTCGGTAACAGTTTTAGTTACCATCATATGACAAAAGTACTGAATGTGACATTTTGGTAACAGTGTTGCTACCATCATCAGACAAAAGTACTGAATATGACGTTTTGGTAACAGACTAAAGTACTGAATGTGACATTGTGGTAACAGCATTGTTACTATCATCGGACAAAAGTACTGAATGTGACGTTTTGGTAACAGTGTTGTTATATCATCAGACTAAAGTACTGAATGTGACATTTTGGTAACAGCGTTGTTGCCATCATCTAACAAAAGTACTGAATGTGACATTTCGGTAACAGTGCTGTTACTATCATCAGACTAAAGTACTGAATGTGACATTTCGGTAACAGCGTTGCTGCCATCATCGAGCAAAAGTACTGAATGTGACATTTCGGTAACAGTGTTGTTAGAATCATCGGATGAAGTACTGAATGTGACATTTCGGTAACAGTGTTGTTACTATCATCGGACAAAAGTACTGAATGTGACATTTCGGTAACAGTGTTGTTACTATCATCGGACAAAAGTACTGAATGTGACATTTCGGTAACAGCATTGTTACTATCATCGTACAAAAGTACTGAATGTGACATTTCGGTAACAGTGTTGTTACTATCATCGAACAAAAGTACTGAATGTGACATTTTGATAACAGTGTTGTTACCATCATCAGACAAAAGTACTGAATGTGACATTTCGGTAACAGTTTTAGTTACCATCATATGACAAAAGTACTGAATGTGACATTTTGGTAACAGTGTTGTTACCATCATCAAACAAAAGTACTGAAAATGACGTTTTGGTAACAGACTAAAGTACTGAATGTGACATTTTGGTAACAGCATTGTTACTATCATCGGACAAAAGTACTGAATGTGACGTTTTGGTAACAGTGTTGTTATATCATCAGACTAAAGTACTGAATGTGACATTTTGGTAACAGCGTCGTTGCCATCATCTAACAAAAGTACTGAATGTGACATTTCGGTAACAGTGCTGTTACTATCATCAGACTAAAGTACTGAATGTGACATTTTGGTAACAGCGTTGTTGCCACCATCAAACAAAAGTACTGAATGTGACATTTTGGTAACGGCGTTGTTGCCATCATCTAACAAAAGTACTGAATGTGACATTTTGGTAACAGTGTTGTTAATAACATCAGACTAAAGTACTGAATGTGACATTTTGGTAACAGTGTTGTTACCATCATCAGACTAAAGTACTGAATCTAATATTTTGGTAACAGCGTTGTTGCCATCATCTGACAAAAGTACTGAATGTGACATTTCGGTAACAATCTTGTTATCATCATCTGAATAAAGTACTGAATATGACATTTCGGCAACAACGTTGTTAATATCATCGGACAAAAGTACTGAATGTGACATTTTGGTAACAGTGTTGTTACCATCATCAGACTAAAGTACTGATGTGACATTTGGGTAACAATGAAGTTACCATCATCAGACAAAAGTACTGAATGTGACATTTTGGTAACAATTTTAGTTACCATCATCTAACAAAAGTACTGAATGTGACATTTCGGTAACAGTGTTGTTAGAATCATCGGATAAAAGTACTGAATGTGACATTTCGGTAACAGTGTTGTTACTATCATCGGACAAAAGTACTGAATGTGACATTTCGGTAACAGTGTTGTTAGAATCATCGGATAAAAGTACTGAATGTGACATTTCGGTAACTGTTGTTACTATCATCGGACAAAAGTACTGAATGTGACATTTCGGTAACAGTGTTGTTACTATAATCGGACAAAAGTACTGAATGTGACATTTCGGTAACAGCATTGTTACTATCATCGTACAAAAGTACTGAATGTGACATTTCGGTAAGAGCGTTGTTACTATCATCAGACAAAATTACTGAATGTGATGTTTCGGTAACAGTGTTGTTACTATCATCGGACAAAAGTACTGAATGTGACATTTTGGTAACAGCATTGTCACTATCATCTAACAAAAGTACTGAATGTGACATTTCGGTAACAGTGTTGTTAGAATCATCGGATAAAAGTACTGAATGTGACATTTCGGTAACAGTGTTGTTACTATCATCGGACAAAAGTACTGAATGTGACATTTCGGTAACAGTGTTGTTAGAATCATCGGATAAAAGTACTGAATGTGACATTTCGGTAACAGTGTTGTTACTATCATCGGATAAAAGTACTGAATGTGACATTTCGGTAACAGTGTTGTTACTATCATCGGAGAAAAGTACTGAATGTGACATTTCGGTAACAGCATTGTTACTATCATCGTACAAAAGTACTGAATGTGACATTTCGGTAAGAGCGTTGTTACTATCATCAGACAAAATTACTGAATGTGATGTTTCGGTAACAGTGTTGTTACAATCATCGGACAAAAGTACTGAATGTGACATTTTGGTAACAGCATTGTCACTATCATCGTACAAAAGTACTGAATGTGACATTTCGGTAAGTGCGTTGTTACTATCATCAGACAAAATTACTGAATGTGATGTTTCGATAACAGTGTTGTTACTATCATCAGACAAAAGTACTGAATGTGATATTTCGGTAACAGTGTTGATACCATCATTAGACAAAGGTACTGAATGCGACATTTCGGTAACAGTGTTGTTACCATCATCAGACAAAAGTACTAAAATGGACCCAAATGGATAAGGTCATTATTGCTAAGGCCTTTGCTTCATTCCGCACTTGCCAAAACACTGTTGTAGAGGAAGGCACTGAAGGAGGGAGATATGGAGAGACCATGTGACCCACCCTCAGTAGAGGAAGGCACTGAAGGAGGGAGATATGGAGAGACCATGTGACCCATCCTCAGTAGAGGAAGGCACTGAAGGAGGGAGATATGGAGAGACCATGAGGCCCACTCTCAGTAGAGGAAGGCATTGAGGGAGGGAGATATGGAGAGACCATGAGGCCCACCCTCAGTAGAGGAAGGCATTGAAGGAGGGAGATATGGAGAGACCATGAGCCCACCCTCAGTAGAGGAAGTCATTGAAGTAGGAGGATATGAAGAGACGATGTGGCCCACCCTCAGGAGTGAAAGAAACAGAAGGAGGAAGATATGGAGAGAGATGTGGCCCAACCTCAGTAGATAAAGGAGGGAGATATGTAGAGATAATGTGGCCCACCCTCAGTAGTGAAAGGAGGGAGATATGGAGAGACCATGTGGCCCACACTCAGTTGAGGAAGTCATTGAAGGAGCTAGATATGAAGAGACCAAGTGTCCCACCCTCAGAAGAGAAAGGAGGGAGATATGGAAAGACCATGTGGCCCACACTAAATAGAAGAAGACACTGAAGGAAGGAGTTATGAAGAGACCATGTGGCCCACCCTCAGTAGAGGAAGTCACTGAAGGAAGGAGATATGAAGAGACCATGTGGCCCACCCTCAGTAGAGAAAGGAGGAAGATATGGAGAGACCATGTGGCCCACCCTCAGTAGAGGAAGACACTGAATTAGGGAGATATGGAGAGACCATGTGGCCCACACTCAGTAGAGGAAGTCACTGAAGGAAGGAGATATGAAGAGACCATGTGGACCACCCTCAGTAGAGAAAGGAGGGAGATATGGAGAGACCATGTGGCCCACCCTCAGTAGAGGAAGACACTGAATTAGAGAGATATGGAGAGACCATGTGGCACACACTCAGTAGAGGAAGGCATTCAAGCAGGGAGATATGAAGAGACCATGTGGCCCACCCTCAGTAGAGATAGAAGGGAGATATGGAGAGACCATGTGGCCCACCCACAGTAGAGAAAGGAAGGAGATTTGGAGACACAATGTGGCCCACCCACAGTAAAGGCAGGCACTGAATGGGGGAGATATGGAGAGACCATGTGGCCCACCCTTAGTATTGAAAGGAGGGAGATATGGGGACACCATGTGGCCCACCCACAGTAGAGGAAGACACTGAAGGACGGAGAAATGGAGACACCATGTGGCCCACCACAGTAGAGGAAGCAACTGAAGGAGGGAGATATGGAGAGACCATTTGGTGTACCCTCAGTAGAGAAAGGAGGGAGATATGGAGACACCATGTGGCCCACCTATAGTAGAGGAAGGAACTGAAGGAGGGAGATATGTAGAAACCATGTGGCCCACCCTCGGTAGAGGAAGGTACTGAAGGAGGGAGATATGGAGATATAATGTGACCCACCATCAGTAGAGGAAGGCACTGAAGGAGGGAGATATGGAGAGAAAATGTGACCCACCATCAGTAGAGGAAGGCACTGAAGGAGGGAGATATGGAGAGATAATGTGGCCCACCCTCAGTAGAGGAAGGTACTGAAGGAGGGAGATATGGAGAGACCATGTGACCCACCCTCAGTAGAGGAAGGCACTGAAGGAGGGAGATATGGAGAGACCATGTGGCCCACCCTCAGTAGAGGAAGGCACTGAAGGAGGGAGATATGGAGACACCATGTGGCCCACCTATAGTAGAGGAAGGTACTGAAGGAGGGAGATATGGAGAGACCCTGTGGCCCACCTATAGTAGAGGAAGGTACTGAAGGAGTGAGATATGGAGAGACCATGTGGCCCACCTATAGTTAAGGAAGGTACTGAAGGAGAGAGATATGGAGAGACCATGTGGCCCACCCTCAGTAGAGGAAGGCACTGAAGGAGGGAGATATGGAGACACCATGTGGCCCACCTATAGTAGAGGAAGGTACTGAAGGAGGGAGATATGGAGACACCATGTGGCCCACCTATAGTAGAGGATGGTACTGAAGGAGGGAGATATTGAGAGACCATGTGGCCCCCATATAGTAGAGGAAGGCACTGAAGGAGGGAGATATGGAGAGACCATGTGGCCCACCTATAGTAGAGGAAGGCACTGAAGGAGGGAGATATGGAGACACCAGGTGGCCTAACTATAGTAGAGGAAGTCACTGAAGGAGGGAGATATGGAGTCACCATGTGGCCCACCTATAGTAGAGGAAGGCACTGAAGGAGGGAGATATGGAGACACCATGTGGCCCACCTATAGTAGAGGAAGGCACTGAAGGAGGGAGATATGGAGTCACCATGTGGCCCACCTATAGTAGAGGAAGGCACTGAAGGAGGGAGATATGGAGACACCATGTGGCCCACCTATAGTAGAGGAAGGCACTGAAGGAGGGAGATTTGGAATCACCATGTGGCGCACCTATAGTAGAGGAAGGCACTGAAGGAGGGAGATATGGAGACACCATGTGGCCCACCTATAGTAGAGGAAGGCACTAAAGGAGGGAGATATGGAGTCACCATGTGGCCCACCTATAGTAGAGGAAGGCACTGAAGGAGGGAGATATGGAGTCACCATGTGGCCCACCTATAGTAGAGGAAGGTACTGAAGGAGGGAGATATGGAGTCACCATGTGGCCCACCTATAGTAGAGGAAGGCACTGAAGGAGGGAGATATGGAGTCACCATGTGGCCCACCTATAGTAGAGGAAGGCACTGAAGGAGGGAAATATGGAGACACCATGTGGCCCACCTATAGTAGAGGAAGGTACTAAAGGAGGGAGATACGGTGAGACCATGTGGTCCACCCTCAGTAGAGGAAGACACTGAAGGAGGACTGTGTTGGCTGTGGAGAAATAAGTTGGTTAGAGTAAGTGTTGACAATAGATATCCCAGAAACATGTTCACTACCAGTGTAAATGTTATAATGAATGGATAATCATCCTAACTTTCAAATTCAAAACAGAGCAATAACCCAAAAATTCTGAACCCTTGGAGTGTTGAATTAAAGAAGTGGGACTATATACACTCATGGACAAGACTTAAGGAAGTTGTCTCTTTTGGAATGAATATCGGGATTCAGACAATAACTCTGAAAGATATTACAGTGACCTTTATTGAGGACACATCAGATGATCAAGTGTGAACAAAATTGAATGTTTTGTTAAAATAAAAAAAAAATCTGACAGGCGACATCAAAGATTTTCCACTTCTTTAAATTTTGTACATGAGTCCAAGTTTACATTTTCATGATCAATATTTTTCATTTTCACCATCAGCCTAATTTTTTACTTTTTGATGAACAAATTTCTAGATAATTTCTGTAATATTTTCAACCAGACATTTTTCCATAGCTATAAACATAAATTTCTTGAGTTATAAATAACAAAATATAGACATGTCATAAAAGCAGAATAAACAATACAAGGAGTTTGTAACAACTGTAAACTGATCAAATTGGATAGAGGATTTACCATTTATCAATGACCCTTTCAATCTTCTATTTCAGTGTGTGGTTGTAGATCTTTCCCCCAAGGTAAAATAAATTAGAACCAATAATGGTATTGCAAACAATTTGGGTTTCTAAGGCCATCACACTTTAACACTTTTAAATAACAAAGAGCTCTATTGTATTAACCCTTAACTGAACAGGTGAATTTTTCTTATGTAACTGGAGGGGTTGGGTAGATTCAAACCACTTATGTAACTTTATGGAATAAATAATGATTGAAATCAATATACAAAAAATATTTAATGAATACAAATGTTAACATAGAGATTTTGAGGTTTAAAAATTCTGAATATAATCTATTTACAGATTTCACAAATTATTAAGACATGTTTTTGCAAACGCTTAATTGGCATACAAGGCAAAGGGTTTTTATTTTTTACTGAGTTTGTGATGGACACTGTAGCACCTTTTTGGAGTATTAGATTGTTGTGGCATCGTAGATTCCCTTGATGTACGTGAACCATCATTCTTCTTGAAATGTCGTCTGTAATTTCAGCGAGAGAGAATTTAGATTATGTGTGGCCAGGTGTTCATCAGTCAATTCTCTCCCAAGATCACCAATAATATTACACCTTTCTTTTTTATCCTTTTTATCAATCCAATTACCTTTTTTTTTTCTACTAGGGAACTTAGGAAACTAAAGTGTTTGTTCCAGAGAAACCAAAAATAGATGTTACTGATTCTCTATTAGAGTGCGGTTGAAATTGTGGTGGAATCTGAGGTTCATTCCTTCTCATCCTTCCTAAATATGTAATACCATGTTCTTTCAACTTATCAACTAATTCTACTGAAGTGAACTCTGCTGTAATATTTCTATTACTCTTCCAAAATGGTCGACAAATATTTAAAACATATTTATTTTGGGTGGCAGTGGGATAGTTCTCTCTGTTGACATGATTGATAATAATACTTATACAAAGAAAGAAGTGTTATTTTATAAGAGGAAGCTAAAAAATAGCGGAAGATAGCAACTCAAGTATTAGCCACGAGCTAACACTGTCACGAAAAATTCTCAAGCTCCTGGATGGGCTGGGCAGAATCCGCCCCCACATGCAAATTTAACCCCCTTTACAAAACTGATATTTATCAATGATGGATGGAAAATGTTTGTATCACTGTAAAATTTAAATACATGAAAGCTGGTAGCTCTCAATAAACGAAAAAAATATATTTTTCCTATATTAAGTTTATGCATGGAGGGAATCAACCCAACCCGTCCTGTTAAGTAATTGGCTATTCGAATTAGATGAGTAAATTAAGTGACCAGCTTATATAATTGTCTATATGGATATTTTTTACTTCTTAGTAAACATGTCACAGGCCATGATAATCATGGTATGTAGTTAACTTCAAGTTAGGAAGGATAGGTTACTTTCAGTATTTGGCTATTGGGATTAGATATGAGTAAATTAAGTGACCAGCTTATATAATTATCTATATGGATATTTTTTACTTCTAAGTAAACATGTTACAGGCCATGATAATCATGGTATGTAGTTAACTCAAGTTAGGAAGGATAGGTTTTACTTTCAGTATTTCTCTATTGGGATTAGATTGGTAAATTAAGTGACCAGCTTATATAATTGTCTATATGGATATTTTTTACTTCTAAGTAAACATGTCACAGGCCATGATAATCATGGTATGTAGTTAACTTCAAGTTAGGAAGGATAGGTTACTTTCAGTATTTGGCTATTGGGATTAGATTGGTAAATTAAGTGACCTACGTTTAAAATTGTCTATATGGATATTTTTTACTTCTAAGTAAACATGCCACAGACCGTGATAATCATGGTATGTAGTTAACTTCAGGTTAGTTACCCACACTAAAGAGAGTCCATGTGGCACAACCATATTTTATTCAAACAACCATACAAGTGATTAATTCAGTAGATACTGGTCTAGAACAATAGGACATTGATATTTTATAATGCCATGATGATAGTTTTATATAAAAGTGGGTTATTTATAAACATGATGGAAATAGGGTAACATAATATTTAACATAAATAGATACCTAATTTCTATATTTTGCTACAACATATCTCTTTGCCTCTCTGTTCTTTGATGTAAAGAGGCTTTAATTGTGGGGATACAAATGAATTACTTCCTGACCTTTGTCTTTTTTTCTATGTCAGACAATTTATTGTTATAAGGAATAAATTTAACAATTAGAAATGTTGTGTTTGTTACAATGTATGTTGGGAGAATAAGGTCAGTTGATGGTAAATTATATGTGGAGATATAGAATGACTGTTTTTAAAACTCTATTGTTGACATAGTGATCCTATTTGTGGTAACTGATGGTAATAATCTCTTTGTAGAAAATATATCACTGCGGTTTACACAAAGCTATATATGCATGAATACCATGGAATATACTAAAATATTTTTCCAACTTCTCTGTGTCTATCAGGTAGCGGCAGGTTTGACCAACCAACACAGAGTTGATAATTACTCCACTAGGGTGAAAAGAACTCCACACTTTCAAAATAAAATATTTATATTGGGCCAGCGTGTTGACACCTCCACCTCTCTGATGGAATGAGAACTCAACTTCCATCTTCTCTCCTCCAACTCTCCACTTGTACCTAACATTGTACTCAGTGCCATCTATATTCTCAATTATCTCCTCTGATCTATCTTGGGAGACTTCAGTCCAATTATTCCAATCAAATAACCAGAAGGATTGCAATTTATCTTGGTGATCTCCATCTCCATACAGATATTTCTGAAGGTCATTCCTCCAGTCAACATATGTCACACCAGGAGGAAGCCAGTTCTGGAAACCAAGTGTAAGGTCAAGCCCCACATCTGCCATTTTCACAGGATTCTCCAACTCTTGACATTTGACATCACAGCAGCTGGTGGTAGTAGTTTGGAGCTCTGTTCTCACAGTGGCCAGTTCTTTCTTAGTACCTTGTTGTTCTGTTTTTATACTTTCTAGTTCTTCCTTTATATCTTGTAGATCTTTCTTCAAAGAATCAATTTTTTTGTCTTTACAATTTACTCCTTTTTTAACAATTTCTATTTCTTCCTTTTTATGAATTAATTCTATTTGCATAGCTCCTAGTTCTTTTTCATCAACTTGTTGTTTTGTTAGCATAGTTTCTAGTTCTTTTTTGTTAACATGTAATTCAGACTTCACAGCATTCAGTTCTCCTTTAGTGTTTTGTAATTCTGTCTTCATTGTGCTCAGTTCATTTATAGTAACTTGAAATCCTGCCTTCACAGTTTCTAGTTCTTCCTTTGTGTTTTTCAAGTCTCTCTCCAATCCTTGTAGATGATCTTCACCAAGTGAGGTTGTGGTTGGGCCAGTGGACAATTCTGACCTCACACCCTCTAGTTCAGTCCTGATGTATCCGAGGTCAACAAGATGTTGGTTTGATATATCCTCAATCTTATTGGACAACATGGCAGTCAAGTTCTGGACTTCTGCTAGAGATGACCCAGTGGACCTCTGGTTGACCAATATTTGGCTGAGGGAAGCCTGAGAAGTTTCTAGCTGCTGGGTCATAACTCCCAGGAGGGCTGGCATCTCCATCTGCCAGGCTTTAAGATCTTCCTTCTCTCCAGATTGAGCCTTCATACATGGGCAGGTGTTCTCCATGTTCTGGAACATGATCCATACAGTTGGGAAACATTTCTAAGTTAGAAGTTGAACAAATATAAACAGAAAATTTAGTAGCAAAGAGATAAAGTATTTTATTATTTTTTTGAGAGAAAAAAGAATGAGTCCTAATGTGGTGGCATTACTGAAGTAGAAACTACATGAAAGGTCAGTCTGACTAGAAGACTCCTCTCTACAAATGACAGTTTTTATTAAACAATTACCATTTTTACTAATTACCAACCTTCCAATAAGAGGAGCCTTTTTCTCATGGTTACTACGGCTCTGAATGGACGAGAGAAGAAAAATTCCTTTCAAACTAACAAAAATAGACACAGTCTTTGACAAATAGAGTGGCTGGAGTTCATTAAATGTGGTCTGGGTTGTCAGGATTGGACCAATTTCTATAATCTTTTAAAATTTTGTGATTAATTTTCAATATACTTCCAAACCATGTGGAAGTTCAAATTTTTTAAACAAAAGTAAACAACACAAATGTACTAAATATCAGACTTCTATATGGCAGCTATGGTCTGGAATAGAATTAAAAGTAGAAAATAGCCACAATCATTTGTGGTGTAATGAGCCTTCTATACAAATAAATCAGTAGAATGAACCAAGTTATAAATAATGGTAAGAATATTGTTGGAAATACAGTATAACCTTGTTGATTCAACACATGATATTTTGACACTTGCATTTATTCTACCATATTCTCATGTCCACAACTCAAGCCTGTCAAATACTAAACATTAATTTGACCGAACAACAATTTGACACCATCAATAAGTTGACAAACTTTCATGGACAATTCTTGTTTAATAAAATAAATTATTACTAAAAACACAACAGGTTGACTCTCAGAACACCATGGCTGTAATTAGCATATGTGCAACATTCTTAAAAGTTACAATGAGACACAAATTTCGGCACCAACTTTCTTCAATTTTTGTCCATCCTGGACCCAATTTAAACCTAACTGGTGCCTGCTAGTTACTGGAATAAACAGAGAGTTGTTTTATAAAGTAACATTTTGTTATTTGAAATAAAATACAGGAAAAACATGAATGTCTAAGAAGATTGAGCAGCTAGAATGTTAACTAAATAGGGTTCTAGCTGAAAGGTAAACAAACACTAAATTTTCCTTTAAAAGATATTTTAAATAAAATTTTCTGCCCTTTTTTTATTTTCAAACTTAATTCTATTTTTCCTGTTTAATTTATTCACCTGTATCAAAATAGTATTTGTAATTTTTCCTTTCTTCCAAAATTTACTTATTTATTTATTACCAGTTGCAAATAAGACACGCTTTATCCGAATTGGATAATTGTGCGTGAAACTATTTACAATAATTCATATTGTCGCGTAAAGGCCTGAAAATACCTCCAAACTCCATCAATAGATGGCGCTCTTGCCTGTTTCCGATCTGAAACTGGTGTGGGAATTGTGGACTGCTGTAGTCCTGGGGCAAATGTTTGTAAATACACTTTTATATTGGCCCTAGGAGGTAACACAATGTAAACACCCGTTGATTGCTGTTCTAGTTTTAGGTAATGTGTAGTATAAATGACAATAAAAAAGTAGTTTTTGAAGTCTTGTTGCCGCTTGCTGTTGTTACTCTCACCATCGCCACATCACTGCTGCTACTCTTCTGGTAAGTCTCTCGTGTCCCCCCCCACCAGTGTTAAGGCGAGAGATACTGCCAGATGAAAGGAGATCCACGGGCGAATCTATTTTTCTAATTCTGAAGAGATAAGATTTGAAGTTACCATGACCCATAAAGTATTGAACATTGTAGAAATTTGGTTTGACAAATTTTGGTATTTTTTAGATGAAAAAACGTTTGAAATTATTGTTGGAGATTCTTCATAGTATTCCTGTAATTTTCTTTCATTATAGTTAGCAATTTCTTTTGTTTAATAAATTAAATCTATATTGTAGCTTATTTCATTTTTCAATATGTTGGATTCTATGTAATCTGTGAGTTTTGGTATTTGTGTTAGCATATGTGTACAGTTTGAGGATGTTGTGGTATAGGCCTGTATGCAGTGTTATAAATGGAAACCATATTGTTTGACCATGTTATTGTACTTAAAGACCGAAAATTCAAAATGATATATGCTAAATACACTAAACACATTTATACTGAACACTCAACAACACTTTGCAAGAAGTGTGTACTAGAATAATTTTGATTTTCATCTATATTTTTAAGGAAATTGTTCGTATATATTGATAATTTAGATTTTTTTTGCCTTATTACCAATTTTATCAAATTAATTAATAATGTAAGTCTTCATAATAAATTTATATATTTATAAACTAGAGACTGTATTCTTTCGGCTGCTAGAAAATATTCTATCTAAATTTAATTTTTCAAAGATTTTATTCATTGTAGAATATTGGGGTCTGCGAGACCCCGCGCGAGTACTAACGTCAGTAAAATAGGCGCGAGTAACTAAGGGTTAAATAAAACTCTATTATACTTTTGTATTCTTTAAATATTTAGCATTCCTGGAAATTATTGATCACACTGGTGAATTCCCAGAAAAGAGCATATTTGGTAGGCGGCGCTGTACGTTGCCACCGCCGTACCTTCGAGGCGTTTTACACGAGTTAAAAATACAATTTCGGTTAAATACTTTGAATTTTATCAATTTAAATTTAATTTACCAATATAATTTTTAAAAATATTTAACAGTTAAAAAACATTTTTTAAAATAAAATATAAACTGATTTTTCTAAAAACGAACATTATTTTTTTAATTATCTGAAACTAACCTAATTCAACTTATCTAAAACTAACCTTATTTAGCGATTAAACTTACCTAATTTAACCTATCTGAAACTAACCTATTTTAATATTTATATTAATATTATAATACGTATTTGTAAAATAAATATAAAACTTGTGTATAAATATATGACTTGAAAATTTGCCACTTAAAATGTTATTATTTAATATTATAAACGTATTTTAATTTAATTTTGAAATTAAAAAGGTAGTGTAAATATAAACAAGGTTAGTTTTAGATAAGTTGAATTAGGTTAGTTTCAGATAATTAAAAAAATAATGTTCGTTTTTAGATAAATTAGTTTAATATTTTATTTTTGAAAAAATGTTTTTTAACTGTTAAATCTTTTTTAAAATTACAATTTAAATTTATATATTTAAATTGGTAAAATTCAAAGTATTTCACCGAAATTGTATTTTTAACTCGTGTAAAACGCCTCGAAGGTACGGCGGTGGCAACGTACAGCGCCGCCTACCAAATATGCTCTTTTCTGGGAATTCACCCCTATCGCCATTTATCATCACATTTTGTAACTATTTATTATTTTGTATTTCTTTGGTGAAAATTCGGTTGTGTTCCTCAACTTGTTTAAAATATTTTCTAATTATTCTAAATTTAACATCTCATTTAAGTTTAATAAAAATTCTCATTTAATTTTTTCAGAAACATTTGTGTATTTAATTAAAAATCATATTCTTTGGCTGGAATTATGGCAAAAAAAAAAGGGTCAATGTTATATTGAACAAATTTTAAAACTAGTGAATAATATTTTGGCATATTTTTACCCAAAGAATTTATAATTTTTATAATTTTTTTTTTTTTTTATAACTTCTAACATATTAATTAATTAAATATTTTTGAAAATTTGTGTTTAGAAAACACCTAATAAAGAAATATTTTAAAATAATTTCATAAAAATAAAGCTAGAGAAAAATAAACTTACTTGTTACGCCAAATTTCACAATAGCAAAAACAGAAAGTTATCTAGACTTAGTTATCTAGGAAGAAAAACGTGGATTAGTACCGCCATCTATCAATTAAATTTGAAACTATTTATAGTTTCTCATTTTTACCCGAGTGTTTATAGCAGATATAATTTAGAGCAGAAAGTAAGTTTTTAAAGTTGTATTTATTAAATATTTTAAATTTACTTATTTACTATTTTTTCAAAAGAATAAATGGTTATAAATCATATTATTTTGTCTGATGATGGTAACAATGCTGTTTACTGAAATGTCACACACAATTAATTTATTTGGATTAGGTTTTCTTGTACCTTGTAAATATATACATATTTACAAGGTACAAGAAAACCTAATCCAAATAAATTAATAGTGTGTGACATTTCAGTAAACAGCATTGTTACCATCATCAGACAAAATAATATGATTTATAACCATTTATTCTTTTGAAAAAATAGTACAAATGTGATATTGTACTGGGATAAGGTGCATAAATTATGAAAAAGGCAACTCCTTATCGTGCAACTGATGGCTTGCAAGAATAGTTGATATTTATTCCAATAGATGGCGCAAGCCATCAGCAACTTTCAGTTGAATGATAAGGAGATGCCTTTTTAATAATTTATTTTTTTATCTGATGATGGTAACATGCTATTTACCAAAATGTCACACACTATTAATTTATTTGGATTAGTCTTATTTTCTTGTAGCTATAATCCAAATTGTGCTTTATCATATTTACAAAGTAATAAGACCAAATCCATATAAATAGTGAGTGATGTTTTGGTAACAACGCTGTTCCCGAAATGTCACACACTATCTATTTAGATTTGGTCTTATTATCTTGTGATTCGAATCCATAATTCTAATAGTACCTTATTGTTATGATTGATCCGGCAACACTGCCGACTCGACTTGTAAACACTCTTAGATATATAACCAGGTTATAATATATAGATGTTAATAAATAAATACTTAGTTCAGTTGCATTCTGCGTGATCAAATAGACACAAGAACAACATAAACAACATGGTGGCAGCGGTGGGATTCGAACCCACGCGAACTCGCCCTGCACGGAAATGTAGCGGAAAATTGGCGAAGGTTCAAACAGCGATTAATGCTTTATCTTGAAGCAACAGAAAAAGCCACAAAGCCTGATAAACTGAAAGTTGCCATTTTATTAAATTTTATTGGCGAAGAAGCCTTGGAAGTTTTCAACACATTTCGTTTAAAAGAAGATGAAGCAGAAAATTTCGATCTTGTAATAAACAAATTTGATGATTTTTGCGAGCCTAAAAAGAACGTCATTTTTGAAAGATTCAAATTTTTTTCAGCGACCCAGAAGGATGATGAATCCATCGATAGTTTTATAACAGAACTAAAAGGATTATCCACATCATGTGAATTTGAATCACAAAAGGATAGTTTAATTAGGGATCGCATTGTGTATGGAATACAAGACAAGGCTTTGCAGGAACGCCTCTTAAGAGAGCCCAATTTAACTCTTATAAAAGCCATTGAAATGTGCAAAACAGATGAAATAAGCAAGCAACAGATCAAGATCATGCAGAACAACCAGAACATTTGTCAAATAAGAAAATATGAAAAGAAACACAGTCCAAAACAAAATCAAGAATCTGAAAAAGAATTCAAATGCCAAAGGTGTGGAAAGTCCCACAGAGCAAAAAATTGTCCTGCATGGGGTAAAAGATGCTCCAAATGCAAAAAGATGAATCATTTTGCAGCTTTCTGTAAAAGTTCAGCTATCAGAAGTCTGAATGATGAAACAGAAGAAACTGTATGGTCAATACATGAAGCAAAAGTAGTCCATACTTTGGAATAGAAAAAATCCATCATAGTGAATGGAAAGGAAATATGTTTCAAGTTGGACTCTGGAGCAGAAGTAAATGTTTTGCCATACACATTCACCAGACAAATGAAAGGTTTGGAAATATTTCAGACTAACCGAAAGCTAACATCATATACAGGACATGAAATCAAGATAAAAGGAATTGCCACACTAAATTGCAAAACTAAAAATAAGACGGAAAGTCTAGAATTTTTCATTGCTGATGGATACTATCAACCAATTTTAGGAATAGAAGCTATTGAAAAGCTTTCACTAATTAAGAAATGTGATGCTGTCCAAACAGAGCAAAACAATTCAGCAAAAGAAATTTTGAACAGGCACAAAAATATATTTGAAGGCATAGGAAGACTGCCAATTGAACACAAGATTAGACTAAAAGAAAATGCAACTCCAGTTATTGCTCCAAGCAGAAAAATTCCTTTTTCCATTAGAGAAAAAGTTAAAGCAGAATTGAAACGGATGGAAAAACTTGACATTATTGAAAAAGTTGAAGAACCAAGCGAATGGACACACCCTATTGTAGTGGTATAAAAACCTGGAAATGTCAGAATTTGCATGGACCCCAGGGAACTGAACAAATATGTTCAGAGAGAGCGCTATATTCTGCCAACAGCTGAAACAATATTTTCTGAACTGAAAGGTGCTACAGTTTTCTCTGTATTTGATGCATCATCAGCTTTCTGGCAAGTCCCATTAGACAAAGAAAGCACCAACCTGTGCACCATTGCGACTCCCTTTGGAAGATTCCGGTTCAAGCGACTTCCCTATGGATTGAACAGTGCATCGGAGGTATTCCAGCGATGCATAAACAATATTCTTTCAGGTCTCCAGGGAACTGCTTGCTATATGGATGACATCTTGATCTATGGAAGCACAATGGAAGAGCACAACCGAAACCTTGAAACAGTTCTTCGAAGGTTGGAAGAAAATAATGTCAAGCTCAATGCTAAGAAGCAGCAGATAGCTGTCGACAAAGTAAATTTCTTAGGCCATATAATCAGTCGAGATGGAATAGCCATTCAAGCTTCAAGAGCAGAGGCAATACAAAAGTTGAAAAGACCTGAGAACAAGACTGAAGTCCAAAGATTCTTAGGTATGGTAACGTACCTTGGCAAATTCATTCCTAATCTTTCTGACAAGACTGCACCTCTAAGGAAATTGATAAGCAACAAGAGTGAACGGAAATTTGGAGGCGAAGAAATTGATTGTTTTAAAAAACTCAAGAATATGGTCTCGAATGCTCCAATATTGACATTTTTTGACCCAACCAAGCCAATCACCATTTCATCTGATGCAAGCCAATATGGTATTGGTACAGTGCTCATGCAAGGGGGACATGCAATTGAGTATGCGTCCTTCAGCCTGAATGCAACTCAAAGAAAATACGCACAGATAGAGAAAGAACTTTTGGCTATAGTCTTTGGATGTGAACGCTTCCAGTATTATATTTGGGGAAATGATGTTATTGTGGAAACTGACCACAAACCTCTCCTGAGTATTGTTAAGAAACCTTTAGAAAAGCTTTCCCCAAGACTGCAAAGAATGGTCTTACGTCTCATGAGATTTCAAATATCTTTGAAGTTCACACCAGGGAAAAACATGTTTGTAGCTGACCATCTGTCTAGAGATCCATTAAAAGATGAGGTGGACACAAGCTATTTAGAAGGTCAAACTGAATCAGTGCACATGTTGCTGGTTACCACAGATGAAAAAATAAAGAGACTACAAAAGGAAACTCATGGGGACCACACCTTGATACAACTAATAGAGTATGCAAAGAATGGATGGCCGAAATATAAAACTAAGGTCTGTGATGAAGCAAAACCCTACTGGCAATTTCAAGATGAAATTCATGTGAGTGACGGAATTGTTTACAAAGGAAATTGCCTCATGGTGCCATCGACTCTTCGAAAAGAAATCCTGCAGGTTGTTCATTCATCACACCAGGGCATAGCAGCTTCCAAAGAAAAAGCAAGATCAGCATTTTACTGGCCAGGCATGATAACACAAGTAGAAAATGAAGTGGAAAAGTGCAGAACATGTCAGGAATATTCAAGAAAGAATCCTGAGGAGTCAAGAATAGCTCATGAAATCCCTGAATTTCCATGGGAAAAAATTGCTGTAGATTTCATGGAGGTGAGTGGAACCAGTTCCATCTTGGTTGTCGATTACCACTCAAAGTTTGTTGAAATCCGGAAATTATCAAGCAAAAGAGAAACCGAAACCATCCTGCAGTTGAAAACCATTTTCAGGACTCATGGAATTCCAAGAACTCTAGTTTCGGATAATGGACCCCCTTTTAACTCTACTGGATTCAAAAATTTTGCTCAGAAATATGAATTCAAACACCAAACCTCCAGTCCCAAATATCCAAGATCTAATGGACAAGTTGAGAGGACAATTCAAACCATCAAAGGACTGATAATTAAAGCTGTGAAGTCAGGAAGAGATCCCAATCTGGCTTTGATGGAGTTCAACAACACACCTAAGTATGACTTGCCATCTCCGACCCAAATGCTTATGGGAAGATCTGTGAGAACTCTTTCGACATATACCCGACAACAGTTGAAACCACTGTTTGACACAACAAAGAATTATCAAAAATTGAGAGACCATCAACAAAAGTATGCAGGAAGTCCAAAGAGAATTTTGAGACCTTTGGAAGTAGGAGACAACATCATGTTGCAGGAAAGGCATAGAAAATGGGTTCCGGCAACAGTGACCGCAAAGCATGAAACTCCACGCTCATATATGGTGAAAACACCAAGTGGTTCTGAATACCGCAGGAACAGGTCTCACCTTAGACCGAGAAAGTTCAGTGTAGAAGATTCTGCCCCAACAAGTCAAAGTCCAAGCATTCCTGGATCTCAAGCAGGGACAGCCATGGATGACAACATACAAGATCACGGAAGACCCACTTCCGAAAACAGAAGAGCATTTCATCCAAGGGAGGACATTGCCAAGAAAGGTGAAGAATCATCTACTTCTCCTAGTGTGCGAACCCGCAGTGGTAGAACAGTGAGAAAACCTTTGCGTTATAGAGACTAGGAGAACTGCAATCCTTTTTTATTTTGTTTAAAGGAAACATGTTATGATTGATCCGGCAACACTGCCGACTCGACTTGTAAACACTCTTAGATATATAACCAGGTTATAATATATAGATGTTAATAAATAAATACTTAGTTCAGTTGCATTCTGCGTGATCAAATAGACACAAGAACAACATAAACAACACTAATCATTTTTTTATATAATTTACAGAGTGCCAAATCTATTTGAGAACAAAATAATGTCCATGGGAAGAATGTATAGACATAAGAAAAAGAGCATATATTACATATCAAAAATGATAAAGCACAATTTGGATTCAATTTTAATCTTTTGTCTGATGATGGTGACAATGCTGTTGCCGAAATGTCACACACTAATAAATTACATATCAAAGTTTTATATAGATGAACACATACACATAAAGGATGACATCATTCAATGAACCTGCCATCAGCGGCAATAACAGCTTCTATACGCTGTCGACTGCAGGCAGCAATGAGATGGGTCTTGGGAATGTTTGCCATTGTATCCACTATAGCAGCTCTGTGTTGTGGGAATGACTATTGGAGTCAACTACACCCCACATGTAATAGTCCAGTAGATTGACATTTGGTGAGCTGGGGGGCCAAATGTTAGGTGTGACATAGTCATGAAGATTCTCGGCCATCCATTCTTGGGTTGTTCTGGCTGTATGAGATGGTGCTGAGTCTAGTTGAATTACATATGGCCTTCCATGTGCTACAGCAGCGATCCAAGGCTTGACAACTGTGGCTAACACCTCGATGTAAGCAATGGCATTGACTCTGGAACCTGGAGTAAAATATGTGGAGACATCACCTTCACTACTGACAACACCAAGAACCATCAATGATGCTGGAAATTTGGTATACATGACCGTAGGTACCTCACATGGCTTTTACACAGCCACCGATCATTTTTGTTGTTTATCTTCTGGTCCTAAACCAAGTTCTTCTCGTCTGATAAAAACCAGATCATTCCTGGCTCACAGGATGTTTGTACTTATTTAGAAAGCGCTTGGCTCTCGTCAAGCAGTTCACCTTGATTCTTTCAGACATGAACTGTCTTCTCCGCATCATGTATGATTTTTAATGGAGATCCTCATGAACCACACATCGGATGGTAGCCTCATCAACCTGCAGCTCTATGGTGAGTGCCCTCATCGATTTCCCTGGATCCTCATCGATGGCAGCCAGGACACGGCTTATCAAGTCTGGCTTCCTGAAACTGTCAGAATGTCGACAATGTCGTTTCCTTTTGGAAACTTCCGCCACATTACCCTTTGTAGTTCCCAATTCTCTCCGAACTTTGAAAACAAATGATGGGGTAACTTTCAAAAATGCAGCAGTATTTGAATCGGTGTGTCCTGTAACCAAGGAGACAATAGCTGCATGTCTCTTCATTTCTTGTGTAAGAGTAGGTTCTGCCATGTCTACCTGTTGAATATTATGTTACTATAACACACAGTGGCACCTATATTGTGTGTTCTCAAATAGCTCCGCACCCTGTACAACTCATGGACAGAATTTAAGGAAGTTGTACCTTTTAGCATTTATATTGGAATTCAGACAATAACTCTGAAAGATATTAGTGACCTTTATTGGAGACACACAAGATAACAAAGTGGGAAAAAATTGCCTGTCTCTTTAATAACATCAAAGACTTTCTTAAATGCTGTCCATGAGTTATGAGACACTATACAATAGAGAGAGAGAAGGAAGTTTTAGTGTAACAATATTATTTATAACATCAGTGAGCTAGAAATTTCAGTGGGTGAACCATTATGATCTGGTCCTTTAAAATAATGATTTTGCCCATCACTATTATGTATAAATCTGCTTTTGCCGGTCCCAAGCCCGGATGAAAAAGGAGGAGGGGGAGCAGTAACAAGCTCACTAAAAACCTGGGCTCAGCTGAAAGTACCCTGTAAGGGCTCCTGATCCAGTGATACAGGATGAACAGCTTTTGTGCTCCCATGTTAGAAATGGCTGCACATGGCATCTGTTCCTCATGTCAGAGGCGGCCATTTCTTTTGGAGCTAAGCCGGCCTGCCACTGAGTAGTGCTCCCAGTCTTAATGACAAAGGCAGACGCATTCTACTTCACCCAATTATGATGGTTTTTAAACAGACACCATCAAGGGTCACAACTTGATACCCTAATATGATTGAGTGGAGATAAGAAGAAGAATAAGAAGACATTTACTCAGTCTTAATTCCATAAAGTCAGTCAGGATCTCTGCCAGACAGTGGACACAATAATGAAAGATGTTTTAAACCATCTCATTGCCCAAAGAACAATTTGGTATTGCATCGCATTTAATTTTGGTTTACAGAGAATGTGGCATTTTGGTAACAGTGTTGTTACCATCATCAGACTAAAGTACTGAATGTGACTTTTGGGTAACAGTGTTGTAACTATCATCAGACAAAAGTACTGAATGTGACATTTTGGATACAGTGTTGTTACTATCATCAGACAAAAGTACTGAATGTGACATTTTTGTGTTGTTACTATCATAGGACAAAAGTACTAAATGTGAAATTACGGTAACAGCGTGGTTACCATCATCGGACAAAAGTACTGAATGTGACATTTTTGTAACAGTGTTGTTACCATCATCAGACAAAAGTACTGAATGTGACATTTTGGTAACAGCGTTGTTACTATCATCAGACAAAAGTACTCAATGTGACATTTTTGTAACAGTGTTGTTACCATCATCAGACAAAAGTACTGAATGTGACATTTTTAAAACAGCGTTGTTACTATCATCAGACAAAAGTACTGAATGTGACATTTTTGTAACAGTGTTGTTACTATCATCAGACAAAAGTACTAAATGTGACATTTCAGTAACAGTGTTGTTACTATCATCAGAGAAAAGTACTGAATGTGACATTTCTGTAACAGTGTTATTACCATCAACGGACAAAAGTACTGAATGTGACATTTTTGTAACAGCGTCGTAACTATCATCAGACAAAAGTACTTAATGTGACATTTCAGTAACAGTGTTGTTACCATTATCGGACAAAAGTAATGAATGTGATATTTCAGTAACAGCGTTGTTACTATCATCAGACAAAAGTACTGAATGTGATATTTTGGTAACAGTATTGTTACCATCATCGTACAAAAGTACTGAATGTGACATTTTTGTAACAGCGTTGTTACTATCATCAGACAAAAGTACTTAATGTGACATTTCAGTAACAGTGTTGTTACCATCATCGGACAAAAGTACTGAATGTGATATTTCAGTAACAGCATTGTTACTAACATCAGACAAAAGTACTGATTGTGATATATCAGTAACAGCGTTGCTACCATCATCAGACAAAAGTACTGAAATGGACCCAAATGGATAAGGTCTTTATTGCTAAGGCCTGTGCTTCATTCCGCACTTGCCAAAACACTGTTGTAGAGGAAGGCACTGAAGGAGGGAGATATGGAGAGACCATGTGACCCACCCTCAGTAGAGGAAGGCACTGAAGGAGGGAGAAATGGAGAGACCATGTGACCCACCCTCAGTAGAGGTAGGCACTGAAGGAGGGAGATATGGAGAGACCATGTGACCCACCCTCAGTAGAGGAAGGCACTGAAGGAGGGAGATATGGAGAGATCATGTGACCCACCCTCAGTAGAGGAAGGCACTGAAGGAGGGAGATATGGAGAGACCATGTGGCCCACCCTCAGTAGAGGAAGGCACTGAAGGAGGGAGATATGGAGAGACCATGTGACCCACCCTCAGTAGAGGAAGGCACTGAAGGAGGGAGATATGGAGAGATCATGTGACCCACCCTCAGTAGAGGAAGGCACTGAAGGAGGGAGATGTGGAGAGACCATGTGACCGACCCTCAGTAGAGGAAGGTACTAAAGGAGGGAGATATGGAGAGACCATGTGGCCCACCCTTAGAAGAGGAAGGCACTGAAGGAGGGAGAAATGGAGAGACCATGTGACCCACCCTCAGTAGAGGAAGGCACTGAAGGAGGGAGATGTGGAGAGACCATGTGACCCACCCTCAGTAGAGGAAGTTACTGAAGGAAGGAGATACGGAGAGACCATGAGGCCCACCCTCAGTAGAGGAAGGCACTGAAGGAGGGAGATATGGAGAGACCATGTAACCCACTCTCGGTAGAGGATGTCACTGAAGGAGGGAGATGTGGAGAGACCATGTGACTCACCCTCAGTAGAGGAAGGCACTGAAGGAAGAATAGATACGGAGAGACCATAAGGCCCACCCTCAATAGAGGAAGGCACTGAAGAAGGGAGATATGGAGAGACCATGTGACCCACTCTCAGTAGAGGAAGTCACTGAAGGAGGGAGATATGGAGAGACCATGTGACCCACTCTCAGTAGAGGAAGTCACTGAAGGAGGGAGATGTGGAGAGACCATGTGACCCACCCTCAGTAGAGGAAGGCACTGAATAAAGGAGATACGGAGAGACCATGAGGCCCACCCTCAGTAGAGGAAGGCACTGAAGGAAGGAGATACAGAGAGACCATGAGGCACACCCACAGTAGAGGAAGGCATTGAAGGAGGGAGATATGGAGAGACCATGTGGCCCACCCTCAGTAGAGGAAGGCATTGAGGATGGAGATATGGAGAGACCATGTGGCCCACCCTCAGTAGAGGAAGACACTGAAGGAGGGAGATGTGGAGAGACCATGTGACCCACCCTCAGTAGAGGAAGGCACTGAAGGAGGGAGATATGGAGAGACCATGTGGCCCACCCTCAGTAGAGGAAGGCACTGAATAAAGGAGATACGGAGAGACCATGAGGCCCACCCTCAGTAGAGGAAGGCACTGAAGGAGGGAGATATGGAGAGACCATGAGGCCCACCCTCAGTAGAGGAAGGCACTGAAGGAGGGAGATATGGAGAGACCATGTGGCCCACCCTCAGTAGAGGAAGGCACTGAAGGAGGGAGATATGGAGAGACCATGAGGCCCCACCCTCAGTAGAGGAAGGCATTGAGGATGGAGATATGGAGAGACCATGTGGCCCACCCTCAGTAGAGGAAGGCACTGAAGGAGGGAGATGTGGAGAGACCATGTGACCCACCGTCAGTAGAGGAAGGCACTGAAGGAGGGAGATATGGAGAGACCATGTGGCCCACCCTCAGTAGAGGAAGGCACTGAAGGAGGGAGATATGGAGAGACCATGAGGCCCACCCTCAGTAGAGGAAGGCATTGAGGATGGAGATATGGAGAGACCATGTGGCCCACCCTCAGTAGAGGAAGGCACTGAAGGAGGGAGATGTGGAGAGACCATGTGACCCACCCTCAGTAGAGGAAGGCACTAAAGGAGGGAGATATGGAGAGACCATGTGGCCCACCTTCAGTAGAGGAAGGCACTGAAGGAGGGAGATATGGAGAGACCATGAGGCCCACCCTCAGTAGAGGAAGGCACTGTAGGAGGGAGATATGGAGAGACAATGAGGCCCACCCTCAGTAGAGGAAGGCACTGAAGGAGGGAGATATGGAGAGACCATGAGGCCCACCCTCAGTAGAGGAAGGCACTGAAGGAGGGAGATGTGGAGAGACCATGTGACCCACCCTCAGTAGAGGAAGGCACTGAAGGAGGGAGATATGGAGAGACCATGTGGCCCACCCTTAGTAGAGGTAGGCACTGAAGGAGGGAGATATGGAGAGACCATGAGGCCCACCCTCAGTAGAGGAAGGCACTGAAGGAGGGAGATACGGAGAGACCATGAGACCCACCCTCAGTAGAGGAAGGCACTGAAGGAGGACTGTGTTCGTTGTAGAGAAATAAGTTTGTTATAGTAAGTGTTGACAATATTAAATGACAGTATTAAATTATTTGGATTAGGTCTTATTTTCTTGTAAAGTATGCAAAACTTTCTTACAACAATTATATTTACATAGATTCAATTCATTAACTCTTCTTAAATAATATTTACATATTTTCGCTTTTAATTTTAAAAAGATGATTATATACAACGTGATTTTATTCTGATAGATGGCGCTAGCCATCAGCAACTTTCAGTTGCATGAAAATGAGAAGCCTTTTTTTATCTTTTCTTCTTCAAGTTTTGTTCGTGATTGTATAAATCTCAATACAATATTAGAGTGGTATGGTAGATTAAACTGGCAAAACTGCCTGGAGGGTTTACCATTGATGAGCCAGGCCCTCCCAATATTTATAGCATTGCAGTAAGGTAAAAGAGAAATATTCACATTTGATTTTCAAACTCTAAACCAATGGAATGGCGAATATCAGTTATTCCATAACCAGAACAATTTAGAGAAATGGTGTTATCCTTTTTTCTATATTTAAAGAATATTTTTGTTTCTATTATTTGAATATATTTGGTGGATTATCGTGTGGAAAAGCCTGAGGTGTTTGCACTAGTGTATCATATATATATAAGAATGTTTTATAATATTTTTAAGGAAAGATATAGAAAATTTCGATGTTGAATTGAGAGTATAACGTTGAATTGAGGGTATAATGTCAGTATAGTAAACTATAACTGAACGAATAAGTTGAATTGAATATAATTTATATGAAAGATAGTTGTATACATTAATGATGATTAAAAACAAATTATAATGTTATTATTTGGGGGTATTAAAAAGGTTTTAATTTTTTATGTAACAATATAGGGTTATAACAAGTTCATGCTTTTACCTTAGCTGTTACACGTCATTTAATTATTTCAAAAATATTACTTTAAAAAAATATTTTAAATTTTCTTTCTTAATAACTTTAAATTGTTTGATAAAAAGATTACATGGTTCTGTCTTTGCTCTTTTTCCTACCCTAATATCTTCAATTCTTCCTTTTTTTTTCTATGTTCTGCTTAAATGATGCGTAACGGCCGAGGTAATAAGCGTGAACTTGTTATAACCCTATATTGTTACATAAATAATTAAAAGCATATTTATACCCAAATAATAATATTTTATAATTTGTTTTTAATCATCATTAATTTATATATACAACTATCTTTCATATAAATTATATTTAATTATACTTATATATATATATATATACAGTCGAACCTCTTTAATTCAACACCCCAAGGGATCAGAGCTTTCGGTTGAATTAAAGAAAGTGTTGAATTGAAGTTAGATGATTAGCTAATCCTCTAACTCGACAAAATAACATTTTTAAAAAAGAGCTTTGTAATATAGATTAATGATATTAATTGAAACCATTGTGTGTACTTTTTTTGTATGATTTTTTTTTATTTTCATAATTAACTTTTAGTATAAGGGACAAAATGGCATTAATACATTTTTTCACAACATAAATAATTACAAATAATATTTTATTTTTATTGAAAAATATATAAGTTGAAATAAATATGAAAAATAAAAAGAAAATTTAAAAATATTAATTTAAAAAAATCATGAAGATCTTTTTAAAAATTGCTTTATAGATGTCTGTTTTGCACTGAAATCCTATTCAAGATGAATTCCAGATGGTCTATTTTTAAAAGACATGCATGTCTTTCTTCCTCTGAAATGTCTTTTAAATAACAAAGAGCTTTATTGTATTAACCCTTAACTGTACAGGCGAATTTTTCTTACCTAACTAGACGGGTTGGGTAGATTTAACCCACTTATGTAACTTTATGGAATGAGCGCTAAATAATGATTGAAATCAATATTCAAAAAATATTTAATAAATACAAATGTTGACATTTTGATGTTTAAAAATTCTGAATATAATCTATTTACAGATTTCTCTAATTGACACACAAGGCAAAGGGTTTTTATTTTTTACAGTGTTTTTGATGGATATTGTAGCACCTTTTTGGAGTATTGATTGTTGTGGCATCATAGATTCCCTTGATGTACGTGAACCATTATTCTTCTTGAATTGTCGTCTGTAATTCCAGCGAGTGAGAATTTATATTATGTGTGGCCAGGTGTTCCTCAGTCTCCAGATAGTTCTCTCTGTTGACATGATTGATAATAATACTTATACAAAGAAAGAAGTGTTATTTTATAAGAGGAAGCTAAAAAATAGCGGAAGATAGCGACTCAAGTATGAGCCACAAGCTAACACTGACACGAAAAATTCTCAAGGTCCTGGACGGGCTGGGAAGAATCCGCACCCACATGCAAATTTAACCCCCTTTACAAAACTGATATTTAAAAATGATGGATAGAAAATGTTTGTATCACTGTAAAATTCAAATACATGAAAGCTGGTAGCTCTCAGTAAATGAAAAAAAAAAATTCCTATTTTAAGTTTATGCATGGGCGGAATCAACCGTACCTGTCCTGTTAAGTTTTTGGCTATTGGGATTATATTGGTAAATTAAGTGACCAGCTTATATAATTGTCTATATGGATATTTTTTACTTCTAAGTAAACATGTCACAGGCCATGATAATCATGGTATGTAGTTAACTTCAAGTTAGTGGTTAGTTACGTACACTAAAGAGACTCCATGTGGCACAACCATATTTTATTCAAACAACCATACAAGTGATTAGAAATAAATCCCATTCAATCAAACATACTGGTCTAGAACAATAGGATATTTTATAATGCCATGATGATAGTTTTATATAAAAGTGGGTTATTTATAAACATAATGGAAATAACAGAATATTTAACATAAAGAGATACCTAATTTCTATATTTTGCTACAACATATCTCTCTGTTCTTTGATGTAAAGAGGGTTTAATTGTGGGGATACAAATGAATTACTTCCTGACCTTTCCCAATATGTCAGACAATTTATTGTTATAAGGAATAAATTATGCCCCGTCGAAGGGCGTGAAGCCCGAAAGCTTGTAGCCCATGTATAGTAAAAATAAAAATTTTCTCTTCGTTTTATAACTATTTACAATGTTGTGTTTGTTACAATGTATGTTGGGAGAATAAGGTCAGTTGATATGGTAAATTATATGTGGAGATATAAAATGACTGTTTTTGAAACTCTATTGTTGACATAGTGATCCTATTTGTGGTAACTGATGGTAATAATCTCTTTCTAGAAAATATATCACTGTGGTTTACACAAATTTATATAGGCATGAAACCAATTGGATTTACTAAAATATTTTTTAAACTTCTCTGTGTCTATCAGGTAGCGGCAGGTTTGACCAACCAACACAGAGTTGATAATTACTCTATCAGTGTGAATAGAACCACTCACATACAAAATAAAATATTTATATTGGGCCAGGGTGTTGACACCTTCACCTCTCTGATGGAATGACACCTCAACTTCACTCTTCTCTCCTCCAACTCTCCACTTATACCTAACATTGTACTCAGTGCCATCTATATTCCTGATTATCTCCTCTGATCTATCTTGGAAGACTCCAGTCTGATTATACCTACTAAATAACCAGACGTTATTCAATTTATCTCTGTGATCTCCATCTCCATACAGATATTTCTGAAGGACATTCACCCAGTTAGAATATCTTGCATAATGAGGAAGCCAGTTCTGGACACCAAGTGTAAGGTCAAGCCCCACATCTGCCATTTTCACAGGATTCTCCAACTCTTGACATTTGACATCAAAGCAGGTGGTGGTAGTAGTTTGGAGCGCTGTTCTCACAGTGGCCAGTTCTTCCTTAGTACCTTGTAGTTCTGTTTTCACACTTTCTAGTTCTTCCTTAGTACCTTGTTGTTCTGTTTTTACACTTTCTAGTTTTTCCTTTATATCTTGTAGATCTTTCTTCAAAGAATCAATTTTTTCGTCTTTACAATTTACTCCTTTTTTAACAATTTCTATTTCTTCATTTCTATGAATTAATTCTATTTGCATAGCTTTCAGTTCATTTTTCTTAACATGTAATTCAGAATTTACAGTATTCATTTCTCCTTTAGTGTTTTGTAATTCTGTCTTCATCGTGCTCAGTTCATTTATAGCAACTTGATATCCTGCCTTCACAGTTTCCAGTTCTTCCTTTGTGTTTTTCAAATCTCTCTCCAATCCTTGTAGATGATCTTCACCAAGTGAGGTTGTAGTTGGGCCAGAGGGCAATTCTGACCTCACACCCTCTAGTTCAGTCCTGATGTATCCGAGGTCAACAAGATGTTGGTTTGATATATCCTCAATCTTATTGGACAACATGGCAGTCAAGTTCTGGACTCCTGCTAGAGATGACCCAGTGGACCTCTGGTTGACCAATATTTGGCTGAGGGAAGCCTGAGAAGTTTCTAGCTGCTGGGTCATAACTGTCATGAGGCCTGACATCTCCCTCTGCCAGGCTTTAAGATCTTCCTTCTCTCCAGATTGAGTCTTCATACTGGAACTGATTTCTTGAAGGAGCTGAATGATAGGAGATTCCAGACTCTCTCCCCTGAACTCATTCCTGACTTTGATCTGGTCCAGGTTTTCTTTCAGCAGGTTTTTACACTGTGACATTTCCAGTGAAAGGTCCCTCAATGAATCACATATATGCGGGAGGTAAACATTCAGTAATTTTTCATCTTTTTCTTTTAAACAAACATCTGTCTCATTTCTACATCCCTGGTCCAACAGCCCAGATGACTGAGGATTTTTACTGTCAGAGTGGACACTCTCCCCAGGGCTGACACCAATTTGTCCACACAGAGCCTCATGTTGCTGGAGAGAATCCCAAGTTAATAATGCCCCACAAAACTGACAACACCCAAATTGACGTTTGCAGGCTACGGTCATGTGAGATGCCAGATCTTTTCTCAATATTTTTGTTCCACAGGACTGTGGGCAGTCCACAATACAAAATTGGCACAAGGAACTGTGCAGCATGGCTTCCAAGGTATTCCTGTAAGTCTGGGAACATCCCTGGAATGGGCAGGTGTTCTCCATGTTCTGGAACATGATCCATACAGTTGAAGAACATTTCTAAGTTAAAAGTTGAACAAGTATAAACAGAAAATTTGGTAGCAAAGAGAAAATGTATTTTATTATTTTTGTGAGAGAAAAAAGAGAGTCCAAATGTGGTGATATTACTAAAGTAGAATCTGCATGAAAGGTCAGTCTCACTAGAAGACTCCTCTTCAGATGACACTTTTTATTAAACAATTACCATTTTTACTAATTACCAACCTTCCAATGAGTGGAGCCTTTTTCTAATGGTTACTATGGTTCTGAATGGACGAAAGAAAAAAATTCCTTTCAAACTAAAAAAAATAAACACAGTCTTTGGCAAATTGAGTGGCTGGAGTTCATTAAATATGGTCTGGGTTTTCGTGAATGAACCAATTTCTATAATCTTTAAAAATTTTGTGATCAATTTTCAATATACTTCCAAACCATGTGAAAGTTAAAATATTTTAAACAAAAGTAAACAACACAAATGTACTAAATATCAGACTTCTATATGGCAGCTATGGTCTGGAATAGAATTAAAAGTAGTAAATAGCCACAATCATTTGTGGTGTAATGAGCCTTCCATACAAATAAATCAGTAGTAGGAACAAAATAATGGTAAGAAGATTGTTAGAAATACAGTATAACCTTGTTGATTCAACACATGATAATTTGACACTTGCATTTATTCTACCATATTCTCATGTCCACAACTCAAGCCTGTCAAATACTAAACATTAATTTGACCAAACAACAATTTGACACCATCAATAAGTTGACAAACTTTCATGGACAATTCTTGTTTAAAAAAATAATTTATTACTAAAAACACAACAGGTTGACTCTCAGAACACCATGGCTGTAATTAGCTAATGTGCACCATTCATAAAAGTTACAATGAGACTCGGCACCAACTTTCTTCAATTTTTGTCCATCCTGGTCCCAATTCAAACCTAACTGCTAGTTACTGGAATAAACAAAGAGTTGTTTTATAAAGTAACATTTTGTTATTTGAAATAAAATACAGGAAAGACATGAATTTCTAAGAAGATTGAGCAGCTAGAATGTTAACTAAATAGGGTGCTAGCTGGAAGATAAACAAACACTAAATTTTACCTTTAAAAGATGATATTTTAAATAAAATTTTCTGCCCTTTTTTTAAATTCTAAAACTTTGTTCACTTTCTCCCTGTTTAATTTATTCACCTATTTCAAAATAGTATTTTTCCTTTGTTCCAAAATTTACTAAGTCACTTTTATCCACTATGTTAAATGGCAAAATAAAAGGACATTGTAAGTAAACAACCCAAAGTAAGCCACACTCTCAAAAAGGCTAAAATTAATTTCTGTTAATTAAATGTTTCTATAATTTGTTAGAAAGGTTTTAGGGTTTTATATTATTTTAGAAATTAATACATACGATTTTAGTAATTGAAAATAGTTTATATTTATGCAAAACTATATCTGTAAATTTATTTACTAGTAATAATATATAAGAATAGTGAGGAGTGATAACTATGGAAATATTAATGATGATATACCACAGAATATTTAAAATAATTATTCAGTGACAATATTATATAAAATATTAAAGTCTAAAATTGAATTCATATATTCAACACTCCTTCTTGAATTCATGTTTTAGAGTTTTAATTACTCTATCAAAACATCTGTAGCAGTGAAGATCTGTGTTTTTCAAAAGTTTCCTTTGGCAGAGGCTTGGTTAGGATATCAGCAACTTGGTCTTGGGTTGGGCAAAACTGAACAGCAACATTTTCTCTTATCTGATCTTTCAAAAAATGATATCGAACATCTATATGTTTTGTCTTTCTGTTCATTTGTCCTGTCTTCATTAAAGTCATTGCACTTTGGTTGTCAATATTTAGTTTAGCAAGTATGGTTTCATTTGTAAGTTCTTTTTGTTCATTTCCTCTAGCAACAAGTCTTGCTTTATAATGTCCACCATCCTTTATCTTGAATATCCATCTAGAACTGAGTATCTTCTTTCCTTTAACTTCTTCAGCATTTACAAAATCCCAGGTTTCATTTTTCTTCAATGAATCTTTTTCTTCCTGTATTGCTTTTACCCAGTTTTCTTTGTCTACTCCGGTTACAGCTTCATTGTATGTTAACAATCCTATTTCTCCAGAAACAGAATTCAACACTTCATAATCTTTTAGTCTTTCAGGTCTATTGATATTTTCTCTATTCCTTAACATATATCTTGAATTGGTCGAGTTCTGTGGTTTATAATGGGTATCCAATTCCATTTTAGTGTCTTGACTTTCCTCTATTTCAGAATCCAAATCTTCTCTGTATCTTGGCTGAATGACACTGGTCATTTCATTTGTTAGTTTTCCTGTAAACACCACATCTCTTGCAATTATAATCCTTCTTTTCTGCATGTCCCACAATCTGTATCCATTTCCACTGTATCCGATAAGTGAATATTTTTCACTTTTACTATCCAATTTTTTTAGGTTTCTTAATTTTTTGACATACACTTCACTCCCGAATAATTTTACATTAGAAAGATTAGGCTTTCTTCCAAACCACATCTGTGCTGGTGTTGTTTGTACTGTATTTGAAGGGCTTCTGTTGATTAAATAGGCAGCGACTCTTGTGGCCTCTCCCCACATTTCCTTATTTAATTTGGAATCCAGCAAAAGTGCTCTGGTTTTTTCAATCAGAGTTCGATTCAACCTTTCTGCTTTTCCATTCAATTGTGGAGTATATGGAACTGTAAAATCAAGTATTATTCCTTTCATTTTGCACCATTCTTTAACTTGCGTATTGGCATATTCACCGCCATTATCACACCTTAATTTTGACACTTTCGCATTTAAAAATCTTTCTACTTCATTTACATATTCTTTAATATATTCTTTTGCTTCATATTTATTGCTGAGCAAATACACATAAAAGAAATGTGTATAATCATCCAAAAATGTCATTATATATTTCTTATTATCATGTGTTAAGGGTTCTATTGGGCCGCACAAATCAGTATGAACAATTTCCAAAGGTCGGGTAGCTCTAGATCTTTCATTTCCAAATGACTTCCTAGTTTGCTTTGCCATGATGCAAATTTCGCACACATCATTTACCTGTTTTTCCAATTTGTTAAGCTCCATACCATCAACCAAACTTTCAAGTTTTCTTAGATTCTGCATTCCAATGTGTCCCAATTTTCTGTGCCATTCTTGGGTTTTGTTTTCACTTGGTAAGGTAAGGTTTGAGTCATTTTGCTTTGAAAAATGTTGTTCAATATTTACAGCATAAAGTCCATTTTCAAGTTGATCTCCTTCTAGAACTTTTTTTCCATCTTTCAAAATTGTCACTTTATCACCTTTAAAATTTACTTCTCCTCCGTTGTTAACAATTGAGGTCACTGACAAAAGGTTTTCTGATAATTCAGGCACAAATATTACTTCATTTAGGTTACATTGTCTCCCCTTAAATTGTCCTGAAGTTTTTGCTCTCATAACTTCTTCTTTTTTGGCAACATTGATGTTCACATCACACTTTTTTTGATGATCAAGCAACTTTTCTTCATTAATCATGTGACAGGTGGATCCGCTATCAACAATGAAAGTGACTGATGATCTTTTATCATATTCTTCTCTTTGTTCAGCAATGAAAGCAATGGGTGGTTGCTTTTCTTTGTTCCTGAAATAGCAATCTTTTTCTTTATGATTAAACTTTTTACATATTCTGCATTGTTCTTTGTTTACTTTAGCAGCAGGTTTACTGTTGTTCTTAAAGAAACAGTCCTTTTCTTCATGGTTAGTTTTTTTACAAAATTTGCAGAATTTTCTTTGGGTGCAATTTTTAGATATATGTCCTGGTTTATTACAAGTAAAACATACCTTTTGTTTTGTTGCATTCATAGCCACTCGGTCTTCTGGTTGGCTCTGTCTATTTCTTCTTATTTCTTCAGTGGTCAATCTTGATATTAGATTTTCAATAGTTTTTTCATCTTTTCCAGTTGACTCCCAAGCAGTACAAAAATAATTATAATCTTCTGGCAAAATTGTTAAAATCTTTGAAATAACAATATTGTCATCAAAGTTCTGTTTTAGATTATTGACTTTAAAAGCCAAATTTCTTAAATTACTTATGTTGGCTACAAAGTCTACATTTTATCAAATTTATAAGTGTGAAATTCTTGTAGCAGCTTACATTTTAATTGTTCATCATCTCTTTCAAATATTCTGCATATGGTGTCATACATTGATTTGGCATTTTCACAATGTATTATGTGTGTTAATATCGTCTTATCGATGCTCGAAATAATATATTTTTGGGCTTTAGCATCTTTTATTATCCATACGTTTTTTTCTTTTTCATCCTTTTGATCTTTAAAACACAATTTGCCATTTATTGTTTCAATTAAATTATTAGCTTTAAAAATAATGTTAATTTGAAATTTCCAAATATCAAAATTTTCAGAGTCTTTTTATTTATCTATAATCGAAATATCTTCCATAACAGCAGCCATTTTTATTTTTACGATTTTAGATTTTAAGTTTCAACCACACTTTATGCTGCCACTGTTAGAAAGGTTTTAGGGTTTTATATTATTTTAGAAATTAATACATACGATTTTAGTAATTGAAAATAGTTTATATTTATGCAAAACTATATCTGTAAATTTATTTACTAGTAATAATATATAAGAATAGTGAGGAGAGAGAGAGAAAATATCTTTATTTACGGGCTACTAACCAAAAGTTATGATTTTTGAGCCCAAAATCGATGTCAGGTGGCAAGGGACCCTAGGATGTGGAAGCAGGAGATGTCTCGCAGCGGTGGTAGAAACGTTGGGCAAGCAGGGGAATAGCGCCAGGGTGCAGTGAGGCGGGTGCGTTGAATAGGCCAGGAATCCAGGAGAAGTGGCAGATGATAATGGAGGCAGAAGGTCCTTGAAGCCTAGAACTTGAGGGCCCTAGACTTCAGGATGGGGCAGCTTGAGGCTCTCGCCTCGTGCTTGTCAGGAAGGCCCTGGGAGCAGCAGTTGGCACATTTGGAGGTGCGCTGGTCAGCAATGGATGGGCAGGTTCGGCCTTCATGGCCGTCTTCACCGCAGTGGAAGCACTTAGGAGCTCTGGTGCATTGGGCAGAGTTGTGGCCGAAGCCACAACAGCGGAAGCAGACGCGGGCGCGGATGGACTCCTCGAAGTTGAGGATTACTCCATTCACCACGATCCTCCCGCGAACGCCCAGGGCTCTAAAGGTCTTGAGGTCCACCTCGATGAAGGCGGTGCAGGTCCCATTTCTGGGTGCAGAACGGTGCGCCACGCGCACCACCTTGTCCCCAGGAAGTTTTCTAACAGCAGCGGTTTCCAGGAAGGTCTCCTCAATTGTGGAGTTGGATGTCTCCTCATCCACTTTGAAGAGGCAGATCCGTGGCAGGATCTCCTTCTGCTGGCGGACCTTCATTCCATTCAACTTGCTGGCCAGGGAGGTTGTAACCTCAGGGATGGTGTCAGGATTGCTGGAATGGAGGACCAGCTTCCCCTTGGTGCGCAGGGAGGCCCAAACGCCTTGGGGGAGAGTGTGAGCAGCGCGGACTGTTTTCAGCATCTCCCTTGGGTCAGCCTGTGGGTCATCTGAGATGACCACTGTGTGGGCCGCCGATTTTTCTCCATGAAGGATCACTTGGGCGGCCGCAGGCTTGGAGACGTGGGAAGGCACAGGTTTTGAAGGACCATTCAGGTTTGTCCTCTTTGCAGGCGGGTTGGGAGCTTCAGACTGCTTCCTTTTGGTTGGAGCAGGAGCAGGCAGGGAGGAGGCAGGCTTCTTGGCAGGGAGAGCAGCAGGAGCAGGAGTGGCGGGCTTGATTGGGTCAGTCTGGGAGCTGGTTTCATTGCAGGAAGGAGCAGGGCAGGTTTGAGTGCTGCGGCAAGCAGTCTTGGGCTTGTTGGCCTCCTCAATTTCGTCCAACTCTGCGAAGGACTCGAGGGTGTCAGTGAGGTTCTCTACATTGGTAGTGAGGGCCTTGATCATTTCAGTCCGCGAGGCGATGTAGCGTATCAGGTCCTCATGCAGGGATTTCAGGGCAGGATGGCCAATGGAGCTCAGGATGCTGCAGTTGCGTGAGATCACCATCTCATCTTCCCTCTCCAGGTCGGCGACGTTCACGATGCGGGTTGTAGGCTTGTAGGCCTTCTTTTTCTTCTTGGCAGGATTCATGACAAACAGACAGAATAAATAGTGAGGAGTGATAACTATGGAAATATTAATGATGATATACCACAGAATATTTAAAATAATTATTCAGTGACAATATTATATAAAAAATTAAAGTCTAAAATTGAATTCATATATTCAACATAATTAAGTACAACGATATAATGTTAACACATTAGTTTATTTTATATTGTTTAAAATAATTTATTACACTTATTCTATTTATAATTAGCTAAATATCACAAATATATAAAATGCTCTTTTTAATTTTGTAAAGTTAAAAATTTATTGTCAAACTTTCTATGATAAAATCGTTTTAGTTACTCGCCATAGGGTTTGTTTATAAAAATGAAAATTTGATTCAAAATGTCCACGTAAATTTTAAAGTTAAAATTATTGAAACAAAAATTCAATTTTAAAAAGGCTAAAAATTATAAAACGGGGGAAATATATATTAATATAAACACTATTATCTTACCTAAATGTACTTGATGGCAAACCAAAAGTTAAATAATTACAACGTAGTTTCTGCAGCACGCAAACACCTATCGCCATCTATAATCACATTTTGTAACTATTTATAAATTATTGTTTATGATACTTTGTTTAAAAGTCGGTAGTGTTCCTCAATTTGTTGCACAATTTCATATTGAAATTTAATATTTCATTAAAGCTTAATAATATATCCAATTTAATGTTCAAAATTTGTTAGTAATCTTTGTGTATTTAACTAGAAATAATATGGTTGGAATTTATGGTAGCAAAAAATGGGTCAATGTTATATATATATATATATATATCAGGCAATCTTTAAAACTAGTGAATAATTATTTTGCAAACATCACACATAAAATTTAAAATTTTATTTTTATAATATAATAACATAATAAATAAATAGACTTTCTTTAGGTTTTAGCATGTTTAGAAAACACCTATTCAAGATTTAAATAAAAATTTCGAAGAATTTTATTAAATAAAGCCAAAAAAAAAAAAAATAAACTTACTTGTTTCATCCAACTTCATAATCGCAAAAACAAAGTTATCTAGACAGGAAGAGAAAGGTGGATTAGTACCGCCATCTATCAATCAATTTTGAAACTATTTATAGTTCTAATTTCCCCCCGAGTTTTAGCAGATATAATTTAAACCAGAAAGTGAGTTTCTAAAGTTGTATTCACTAAATATTTTTTTGATGAATGTTGCCTTTTTTATATTTTAATAATGTATTTTAATAAATATATATTTTTATTTTCTCAAAGTACAGTAAAACCCCGCTAATACGAACCCTGGATATAACGAACCTTCCCTTATAAAGAACTCACGCCGATTCCCAATTCCATTCCATTGAAAATACCATCGTTATAACGAACTTTGCGATTTTTAGAATAACGAACTATTATATTGGCTAATTATAAATTGAATTATGTGTAGACAAAAATGAAAAATTAATAAAGTTTTGAAGACTTTAAAGATTATTACACAGAAAATCAATTGAGAAATTATTTTCTAATCACTTTCTTTGGTATTTTTCATATTAAAAATATAATTTATTCTTGTCATTTTCTATCTGCACTTGTAGCTATTTCAGTTGTATTTATGATATTAGTTTTTATATTCTTGGAATGTTCCCTGTCTGTTGTTTGTTCCAGTCTTCACACCGGTTGTGCACATCTAGCTTTCTTCATCTTTAGGGGTCAGCTCCCTCTTCCCTTGTTAATGGAATAAAATGTTAAGACAGAGGTGTCTTAGAGAGTAATGTTCTGTAGTATTAAATATATATGTTACTGTTTTTAAGTTGGATCAGCTATGATGCACACTCAATATTATGGGGTATATTGTATTTGAAATGGTCTTGAGCATGTTCATGTCTATGGGGTTATTTTGATTGGAAATCTCTTGTTTTTCTATCATATTTACCAACTTTAGAGTTTCATGCATGGGAGCAGTTTTATATTTACAACATGAAAATACTTATATTGATTGAAATTGACAGTTTGGGATATTAGAAGAGAAAAAAACTGTCTCATCACTTCAATGATGTTCTACAAGGTTGACTTAGAGGAGTTCAGTAAGTACCAGCAACTTCCCCACCTTTTATCATACATGACTCCTGCAGTTTTATTTTATTAACTTATTTTCAGGGCAAAGGAGCTAAATATTTTATGCTAGCTGGGCCCCATGGAACTCCAAGCACCACTAACCTTTCCTACCTTTATTTATTATGCTTTATAATTCTTGTCTTTTTGTATTATTCTTTTTTTTTTTAAACAAAAATATTTCATTATAAATCATCATGATAAATCCTTATTTAAAAGACTCGTAACCTCAATACCTTGAAGTTGTAAATTAGTTTTGTCATGAATAATGACAATTGAAGGTTGTGATAATTTTATAATAATTGAATAAACCAATTGACCCTTTGTTTCTGCAGTATATATCGTTTCCCTATCTTTTTAGCAGATTCAGCTGATTTCCCAACTTCTTCCACATTGTAGGTTGAGTAATAAATGCTGATAACACAAACCATGGAAGACAATTTGTTTTTGTTGTTGTTTTCTAAAATGAAGTTTTTAAAAAGTTACAAGGCTGATTTTTTAAAATTTGCACAGAGATGATCTATATATTAATTATCTAGTGCACTTTTGAAGGGAGATGTGTGTGTGTGTGTGGCCTCTCTGATATATTTAATATGATCTCTTTTTTTTTGCTTATCCCTAGTACACGTGGTACAGGCCATGATAATCTTGGTGTTAGAGGTTGTGACTGATTTTATTGTAAGTGCACCACGTGTAAAAAGCAGTCCGACTTTGCACTTACAAATGTGCCAGAGCACTGTTTTGGTTACTTGCACCCGGGTCGACGCAGTCAGAAACCAATGGTTTAGACCATCCCTCCATTCACCCCCTATAGTCTACCATCTTTAATTCAATGCCCTAAGGGATCAGAGCTTTCAGTTGAGTTAAAGTAGGTGTTGAATTAAAGTCGGTCTGATGATATCATCACAACATTCCATGCTAGTGGACATTTTTATAGGATAACCAAATATATATGTCATAATATATACTCTCCCAGGAATAAAGAAGCAAACCTACAGTAAACCCAGAGAGAGACGGGCGGGTAAGGACCAGTCACTTTAGACCTCAGCGACATTCCAAGGGGCGACTACTGGGGCCCGTTACTTGGAACCTCGGGAATTTTAAGACAGTTGGGGATTGTATGCGACACAAACGGCCACCCGGCTTTGCCTGGCCCGTCTCACTCTCTAGTTGTCTGGGTTCCTCTTCCAAACTTGTGGTGTCCTTATTTCTCTTTCCCCACCTTATTATATTGCTACATATATATATTTACAAGGTACAAGAAAACCTAATTCAAATAAATTAATAGTGTGTGACATTTCAGTAAACAGCATTGTTACCATCATCAGACAAAAGAATATATGAATCATAACCATTTATTCTTTTGAAAAAATATTACAAATGTGATATTGCACTGGGATAAGGTGCATAAATTATGAAAAAGGCAACTCCTCATCGTGCAACTGAAAGTTGCTGATGGCTTGCAAGAATAGTTGATATTTATTCCAATAGATGGCGCAAGCCATCAGCAACTTTCAGTTGTATGATTAGGAGATGTCTTTTTAATAATTTATTTTTTTATCTGATGATGGTAACACACTATTTACCAAAATGTCACACACTATTAATTTGTTTGGATTAGGTCTTATTTTCTTGTAGCTATATTCCATTATTCAAATTGTCCATCATTTTTACAAGGTAATAAGACAAATCCATATGAATAGTGAGTGATGTTTTGGTAACAATGCTGTTACCAAAATGTCACTCATTATCTATTTAGATTTGGTCTTATTAACTTGTGTTTCTCATCTATAATTCAAATGATACCTAATCATTTTTTGAATATAATACATAGGGTGCAGAATCTATTTCAGAACAAAATGGTGTTCTTGGGAAAAATGAATAAACAATGGAAAAAGAGCATATATTACATATCAAAAATGATAAAGCACAATTTGAATTCAATTTTATTCTTTATTCTGATGATGGTGACAATGCTGTTGTCGAAATGTCACACACTAATAACTTACATATCAAAGTTTTATATAGATGAACACATACACATAAAGGATGACATCATTCAATGAACATGCCATCAGCGGCAATAACAACTTCTATATGCTGTCGACTGCAGGCAGTAATGAGACGGGTCTTGGGAATGTTTGCCATTGTATCCACTATAGCAGCTCTGTGTTGTGGGAATGTCTATTGGAGTCAACTACATCCCACATGTAATAGTCCAGTGGATTGACATCTGGTGAGCTGAGGGGCTAAACGTTAGGTGTGACATAGTCATGAAGATTCTCGGCCATCCATTCTTGGGTTGTTCTGGCTGTATGAGATGGTGCTGAGTCTTGCTGAATTACATACAGCCTCCCACGTGCTACAGCAGCGATCCAAGGCTTGACAACTGGCTAACACCTTGGTGTAAAGCAACATCATTTACTCTCGAACCTGGAGTAAAATATGTGGAGCCTTCACATCACCTTCACTACTGACAACACCAAGAACCATCAATGATGCTGGAAATTTGGTATACATGACCGTAGGTACCTCACATGACTTTTACACAGCTACCGATCATTTTTGTTGTTTATCTTATGGTCCTAAACCAAGTTCTTCTCGTCTGATAAAAACCAGATCATTCCTGGCTCACAGGATGATTGAGCTTGTTCAGAAAGCGCTTGGCTCTGGTCATGCAGTTTACCTTGATTCTTTCAGACATGAACTGTCTTCTCCGCATTATGTATGATTTGTAATGGAGATCCTCATGAACCACACGTTGGATGGTAGCCTCATTAACCTGCAGCTCTCTGGCGAGTGCCCTCATCGACTTCCCAGGATCCTCATCGATGGCAGCCAGGACACGGCTTTTCAAGTCTGGCTTCCTGATACTGTCAGGATGTCGACAATGTCGTTTCCTTTGGGAAACTTCCGCCACATTACCCTTTGTAGTTCCCAATTCTCTCTGAGCTTTGAAAACAAATGATGGGGCAACATTCAAGAATGCAGCAGTTTCTGAATTGGTGTGTCCTGCAGCCAAGGAGACAATAACTGCATGTCTCTTCATTTCTTGTGTAAGAGTAGGTTCTGCCATGTCTACCTGTTGAATATTATGTTACTATAACACACAGTGGCACCTATATTGTGTGTTCTCAAATAGCTGCCATACCCTGTGCAACTTATTAAAATAATTTAAGGAAGTTGTACCTTTTAGCATGTATATTGGAATTCAGACAATAACTCTGAAAGATATTAGTGACCTTTATTGGAGACACACGAGTTAACAAAGTGGGAAAAAATTGCCTGTCTTTTAAATAACATCGCAGACTTTCTTAAATGTTGTCCATGAGACACTATACAATAGAGAGAGAGAAGGAAGTTTCAGTGTAACATTTATAACATCAGTGAGATAGAAATTTCAGTGGGTCAACCATTCTGATCTGGTCCTTTAAAAGAATGATTTTGCCCATCACTATTATGTATAAATCTGCTTTTGCCGTCCCAAGCCCGGATGATAAAGGAGGAAGGGGAGCAGTAACAAGCTCACTAAAAAACCTGGGCTCAGATGGCCAAGGGCGCCTGATCCAGGGATACAGGTTGAGTCTGTACTCCATGTTAGGAGCGGCTGCACATGGCATCTGTTCCTCATGTCAGAGGCGGCCATTTATTTTGGAGCAAAGTCAGTGGCCTACCACTGAGTAGTGCTCTCAGTCTTAACAACAAAGGCATTCACCCAGTCATGATGGTTGTAGATAAGAAAGAAGACTACTATATATATGGTGGAACGTCTCTATTACAGCCTCTATGATAACAGCAATTTGGTTATACAACATTCTAGTGTTTTAACAATGGTTATTTAGTCCATAAATCCGCATGATAGGTAAAAAGAGCTGCTGTTGTAGGTTGGCTATCCACATGGAGGTGACAGTCAGACTTTGCCCCCCACTGGCCATACAAGACCACTCCTCTTCCAGGATGGTGTAAAGACCTTCCCACAATGTACCATCTGCAGGACCAGAGAGACCTCACAAGACCACCTCTTGGAATATATGGGAGCCTCAAGACAGGACCTGTATTCCTACCCTACCAAGATTGTGAATTTGGTCAATGAATATAGTCTCCATGACCTTGTATAATTATACAATGGGAAAATAATATATAAAAAAAAACATTGTTATAATAATTGGGACTTCTCTTTAGATTTATGATACCATGTAGCCAAGTTGCTATTATATTCCAGCTATAAACCTATTATTGTATTTCACTGCATTATAAAAGTTCAAGAGGATACATGAGGAAGAAATAAATTTTTGTTGTTCAGGAAGATGATAATCATGTTCAAATTAATGTACCTCTCCCTTTTAATATATGGGGCAATTCTGACAAGCTGAACACAGAAATATCCCCTAGAGACACATCACAGATTTAAAAACTTATAAAATAGCTGCTCTCTTTGGTAAGAAGATTCCTCTCTCTCTAAGGGACATTCTGACTCTGCAACGACTGTATCTCAGCAACACTGCTTCTTTTCCATGAAGTACATGTAGGAGTATAAGAAACACAAGGTATAAGACCAAATAAATAAATAGTGTGTGACGTTTCAGTAACAACGCTGTTACCACGTCACACTATTTATTTATTTAGTCTTATTACCTTGTGTTTATAATCTATATTCCAAATTGTGCCTTATCAAATTTGAACTACATTCATGGACAAAACTTGAGGAAGTTGAACCTAAAGGTAACAAATCTAAATAAATAAATAGTGTGTATACAACTATTTATAAAGAATGAAGACTTCAAGATGCGAATGTTTCTTTTGACAAATAAATTAAATTTCTACTGTCCTTACTGCGATGAAAAAATATTGGGAGGGCTTGGCTGTATTTAAATAGTGTGTGAGCTTTTGGTAACAGTGTCGCACACTATTTATTTGGTCTTATTACCTTTTATTTCTAATCTAAAATCCAAATTGTACTTTTTCATTGAAGTTGTACCTTTTATCATGTACTAGACGAATGACCCGGGCAACGCCCGGGTTTACCCGATTAAATGTTCTATTCAAACACTATACAAAACTGCGCGCATGCACAGGGAAGAGGGAAGTCACGTGCTCGCCGGCGGCGCACAGGGAAGTCACGTGCTTGCCGGCAGCCAACAGTCGGTGGGAACTTGGACTGTCCAACCGGCCGGCAGCCGGACGATTACATTTTCTTGACGGGGGGGGGAGGGGGCAGGGAAGTCACGTGCTCGCCGGCAGCCAACGGGCGTGCGCCGCCCTCAGATCGCCCGCCTTTTCGAGGGCGCTGCTCGTGAGCTAAGTAGAATAATTTTAATATATAGTTTTAATAATTGATTTATATATTTTTTAAAATAGCCTATCGTCATCCCCGTTATTTTTTACCTATGTATGGAAATTTTGGTCTGAATTAGTGAACTACTGCGAATTTGTATACAGGTCATACAAACAAACAGACAGACAAACATACAAACATTCATTTTTATATATATAGATATACAGCAAAACCCCTCTATAGAAATGGGACTGAATCTATGGTTCACTATAGCCATGGTTCATTATAGACATAGTACCCTGTATTATTATTTCAGGTTTGTTATAAGGAAAGGCTCGATATATCCCAGGTTCATTTTAGCAAGTTTGACTTTATATATATTTTATGATTATATATTATTATTTTTTAAAGGTGAACGTTTGAATTTCCATGTATGGGAAATCTGCTGTTATATAAGCAAATAAGGAGTGATTTATTCTTAAAATATGAAACCTTCTTAAGTTTTGTCTATGAGTGTATTTATGATTCTTTTAAATATAACAAATTTAATGTCATAAATTGTATCTTATAACAGATGGTGAGTTAAATACATTGTACTTATATATGGAGGTGTATCTTATAACAGATGGTGAGTTAAATACATTGTGCTTATATATGAAGGTGTATCTTATAACAGATGGTGAGTTAAATACATTGTGATTATATATGTAGGTGTATCTTATAACAGATGGTGAGTTAAATACATTGTGATTATATATGTAGGTGTATCTTATAACAGATGGTGAGTTAAATACATTGTGATTATATATGTAGGTGTATCTAATAACAGATGGTGAGTTAAATACATTGTACTTATATATGGAGGTGTATCTTATAACAGATGGTGAGTTAAATACATTGTACTTATATATGGAGGTGTATGTTAACAAAGGTTTCTGAAGTAAACATTTCCCTTGTATCACTCCTGTGGACCTCGATTCTTGCAAAAGTCCACCAGTGAGTGAAAGTAACCAAATGGGACTCTGTCACACATGAAAGCGCAAAAGTCAAACTGTGCTTTCTACATATGTAGACATGTGGTGCACCTACAGTAAAGCCAACTTCTACCCATCATGATTATCATAGACCGTGGTGACGACTACTAACTGTACCACTTGTACTAGGGATAACAATTGTAAACAAACATTTAGCTTGTAGAAATATTGCCAATAAAAATGCTATATTCAATTCAATATTCAAACTGTGCTTTCTACATATGTAGACATGTGGTGCACTAACAGTAAAGCCAACTTCTACCCATCATGATTATCATAGACCATGGTGACGACTACTAACTGTACCACTTGTACTAGGGATAACAATTGTAAACAAACATTTAGCTTGTAGAAATATTGCCAATAAAAATGCTATATTCAATTCAATATTCAAACTGTGCTTTCTACATATGTAGACATGTGGTGCACCTACAGTAAAGCCAACTTCTACCCATCATGATTATCATAGACCATGGTGACGACTACTAACTGTACCACTTGTACTAGGGATAACAATTGTAAACAAACATTTAGCTTGTAGAAATATTGCCAATAAAAATGCTATATTCAATTCAATATTCAAACTGTGCTTTCTACATATGTAGACATGTGGTGCACCTACAGTAAAGCCAACTTCTACCCATCATGATTATCATAGACCATGGTGACGACTACTAACTGTACCACTTGTACTAGGGATAACAATTGTAAACAAACATTTAGCTTGTAGAAATATTGCCAATAAATATGCTATATTCAATTCAATATTCAAACTGTGCTTTCTACATATGTAGACATGTGGTGCACCTAACAGTAAAGCCAACTTCTACCCATCATGATTATCATAGACCATGGTGACGACTACTAACTGTACCACTTGTACTAGGGATAACAATTGTAAACAAACATTTAGCTTGTAGAAATATTGCCAATAAAAATGCTATATTCAATTCAATATTCAAACTGTGCTTTCTACATATGTAGACATGTGGTGCACCTACAGTAAAGCCAACTTCTACCCATTATGATTATCATAGACCATGGTGACGACTACTAACTGTACCACTTGTACTAGGGATAACAATTGTAAACAAACATTTAGCTTGTAGAAATATTGCCAATAAAAATGCTATATTCAATTCAATATTCAAACTGTGCTTTCTACATATGTAGACATGTGGTGCACTAACAGTAAAGCCAACTTCTACCCATCATGATTATCATAGACCATGGTGACGACTACTAACTGTACCACTTGTACTAGGGATAACAATTGTAAACAAACATTTAGCTTGTAGAAATATTGCCAATAAATATGCTATATTCAATTCAATATTCAAACTGTGCTTTCTACATATGTAGACATGTGGTGCACCTACAGTAAAGCCAACTTCTACCCATCATGATTATCATAGACCATGGTGACGACTACTAACTGTACCACTTGTACTAGGGATAACAATTGTAAACAAACATTTAGCTTGTAGAAATATTGCCAATAATAATGCTATATTCAATTCAATATTCAAACTGTGCTTTCTACATATGTAGACATGTGGTGCACCTACAGTAAAGCCAACTTCTACCCATCATGATTATCATAGACCATGGTGACGACTACTAACTGTACCACTTGTACTAGGGATAACAATTGTAAACAAACATTTAGCTTGTAGAAATATTGCCAATAAAAATGCTATATTCAATTCAATATTCAAACTGTGCTTTCTACATATGTAGACATGTGGTGCACCTACAGTAAAGCCAACTTCTACCCATCATGATTATCATAGACCATGGTGACGACTACTAACTGTAACACTTGTACTAGGGATAACAATTGTAAACAAACATTTAGCTTGTAGAAATATTGCCAATAAAAATGCTATATTCAATTCAATATTCAAACTGTGCTTTCTACATATGTAGACATGTGGTGCACTAACAGTAAAGCCAACTTCTACCCATCATGATTATCATAGACCATGGTGACGACTACTAACTGTACCACTTGTACTAGGGATAACAATTGTAAACAAACATTTAGCTTGTAGAAATATTGCCAATAAAAATGCTATATTCAATTCAATATTCAAACTGTGCTTTCTACATATGTAGACATGTGGTGCACCTACAGTAAAGCCAACTTCTACCCATCATGATTATCATAGACCATGGTGACGACTACTAACTGTACCACTTGTACTAGGGATAACAATTGTAAACAAACATTTAGCTTGTAGAAATATTGCCAATAAAAATGCTATATTCAATTCAATATTCAAACTGTGCTTTCTACATATGTAGACATGTGGTGCACTAACAGTAAAGCCAACTTCTACCCATCATGATTATCATAGACCATGGTGATAACTACTAACTGTACCACTTGTACTAGGGATAACAATTGTAAACAAACATTTAGCTTGTAGAAATATTGCCAATAAAAATGTTATATTCAATTCAATATTCAAACTGTGCTTTCTACATATGTAGACATGTGGTGCACCTACAGTAAAGCCAACTTCTACCCATCATGATTATCATAGACCATGGTGACGACTACTAACTGTACCACTTGTACTAGGGATAACAATTGTAAACAAACATTTAGCTTCTAGAAATATTGCCAATAAAAATGCTATATTCAATTCAATATTCAAACTGTGCTTTCTACATATGTAGACATGTGGTGCACCTACAGTAAAGCCAACATCTACCCATCATGATTATCATAGACCATGGTGATGACTACTAACTGTACCACTTGTACTAGGGATAACAATTGTAAACAAACATTTATCTTGTAGAAATATTGCCAATAAAAATGCTATATTCAATTCAATATTCAAACTGTCCTTTCTACATATGTAGACATGTGGTGCACCTACAGTAAAGCCAACTTCTACCCATCATGATTATCATAGACCATGGTGACGACTACTAACTGTACCACTTGTACTAGGGATAACAATTGTAAACAAACATTTAGCTTGTAGAAATATTGCCAATAAAAATGCTATATTCAATTCAATATTCAAACTGTGCTTTCTACATATGTAGACATGTGGTGCACTAACAGTAAAGCCAACTTCTACCCATCATGATTATCATAGACCATGGTGACAACTAATAACTGTAACACTTGTACTAGGGATAACAATTGTAAACAAACATTTAGCTTGTAGAAATATTGCCAATAAAAATGCTATATTCAATTCAATATTCAAACTGTGCTTTCTACATATGTAGACATGTGGTGCACTAACAGTAAAGCCAACTTCTACCCATCATGATTATCATAGACCATGGTGACGACTACTAACTGTACCACTTGTACTAGGGATAACAATTGTAAACAAACATTTAGCTTGTAGAAATATTGCCAATAAAAATGCTATATTCAATTCAATATTCAAACTGTGCTTTCTACATATGTAGACATGTGGTGCACCTACAGTAAAGCCAACTTCTACCCATCATGATTATCATAGACCATGGTGAGGACTACTAACTGTACCACTTGTACTAGGGATAACAATTGTAAACAAACATTTAGCTTGTAGAAATATTGCCAATAAAAATGTTATATTCAATTCAATATTCAAACTGTGCTTTCTACATATGTAGACATGTGGTGCACTAACAGTAAAGCCAACTTCTACCCATCATGATTATCATAGACCATGGTGATAACTACTAACTGTACCACTTGTACTAGGGATAACAATTGTAAACAAACATTTAGCTTGTAGAAATATTGCCAATAAAAATGCTATATTCAATTCAATATTCAAACTGTGCTTTCTACATATGTAGACATGTGGTGCACCTACAGTAAAGCCAACTTCTACCCATCATGATTATCATAGACCATGGTGACGACTACTAACTGTACCACTTGTACTAGGGATAACAATTGTAAACAAACATTTAGCTTGTAGAAATATTGCCAATAAAAATGCTATATTCAATTCAATATTCAAACTGTGCTTTCTACATATGTAGACATGTGGTGCACTAACAGTAAAGCCAACTTCTACCCATCATGATTATCATAGACCATGGTGAGGACTACTAACTGTACCACTTGTACTAGGGATAACAATTGTAAACAAACATTTAGCTTGTAGAAATATTGCCAATAAAAATGCTATATTCAATTCAATATTCAAAGGACACTAAAATCATGATTGAATTAACAACCAACAAATGAAACAAACAAATTACCTAGTTTGGCAATTACAGTTTATTAACCAAGGGAGAAAATCATAGATATATTTACAGAATGTTCTGAATTTTAAATACGAGTCCTTACTGTTTATAAACATAAAAAGATCCTTGTATTCAATGTCTTCCAGATTTCTGTAATTCTGTAGATTGGACACTCAATAAGCAGGTGACCCTGCCTTCTCTCTCCACACCCTGGATCGTCTATAGCTCCTATTCGAAACAGAAAATCTCCGAAGTTTCCATGATTAATTACGAATTGTACATTGTAAAAGTCAGGGTGGAAATATTTTTGGGATGCCTGAAAGGAAAAAGAGACGAGAAAGTAAGAGCACAGAAAACATATCTATCATTCTTGTTTTAAAAATCCCTCATTATTGAAGGAGAATGTGGACTGAATGTTTGTTGGTCTTCTTCACTTACCTGGTCCAATTCACATTTACTCAGTCTTGATTCCATAAAGTCAGTCAGGATCTCTGCCAGACAGTGGGCACAATTTGAGGAAGATGTTTTAAACCATCTCATTGCCCAAAGAACAATTTGGTATTGCATCAAATTTAATTTTTGTTTACAGAGAATGTGACAATTCGGTAACAGTGTTGTTACCATCAGCAGACTAAAGTACTGAATGTGACGTTTTGGTAATAGCATCGTTAATATCATCACACAAAAGTACTGAATGTGACATTTTGGTAACAGTGTTGTTACTATCATCAGACTAAAGTACTAAATGTGGCATTTAGGTAACAGCGTTGTTGCCATCATCAGACAAAAGTACTGAATGTGACATTTCGGTAACAGCGTTGTTGCCATCATCGGATAAAAGTACTGAATGTGACATTTCGGTAACAGTGTTGTTACCATCATCAGACTAAGTTCTAAATGTTACATTTCGGTAACAATGTTGTTACTATCATCAGACAAAAGTACTGAATGTGACGTTTTGGTAACAGTGTCGTTACTATCATCAGACTAAAGTACTGAATGTAATATTTTGGTAACAGCGTTGTTGCCATCATCTGACAAAAGTACTGAATGTGACATTTCGGAAACAGTGTTGTTAATATCATCGGACAAAAGTACTGAATGTGAAATTTTAGTAACAGGGTTGTTACTATCATCAGAGTAAAGTAATGAATGTGACATTTTGGTAACATTGGTGTTACCATCATCGGACAAAAGTACTGAATGTGACATTTCGGTTACAGTGTTGTTACCATCATTTGACAAAAGTACTTAATGTGACATTTCGGTAACAGTGTTGTTTCCATCATCAGACTAAAGTACTGAATGTGACGTTTTGGTAACAGCATTGTTACTATCATCGGACAAAAGTACTGTGTGTGACATTTTGGTAACAGTATTGTTACCATCATCAGACTAAAGTACTGAATGTGACATTTTGGTAACAGTTTTAGTTACCATCATCTGACAAACGTACTGAATGTGACATTTCGGTAACAGCATTGTTGCCATCATCAGACTAAAGTACTGAATGTGACATTTCGGTAACAGCGTTGTTAATATCATCGGACAAGAGTACTGAATGTGACATTTCGGTAACAGTGTTGTTACCATCATCAGACTAAAGTACTGAATGTGACGTTTTGGTAACAGCATTGTTACTATCATGGGACAAAAGTACTGAATGTGACATTTAGGTAACAGTATTGTTACCATCATCAGACTGAAGTACTGAATGTGACATTTTGGTAACAGTTTTAGTTACCATCATCAGACTAAAGTGCTGAATGTGACATTTTGGTAACAACATTGTTAATATCATCAGACAAAAGTACTGAATGTGACATTTCGGTAACAGTGTTGTTAATATTAACGGACAAAAGTACTGAATGTGACATTTCGGTAACAGTGTTGTTACCATCATCAGACTAAAGTACTGAAAGTGACGTTTTGGTAACAGCATTGTTACTATCATGGGACAAAAGTACTGAATGTGACATTTAGGTAACAGTATTGTTACCATCATCAGACTGAAGTACTGAATGTGACATTTTGGTAACAGTTTTAGTTACCATCATCAGACTAAAGTGCTGAATGTGACATTTTGGTAACAACATTGTTAATATCATCGGACAAAAGTACTGAATGTGCCATTTTGGTAAAAGCGTTGTTGCAATCATCGGATAAAAATATTGAATGTGACATTTCGGTTAGTGTTGTTACCATCATCATACTAAGGTACTGAATGTGACATTTTGGTAACATTTTTGGTTACCATCATCTGACAAAAGTGCTGAATGTGACATTTTGGTAACAGACTAAAGTACTGAATGTGACGTTTTGGTGACAGCATTGCTACTATCATCGGACAAAAGTACTGAATGTGACATTTCGGTAACAGCATTGTTGCCATCATCTGACAAAAGTACTAAATGTGACATTTCGTTAACAGCGTTGTTATTATCATCGGATAAAAGTACTGAATGTGACATTTCGGTAACAGTGTTGTTACTATCATCAGACTAAAGACTGAATGTGACATTTTGGTAACAGCGTTGTTACCATCATCAGACAAAAGTACTGAATGTGACATTTTGGTAACAGACTAAAGTACTGAATGTGACATTTTGGTAACAGCATTGTTACTATCATCGGACAAAAGTACTGAATGTGACGTTTTGGTAACAGTGTTGTTATAACGTCAGACTAAAGTACTGAATGTGACATTTTGGTAACAGCGTTGTTGCCATCATCTAACAAAAGTACTGAATGTGACATTTCGGTAACAGTGTTGTTACTATCATCAGACTAAAGGACTGAATGTGACATTTTGGTAACAGCGTTGTTGCCACCATCAAACAAAAGTATTGAATGTGATATTTTGGTAACAGCATTGTTACTATCATCGTACAAAAGTACTGAATGTGACATTTCGGTAACAGCGTTGTTACTATCATGGGACAAAAGTACTGAATGTGATGTTTCGGTAACAGTGTTGATACCATCATTAGACAAAAGTACTGAATTTGACATTTCGATAACAGTGTTGTTACTATCATCAGACAAAAGTACTGAATGTGATATTTCGGTAACAGTGTTGATACCATCATTAGACAAAAGTACTGAATGTGACATTTCGGTAACAGTGTTGTTACCATCATCAGACAAAAGTACTAAATGTGACATTTCAGTAACAGCGTTGTTACCATCATCAGACAAAAGTACTAAAATGGACCCAAATGAATAAGGTCATTATTGCCAAGGTCTTTACTTCATTCCGCATTTGAGAAAACACTGTTGTAGAGGAAGGCACTGAAGAAGGGAGATATGGAGAGACCATGTGACCCACCCTCAGTAGAGGAAGGCACTGAAGGAGGGAGATATGGAGAGACCATGAGGCCCATCCTCAGTAGAGGAAGGCATTGAGGGAGGGAGATATGGAGAGACCATGAGGCCCACCCTCAGTAGAGAAATGAGGGAGATATGGAGAGACCATGTGGCCCACCCTCAGTAGAGGAAGACACTGAATTAGGGAGATATGGAGAGACCATGTGGCCCACACTCAGTAGAGGAAGACACTGAATTAGGGAGATATGAAGAGACCATGTGGCCCACCCACAGTAGAGGAAGTCACTGAAGGAAGGAGATATGAAGAGACCATGTGGCCCACCCTCAGTAGAGGAAGACACTGAATTAGGGAGATATGGAGAGACCATGTGGCCCACACTCAGTAGAGGAAGGCATTCAAGGAGTTAGATATGAAGAGACCATGTGGCCCACCCTCAGTAGAGAAAGAAGGGAAATATGGAGACACCATGTGGCCCACCTATAGTAGAGGAAGGCACTGAAGGAGGGAGATATGTAGAGACTATGTGGCCCACCCTCGGTAGAGGAAGGCACTGAAGGAGGGAGATATGGAGACACCATGTGGCCCACCCTCAGTAGAGGAAGGCACTGAAGGAGGGAGATATGGAGAGATAATGTGACCCACCCTCAGAAGAGGAAGGCACTGAAGGAGGGAGATATGGAGAGACCATGTGGCCCACCCTCAGTAGAGGAAGGCACTGAAGGAGGGAGATATGGAGAGACCATGTGGCCCACCCTCAGTAGAGGAAGGCACTGAAGGAGGGAGATATGGAGACACCATGTGGCTCACCCTCAGTAGAGGAAGGCACTGAAGGAGGGAGATATGGAGACACCTTGTGGCCCACCTATAGTAGAGGAAGGTACTGAAGGGGGGAGATATGGAGAGACCATGTGGCCCACCTATAGTAGAGGAAGGTACTGAAGGAGGAAGATATGGAGAGACCATGTGGCCCACCTTTATTAGAGGAAGGCACTGAAGGAGGGAGATATGGAGAGACCATGTGGCCCACCCTCAGTAGAGGAAGACACTGAAGGAGGGAGATATGGAGACACCATGTGGCCCACCTATAGTAGAGGAAGGTACTGAAGGAGGGAGATATGGAGACATCATGTGGCCCACCTATAGTAGAGGAAGGCACTAAAGGAGGGAGATATGGAGACACCTTGTGGCCCACCTATATTAGAGGAAGGCACTGAAGGAGGGAGATATGGAGAGACCATGTGGCCCACCTTTAGTAGAGGAAGGCACTGAAGGAGGGAGATATGGAGACACCATGTGGCCCACCTATAGTAGAGGAAGGCATTGAAGGAGGGAGATATGGAGAGACCATTTGGCCCACCTATAGTAGAGAAAGTCTCTGAAGGAGGGAGATATGGAATGACCATGTGGCCCACCTATAGTAGAGGAAGGCACTGAAGGAGGGAGATATGGAGACACCATGTGGCCCACCTATAGTAGAGGAAGGTACTGAAGGAGGGAGATATGGAGACACCATGTGTCCGACCTAAAGTAGAGGAAGGTACTGAAGGAGGGAGATATGGAGAGACCATGTGGCCCACCTATAGTAGAGGAAGGCACTGAAGGAGGGAGATACGGAAACACCATGTGGCCTACCCTCAGTAGAGGAAGCCACTAAAGGAGGGAGATATGGAGACACCATGTGGCCCACCTTTAGTAGAGGAAGGCACTGAAGGAGGGAAATATGGAGACACCATGTGGGCCACCTATAGTAGAGGAAAGCACTGAAGGAGGGGGATATGTAGTCACCATATGGCCCACTTATAGTAGAGGAAGGCACTGAAGGAGGGAGATATGGAGACACCATGTGGCCCACCTATAGTAGAGGAAGGCACTGAAGGAGGGAGATATGTAGAGACTATGTGGCCCACCCTCGGTAGAGGAAGGCACTGAAGGAGGGAGATATGGAGACACCATGTGGCCCACCCTCAGTAGAGGAAGGCACTGAAGGAGGGAGATATGGAGAGATAATGTGACCCACCCTCAGAAGAGGAAGGCACTGAAGGAGGGAGATATGGAGAGACCATGTGGCCCACCCTCAGTAGAGGAAGGCACTGAAGGAGGGAGATATGGAGAGACCATGTGGCCCACCCTCAGTAGAGGAAGGCACTGAAGGAGGGAGATATGGAGACACCATGTGGCTCACCCTCAGTAGAGGAAGGCACTGAAGGAGGGAGATATGGAGACACCTTGTGGCCCACCTATAGTAGAGGAAGGTACTGAAGGGGGGAGATATGGAGAGACCATGTGGCCCACCTATAGTAGAGGAAGGTACTGAAGGAGGAAGATATGGAGAGACCATGTGGCCCACCTTTATTAGAGGAAGGCACTGAAGGAGGGAGATATGGAGAGACCATGTGGCCCACCCTCAGTAGAGGAAGACACTGAAGGAGGGAGATATGGAGACACCATGTGGCCCACCTATAGTAGAGGAAGGTACTGAAGGAGGGAGATATGGAGACATCATGTGGCCCACCTATAGTAGAGGAAGGCACTAAAGGAGGGAGATATGGAGACACCTTGTGGCCCACCTATATTAGAGGAAGGCACTGAAGGAGGGAGATATGGAGAGACCATGTGGCCCACCTTTAGTAGAGGAAGGCACTGAAGGAGGGAGATATGGAGACACCATGTGGCCCACCTATAGTAGAGGAAGGCATTGAAGGAGGGAGATATGGAGAGACCATTTGGCCCACCTATAGTAGAGAAAGTCTCTGAAGGAGGGAGATATGGAATGACCATGTGGCCCACCTATAGTAGAGGAAGGCACTGAAGGAGGGAGATATGGAGACACCATGTGGCCCACCTATAGTAGAGGAAGGTACTGAAGGAGGGAGATATGGAGACACCATGTGTCCGACCTAAAGTAGAGGAAGGTACTGAAGGAGGGAGATATGGAGAGACCATGTGGCCCACCTATAGTAGAGGAAGGCACTGAAGGAGGGAGATACGGAAACACCATGTGGCCTACCCTCAGTAGAGGAAGCCACTAAAGGAGGGAGATATGGAGACACCATGTGGCCCACCTTTAGTAGAGGAAGGCACTGAAGGAGGGAAATATGGAGACACCATGTGGGCCACCTATAGTAGAGGAAAGCACTGAAGGAGGGGGATATGTAGTCACCATATGGCCCACTTATAGTAGAGGAAGGCACTGAAGGAGGGAGATATGGAGACACCATGTGGCCCACCTATAGTAGAGGAAGGTACTGAAGGAGGGAGATATGGAGACACCATGTGGCCCACCTATAGTAGAGGAAGGTACTGAAGGAGGGAGATATGGAGTCACCATGTGGCCCACCTATAGTAGAGGAAGGCACTGAAGGAGGGAGATACGGAGACACTATGTGGCCCACCTATAGTAGAGGAAGGCACTGAAGGAGGGAGATACGGAGACACCATGTGGCCCACCTATAGTAGAGGAAGGTACTAAAGGAGGGAGATACGGAGACACCATGTGGCCCACCTATAGTAGAGGAAGGCACTGAAGGAGGGAGATATGGAGACACCATGTGGCCCACCTATAGTAGAGGAAGGCACTGAAGGAGGGAAATATGGAGACACCATGTGGCCCACCTATAGTAGAGGAAGGCACTGAAGGAGGGAGATATGGAGACACCATGTGGCCCACTTATAGTAGAGGAAGGCACTGAAGGAGGGAGATATGGAGACACCATGTGGCCCACCTATAGTAGAGGAAGGCACTGAAGGAGGGAGATATGGAGACACCATGTGGCCCACCTTTAGTAGAGGAAGGCGCTGAAGGAGGGAGATATGGAGACACCATGTGGGCCACCTATAGTAGAGGAAAGCACTGAAGGAGGGGGATATGTAGTCACCATGTGGCCCACTTATAGTAGAGGAAGGCACTGAAGGAGGGAGATATGGAGACACCATGTGGCCCACCTATAGTAGAGGAAGGTACTGAAGGAGGGAGATATGGAGACACCATGTGGCCCACCTATAGTAGAGGAAGGTACTGAAGGAGGGAGATATGGAGTCACCATGTGGCCCACCTATAGTAGAGGAAGGCACTGAAGGAGGGAGATACGGAGACACTATGTGGCCCACCTATAGTAGAGGAAGGCACTGAAGGAGGGAGATAGGGAGACACCATGTGGCCCACCTATAGTAGAGGAAGGTACTGAAGGAGGGAGATACGGAGACACCATGTGGCCCACCTATAGTAGAGGAAGGCACTGAAGGAGGGAGATATGGAGACACCATGTGGCCCACCTATAGTAGAGGAAGGCACTGAAGGAGGGAAATATGGAGACACCATGTGGCCCACATATAGTAGAGGAAGGCACTGAAGGAGGGAGATATGGAGACACCATGTGGCCCACCTATAGTAGAGGAAGGCACTGAAGGAGGGAGATATGGAGACACCATGTGGCCCACCTATAGTAGAGGAAGGTACTGAAGGAGGGAGATACGGTGAGAACATGTGGTCCACCCTCAGTAGAGGAAGGCGCTGAAGGAGGGAAATATGGAGACACCATGTGGCCCACCTATAGTAGAGGAAGGCACTGAAGGAGGGAGATACGGAGACACTATGTGGCCCACCTATAGTAGAGGAAGGCACTGAAGGAGGGAGATACGGAGAGACCATGTGGCCCACCCTCAGTAGAGGAAGGCACTGAAGGAGGGAGATATGGAGAGACCATGTGGCCCACCCTCAGTAGAGGAAGGCACTGAAGGAGGGAGATATGGAGACACCATGTGGCTCACCCTCAGTAGAGGAAGGCACTGAAGGAGGGAGATATGGAGACACCTTGTGGCCCACCTATAGTAGAGGAAGGTACTGAAGGGGGGAGATATGGAGAGACCATGTGGCCCACCTATAGTAGAGGAAGGTACTGAAGGAGGAAGATATGGAGAGACCATGTGGCCCACCTTTATTAGAGGAAGGCACTGAAGGAGGGAGATATGGAGAGACCATGTGGCCCACCCTCAGTAGAGGAAGACACTGAAGGAGGGAGATATGGAGACACCATGTGGCCCACCTATAGTAGAGGAAGGTACTGAAGGAGGGAGATATGGAGACATCATGTGGCCCACCTATAGTAGAGGAAGGCACTAAAGGAGGGAGATATGGAGACACCTTGTGGCCCACCTATATTAGAGGAAGGCACTGAAGGAGGGAGATATGGAGAGACAATGTGGCCCACCTTTAGTAGAGGAAGGCACTGAAGGAGGGAGATATGGAGACACCATGTGGCCCACCTATAGTAGAGGAAGGCATTGAAGGAGGGAGATATGGAGAGACCATTTGGCCCACCTATAGTAGAGAAAGTCTCTGAAGGAGGGAGATATGGAATGACCATGTGGCCCACCTATAGTAGAGGAAGGCACTGAAGGAGGGAGATATGGAGACACCATGTGGCCCACCTTTAGTAGAGGAAGGCGCTGAAGGAGGGAGATATGGAGTCACCATGTGGCCCACCTATAGTAGAGGAAGGCACTGAAGGAGGGAGATACGGAGACACTATGTGGCCCACCTATAGTAGAGGAAGGCACTGAAGGAGGGAGATACGGAGACACCATGTGGCCCACCTATAGTAGAGGAAGGTACTGAAGGAGGGAGATACGGAGACACCATGTGGCCCACCTATAGTAGAGGAAGGCACTGAAGGAGGGAGATATGGAGACACCATGTGGCCCACCTATAGTAGAGGAAGGCACTGAAGGAGGGAAATATGGAGACACCATGTGGCCCACCTATAGTAGAGGAAGGCACTGAAGGAGGGAGATATGGAGACACCATGTGGCCCACTTATAGTAGAGGAAGGCACTGAAGGAGGGAGATATGGAGACACCATGTGGCCCACCTATAGTAGAGGAAGGCACTGAAGGAGGGAGATATGGAGACACCATGTGGCCCATCTTTAGTAGAGGAAGGCGCTGAAGGAGGGAGATATGGAGACACCATGTGGGCCACCTATAGTAGAGGAAAGCACTGAAGGAGGGGGATATGTAGTCACCATGTGGCCCACTTATAGTAGAGGAAGGCACTGAAGGAGGGAGATATGGAGACACCATGTGGCCCACCTATAGTAGAGGAAGGTACTGAAGGAGGGAGATATGGAGACACCATGTGGCCCACCTATAGTAGAGGAAGGTACTGAAGGAGGGAGATATGGAGTCACCATGTGGCCCACCTATAGTAGAGGAAGGCACTGAAGGAGGGAGATACGGAGACACTATGTGGCCCACCTATAGTAGAGGAAGGCACTGAAGGAGGGAGATACGGAGACACCATGTGGCCCACCTATAGTAGAGGAAGGTACTGAAGGAGGGAGATACGGAGACACCATGTGGCCCACCTATAGTAGAGGAAGGCACTGAAGGAGGGAGATATGGAGACACCATGTGGCCCACCTATAGTAGAGGAAGGCACTGAAGGAGGGAAATATGGAGACACCATGTGGCCCACATATAGTAGAGGAAGGCACTGAAGGAGGGAGATATGGAGACACCATGTGGCCCACCTATAGTAGAGGAAGGCACTGAAGGAGGGAGATATGGAGACACCATGTGGCCCACCTATAGTAGAGGAAGGTACTGAAGGAGGGAGATACGGTGAGAACATGTGGTCCACCCTCAGTAGAGGAAGGCGCTGAAGGAGGGAGATATGGAGACACCATGTGGCCCACCTATAGTAGAGGAAGGCACTGAAGGAGGGAGATACGGAGACACTATGTGGCCCACCTATAGTAGAGGAAGGCACTGAAGGAGGGAGATACGGAGAGACCATGTGACCCACCCTCAGTAGAGGAAGAAACTGAAGGAGGGAGATACGGAGAGACCATGTGGCCCACTCTCTGTAGAGGAAGGTACTGAAGGAGGGAGATACGGAGACACCATGTGACCCACCTATAGTAGAGGAAGACACTGAAGGAGGGAGATCTGGAGAGACCATGTGGTCCACCCTCAGTAGAGGAAGGCACTGAAGGAGCGAGATATGTAGAGACCATGAGGCCCACCCTCAGTAGAGGAAGACACTGAAGGAGGGAGATACGGTGAGACCATGTGGCCCACTCTCAGTAGAGGAAGGTACTGAAGGAGGGAGATATGGAGTCACCATGTGGCCCACCTATAGTAGAGGAAGGCACTGAAGGAGGGAGATACGGAGACACTATGTGGCCCACCTATAGTAGAGGAAGGCACTGAAGGAGGGAGATACGGAGACACCATGTGGCCCACCTATAGTAGAGGAAGGTACTGAAGGAGGGAGATACGGAGACACCATGTGGCCCACCTATAGTAGAGGAAGGCACTGAAGGAGGGAGATATGGAGACACCATGTGGCCCACCTATAGTAGAGGAAGGCACTGAAGGAAGGAAATATGGAGACACCATGTGGCCCACCTATAGTAGAGGAAGGCACTGAAGGAGGGAGATATGGAGACACCATGTGGCCCACTTATAGTAGAGGAAGGCACTGAAGGAGGGAGATATGGAGACACCATGTGGCCCACCTATAGTAGAGGAAGGCACTGAAGGAGGGAGATATGGAGACACCATGTGGCCCACCTTTAGTAGAGGAAGGCGCTGAAGGAGGGAGATATGGAGTCACCATGTGGCCCACCTATAGTAGAGGAAGGCACTGAAGGAGGGAGATACGGAGACACTATGTGGCCCACCTATAGTAGAGGAAGGCACTGAAGGAGGGAGATACGGAGACACCATGTGGCCCACCTATAGTAGAGGAAGGTACTGAAGGAGGGAGATACGGAGACACCATGTGGCCCACCTATAGTAGAGGAAGGCACTGAAGGAGGGAGATATGGAGACACCATGTGGCCCACCTATAGTAGAGGAAGGCACTGAAGGAGGGAAATATGGAGACACCATGTGGCCCACCTATAGTAGAGGAAGGCACTGAAGGAGGGAGATATGGAGACACCATGTGGCCCACTTATAGTAGAGGAAGGCACTGAAGGAGGGAGATATGGAGACACCATGTGGCCCACCTATAGTAGAGGAAGGCTCTGAAGGAGGGAGATATGGAGACACCATGTGGCCCACCTTTAGTAGAGGAAGGCGCTGAAGGAGGGAGATATGGAGACACCATGTGGGCCACCTATAGTAGAGGAAAGCGCTGAAGGAGGGGGATATGTAGTCACCATGTGGCCCACTTATAGTAGAGGAAGGCACTGAAGGAGGGAGATATGGAGACACCATGTGGCCCACCTATAGTAGAGGAAGGTACTGAAGGAGGGAGATATGGAGACACCATGTGGCCCACCTATTGTAGAGGAAGGTACTGAAGGAGGGAGATATGGAGTCACCATGTGGCCCACCTATAGTAGAGGAAGGCACTGAAGGAGGGAGATACGGAGACACAATGTGGCCCACCTATAGTAGAGGAAGGCACTGAAGGAGGGAGATACGGAGACACCATGTGGCCCACCTATAGTAGAGGAAGGTACTGAAGGAGGGAGATACGGAGACACCATGTGGCCCACCTATAGTAGAGGAAGGCACTGAAGGAGGGAGATATGGAGACACCATGTGGCCCACCTATAGTAGAGGAAGGCACTGAAGGAGGGAAATATGGAGACACCATGTGGCCCACATATAGTAGAGGAAGGCACTGAAGGAGGGAGATATGGAGACACCATGTGGCCCACCTATAGTAGAGGAAGGCACTGAAGGAGGTAGATATGGAGACACCATGTGGCCCACCTATAGTAGAGGAAGGTACTGAAGGAGGGAGATACGGTGAGAACATGTGGTCCACCCTCAGTAGAGGAAGGCGCTGAAGGAGGGAGATATGGAGACACCATGTGGCCCACCTATAGTAGAGGAAGGCACTGAAGGAGGGAGATACGGAGACACTATGTGGCCCACCTATAGTAGAGGAAGGCACTGAAGGAGGGAGATACGTAGAGACCATGTGACCCACCCTCAGTAGAGGAAGAAACTGAAGGAGGGAGATACGGAGAGACCATGTGGCCCACTCTCTGTAGAGGAAGGTACTGAAGGAGGGAGATACGGAGACACCATGTGACCCACCTATAGTAGAGGAAGACACTGAAGGAGGGAGATCTGGAGAGACCATGTGGTCCACCCTCAGTAGAGGAAGGCACTGAAGGAGCGAGATATGTAGAGACCATGAGGCCCACCCTCAGTAGAGGAAGACACTGAAGGAGGGAGATACGGTGAGACCATGTGGCCCACTCTCAGTAGAGGAAGGTACTGAAGGAGGGAGATATGGAGTCACCATGTGGCCCACCTATAGTAGAGGAAGGCACTGAAGGAGGGAGATACGGAGACACTATGTGGCCCACCTATAGTAGAGGAAGGCACTGAAGGAGGGAGATACGGAGACACCATGTGGCCCACCTATAGTAGAGGAAGGTACTGAAGGAGGGAGATATGGAGACACCATGTGGCCCACCCATAGTAGAGGAAGGCACTGAAGGAGGGAGATATGGAGAGACCATGTGGCCCACCTATAGTAGAGGAAGGCACTGAAGGAGGGAAATATGGAGACACCATGTGGCCCACCTATAGTAGAGGAAGGCACTGAAGGAGGGAGATATGGAGACACCATGTGGCCCACTTATAGTAGAGGAAGGCACTGAAGGAGGGAGATATGGAGACACCATGTGGCCCACCTATAGTAGAGGAAGTCACTGAAGGAGGGAGATATGGAGACACCATGTGGCCCACCTTTAGTAGAGGAAGGCGCTGAAGGAGGGAGATATGGAGACACCATGTGGGCCACCTATAGTAGAGGAAAGCACTGAAGGAGGGGGATATGTAGTCACCATGTGGCCCACTTATAGTAGAGGAAGGCACTGAAGGAGGGAGATATGGAGACACCATGTGGCCCACCTATAGTAGAGGAAGGTACTGAAGGAGGGAGATATGGAGACACCATGTGGCCCACCTATAGTAGAGGAAGGTACTGAAGGAGGGAGATATGGAGTCACCATGTGGCCCACCTATAGTAGAGGAAGGCACTGAAGGAGGGAGATACGGAGACACTATGTGGCCCACCTATAGTAGAGGAAGGCACTGAAGGAGGGAGATACGGAGACACCATGTGGCCCACCTATAGTAGAGGAAGGTACTGAAGGAGGGAGATACGGAGACACCATGTGGCCCACCTATAGTAGAGGAAGGCACTGAAGGAGGGAGATATGGAGACACCATGTGGCCCACCTATAGTAGAGGAAGGCACTGAAGGAGGGAAATATGGAGACACCATGTGGCCCACTTATAGTAGAGGAAGGCACTGAAGGAGGGAGATATGGAGACACCATGTGGCCCACCTATAGTAGAGGAAGGCACTGAAGGAGGGAGATATGGAGACACCATGTGGCCCACCTATAGTAGAGGAAGGTACTGAAGGAGGGAGATACGGTGAGAACATGTGGTCCACCCTCAGTAGAGGAAGGCGCTGAAGGAGGGAGATATGGAGACACCATGTGGCCCACCTATAGTAGAGGAAGGCACTGAAGGAGGGAGATACGGAGACACTATGTGGCCCACCTATAGTAGAGGAAGGAACTGAAGGAGGGAGATACGGAGAGACCATGTGACCCACCCTCAGTAGAGGAAGAAACTGTAGGAGGGAGATACGGAGAGACCATGTGGCCCACTCTCTGTAGAGGAAGGTACTGAAGGAGGGAGATACGGAGACACCATGTGACCCACCTATAGTAGAGGAAGACACTGAAGGAGGGAGATCTGGAGAGACAATGTGGTCCACCCTCAGTAGAGGAAGGCACTGAAGGAGCGAGATATGTAGAGACCATGAGGCCCACCCTCAGTAGAGGAAGACACTGAAGGAGGGAGATACGGTGAGACCATGTGGCCCACTCTCAGTAGAGGAAGGCACTAAAGGAGGGAGATATGGAGACACCATGTGGCCCACCTATAGTAGAGGAAGGTACTGAAGGAGGGAGATACGGAGACACCATGTGGCCCACCTATAGTAGATGAAGGCACTGAAGGAGGGAGATACGGAGACACCATGTGGCCCACCTATAGTAGAGGAAGGCACTGAAGGAGGGAAATATGGAGACACCATGTGGCCCACCTATAGTAGAGGAAGGCACTGAAGGAGGGAGATATGGAGACACCATGTGGCCCACATATAGTAGAGGAAGGCACTGAAGGAGGGAGATATGGAGACACCATGTGGCCCACCTATAGTAGAGGAAGGCACTGAAGGAGGGAGATATGGAGACACCATGTGGCCCACCTATAGTAGAGGAAGGTACTGAAGGAGGGAGATACGGTGAGAACATGTGGTCCACCCTCAGTAGAGGAAGGCGCTGAAGGAGGGAGATATGGAGACACCATGTGGCCCACCTATAGTAGAGGAAGGCACTGAAGGAGGGAGATACGGAGACACTATGTGGCCCACCTATAGTAGAGGAAGGCACTGAAGGAGGGAGATACGGAGAGACCATGTGACCCACCCTCAGTAGAGGAAGAAACTGAAGGAGTGAGATACGGCGAGACCATGTGGCCCACTCTCTGTAGAGGAAGGTACTGAAGGAGGGAGATACGGAGACACCATGTGACCCACCTATAGTAGAGGAAGACACTGAAGGAGGGAGATCTGGAGAGACCATGTGGCCCACCCTCAGTAGAGGAAGGCACTGAAGGAGCGAGATATGTAGAGACAATGAGGCCCACCCTCAGTAGAGGAAGACACTGAAGGAGGAAGATACGGTGAGACCATCTGGCCCACTCTCAGTAGAGGAAGGCACTAAAGGAGGGAGATACGGAGACACCATGTGGCCCACCTATAGTAGAGGAAGGTACTGAAGGAGGGAGATACGGAGACACCATGTGGCCCACCTATAGTAGATGAAGGCACTGAAGGAGGGAAATATGGAGACACCATGTGGCCCACCTATAGTAGAGGAAGGTACTGAAGGAGGGAGATATGGAGACACCATGTGGCCCACCTATAGTAGATGAAGGCACTGAAGGAGGGAAATATGGAGACACCATGTGGCCCACCTTTAGTAGAGGAAGGCACTGAAGGAGGGAGATATGGAGACACCATGTGGCCCACCTATAGTAGAGGAAGGCATTGAAGGAGGGAGATATGGAGAGACCATTTGGCCCACCTATAGTAGAGAAAGTCTCTGAAGGAGGGAGATATGGAATGACCATGTGGCCCACCTATAGTAGAGGAAGGCACTGAAGGAGGGAGATATGGAGACACCATGTGGCCCACCTATAGTAGAGGAAGGCATTGAAGGAGGGAGATATGGAGAGACCATTTGGCCCACCTATAGTAGAGAAAGTCTCTGAAGGAGGGAGATATGGAATGACCATGTGGCCCACCTATAGTAGAGGAAGGCACTGAAGGAAGGAGATATGGAGACACCATGTGGCCCACCTATAGTAGAGGAAGGTACTGAAGGAGGGAGATATGGAGACACCATGTGTCCGACCTACAGTAGAGGAAGGTACTGAAGGAGGGAGATATGGAGAGACCATGTGGCCAACCTATAGTAGAGGAAGGCACTGAAGGAGCGAGATATGTAGAGACCATGAGGCCCACCCTCAGTAGAGGAAGACACTGAAGGAGGGAGATACGGTGAGACCATGTGGCCCACTCTCAGTAGAGGAAGGCACTAAAGGAGGGAGATATGGAGACACCATGTGGCCCACCTATAGTAGAGGAAGTTACTGAAGGAGGGAGATATGGAAAGACCATGTGGCCCACCCTCAGTAGAGGAAGACACTGAGGGAGGGAGATATGGAGACACCATGTGGCCCACCTATAGTAGAGGAAGGTACTGAAGGAGGGAGATATGGAGACATCATGTGGCCCACCTATAGTAGAGGAAGGCACTAAAGGAGGGAGATATGGAGACACCTTGTGGCCCACCTATATTAGAGGAAGGCACTGAAGGAGGGAGATATGGAGACACCATGTGGCCCACCTATAGTAGAGGAATGCATTGAAGGAGGGAGATATGGAGAGACCATTTGGCCCACCTATAGTAGAGAAAGTCTCTGAAGGAGGGAGATATGGAATGACCATGTGGCCCACCTATAGTAGAGGAAGGCACTGAAGGAGGGAGATATGGAGACACCATGTGGCCCACCTATAGTAGAGGAAGGTACTGAAGGAGGGAGATATGGATACACCATGTGTCCGACCTACAGTAGAGGAAGGTACTGAAGGAGGGAGATATGGAGAGACCATGTGGCCCACCTATAGTAGAGGAAGGCACTGAAGGAGGGAGATATGGAGAGACCATGTGGCTCACCTATAGTAGAGGAAGGCACTGAAGGAGGGAGATACGGAAACACCATGTGGCCTACCCTCAGTAGAGGAAGCCACTAAAGGAGGGAGATATGGAGACACCATGTGGCCCACCTATAGTAGAGGAAGGCACTGAAGGAGGGAGATATGGAGACACCATGTGGCCCACCTATAGTAGAGGAAGGTACTGAAGGAGGGAGATATGGAGTCACCATGTGGCCCACCTATAGTAGAGGAAGGCACTGAAAGAGGGAGATATGGAGACACCATGTGGCCCACCTATAGTAGAGGAAGGCACTGAAGGAGGGAGATATGGAGACACCATGTGGCCCACCTATAGTAGAGGAAGGTACTGAAGGAGGGAGATACGGTGAGAACATGTGGTCCACCCTCAGTAGAGGAAGGCGCTGAAGGAGGGAGATATGGAGACACTATGTGGCCCACCTATAGTAGAGGAAGGCACTGAAGGAGGGAGATACGGAGACACTATGTGGCCCACCTATAGTAGAGGAAGGCACTGAAGAAGGGAGATACGGAGAGACCATGTGACCCACCCTCAGTAGAGGAAGAAACTGAAGGAGGGAGATACGGAGAGACCATGTGGCCCACTCTCAGTAGAGGAAGGTACTGAAGGAGGGAGATACGGAGACACCATGTGACCCACCTATAGTAGAGGAAGACACTGAAGGAGGGAGATCTGGAGAGACCATGTGGCCCACCCTCAGTAGAGGAAGGCACTGAAGGAGCGAGATATGTAGAGACCATGAGGCCCACCCTCAGTAGAGGAAGACACTGAAGGAGGGAGATACGGTGAGACCATGTGGCCCACTCTCAGTAGAGGAAGGCACTAAAGGAGGGAGATATGGAGACACCATGTGGCCCACCTATAGTAGAGGAAGGTACTGAAGGAGGGAGATACGGAGACACCATGTGGCCCACCTATAGTAGATGAAGGCACTGAAAGAGGGAAATATGGAGACACCATGTGACCCACCTATAGTAGAGGAAGACACTGAAGGAGGGAGATATGGAGACACCATGTGGCCCACCCTCAGTAGAGGACGGCACTGAAGGAGCGAGATATGTAGAGACCATGTGACCCACCCTCAGTAGAGGAAGGCACTGAAGGAGGGAGATAAGGAGACACCATGTGGCCCACCCTCAGTAGAGGAAGGCACTGAAGGAGGGAGATAAGGAGACACCATGTGGCCCACCCTCAGTAGAGGAAGGCACTGAAGGAGGGAGATAAGGAGACACCATGTGGCTCACCCATAGTAGAGGAAGGCACTGATGGAGGGAGATAAGGAGACCCCATGTGGCCCACCTATAGTAGAGGAAGGCACTGAAGGAGGGAGATAAGGAGACATCATGTGGCTCACCTATAGTAGAGGAAGACACTGAAGGAGGACTGTGTTGGCTGTGGAGAAATAAGTTGGTTAGAGTAAGTGTTGACAATAGATATCCTAGAAACAAGTTCACTAACTGAATAAATGCTATAATGAATGGATAATCATCCTAACTTTCATATTCAAAACAGACCAATCACCCAAAAATTCTGAACCCTTGGAGTGTTGAATTAAAGAAGTGGGACTATATACACTCATGGACAATACTTACGGAAGTTGTATCTTTTGGAATGTATATATCGGGATTCAGACAATAACTCTGAAAGATATTACAGTGACCTTTATTGAGGACACATCAGATAATCAAGTGTGAACAAAATTGAATGTTTCGTCAAACTAAAAAAAAGATGTCGACATCAAAGATTTTCCACTTCTTTAAGTTTTGTCCATGAGTCCAAGTTTACATTTTCATGTTCAATATTTTTCATTTTCACCATCAGCCTAATTTTTTACTTTTGATGAACAAATTTCTAGATAATTTCTGTAATTTTTTCAACCAGAGACATTTTTCCATAGCTGAACATAAATTTTTTGAGTTATAAATAACAAACTATAGACATGTAATATTTGCAGAATAAACAATACACAGAGTTTGTAACAACTGTAAACTGATCAAATTGGATAGAGGATTTATCATTTATCAATGACCCTCTCAATCCTCTATTTCAGTGTGTGGTTGTAGACATTTCTCTTTCCCCCAAAGTAAAATAAATTAGAACAATGATGGTATTGCTAACAATTTTGGTGGCTAAGGCCATCACACTTTAACACTTTCAAATAACAAAGAGCTTTATTGTATTAACCCTTAACTGGACAGGTGAATTTTTCTTACGTAACTGGACAGGTGAATTTTTCTTATGTAACTGGAGGGGTTGGGTAGATTCAACCCACTTATGTAACTTTATGGAATAAATAATGATTGAAATCAATATTCAAAAAATATTTAATGACTACAAATGTTAACATAGAGATTTTGTTGTTCAAAAATTCTGAATATAATCTATTTACAGATTTCACAAATTATTAAGACATGTTTTTGTAAACGCTTAATTGACATACAAGGCAAAGGGTTTTTATTTTTTACAGAGTTTGTGATGGCCATTGTAGCACCTTTTTGGAGTATTAGATTGTTGTGGCATCGTAGATTCCCTTGATGTACGTGAACCATCATTCTTCTTGAATTGTCGTCTGTAATTCCAGCGAGAGGGAATTTAGATTATTAGTGGCCAGGTGTTCATCAGTCAATTCTCTCCCAAGATCACCAATAATATTACTCCTTTCTTTTTTATCCTTTTTATCAATCCAATTACCTTTTTTTTTTTACTAGGGAACTTAGGAGACTAAAGTGTTTGTTCCAGAGAAACCAAAAATAGATGTTCCTGATTCTCTATTAGGGTGTGGTTGAAATTGTGGTGGATTCTCATCCTTCCTAAATATGTAAGGCCATGTTCTTTCAAATTATCAACTAATTCTACTGAAGTGAACCAATTGCCTGCTGTAATATTTCTATTACTCTTCCAGAATGGTCGACAAATATTTAAAACATATATATTTTGGGTTGGCAGGGATAGTTCTCTCTGTTGACTTGATTGATAATAATACTTATACAAAGAAAGAAGTGTTATTTTATAAGAGGAAACTAAAAAATAGTGGAAGATAGCGACTCAAGTATGAGCCACGAGCTAACACTGACACGAAAAATTCTCAAGCTCCTGGACCGGCTGGGCAGAATCCACCCCCACATGCAAATTTATCCCCCTTTACAAAACTGATATTTATAAATGATGGATGGAAAATGTTTGTATCACTGTAAAATTTAAATACATGAAAGCTGGTAGCTCTCAGTAAACGAAAAAAATATAATTTTCCTATATTAAGTTTATGCATGGAGGGAATCAACCCAACGCATACTGTTAAGTAATTGGCTATTGGGATTAGATGAGTAAATTAAGTGACCAGCTTATATAATTGTCTATATGGATATTTTTTACTTCTAAGTATACATGTCACAGGCCATGATAATCATGGTATGTAGTTAACTTCAAGTTAGGAAGGATAGGTTACTTTCAGTATTTGGCTATTGGGATTAGATTGGTAAATTAAGTGACCTGCATTTAAATTTGCCTATATGGATATTTTATACTTCTAAGTAAACATGTCACAGACCATGATAATCATGGTATGTAGTTAACTTCAAGTTAGTTACCTACATTGAAGAGAGTCCATGTGGCACAACCATAGTTTATTCAAACAACCATACAAGTGATTAATTCAGTACTGATACTGGTCTAGAACAATAGGATATTTTATAATGCCATGATGATAGTTTTATATAAAAGTGGGTTATTTATAGACATGATGGAAATAGGGTAACAGAATATTTAACATGAAGAGATACCTAATTTCTATATTTTGCTACAACATATCTCTTTGCCTCTCTGTTCTTTGATGTAAAGAGGCTTTAATTGTGGGGATACAAATGAATTATTTCCTGACCTTTGTCTTTCTTTCTGTCAGACAATATAATTTATTGTTATCTATATATATAAAAATGAATGTATGTGTGTGTGTGTGTGTCTGTCTGTCCTTTATGCCTGACCAAACGACTCATTGGAACGCCATGAAACTTTGGGAAGTTATTTAGTATAGTACTGGGAAGGTTTCTAGCAAGTAAAATTTTTGAAATAACTTTTCGCTTTAAAATAATCAAGATAAATATTCTAATTTATCTGTTATAATTCAACAATCTGCTCTAAATATTATCATGATGATACTGTGACGAAGAAATATTTTATTATTTAATTTAATATTATTCAATGAAAATATATTCAACAGATTATAAAAATATATATTAATCTGTATTTGTGAAATCATCTTTAAAATATTTCTTTGCTTGCTTGCTTAAGATTCTCTAGCTGTATATAGTTTTGCGGACTTGTTAATAATTATCGACTTGTCGCTGTGACGTCATCAATAAATACTTTTAGATCTTAGGATATTCCAAGGCTTGATTTCTACGTTACAACTGGTGGAGAGACTGGACCGATACCCATTAAGAAATAAAATAAAAATTGATTCTGTTGAACCAGAAGAAACTTCTATGAATGTAAAGAAGGAAGGTACTCAGGTAAGCAACTATGTTGTTCAACATCTGCCAAGGAACCCTTTCATTTTCTCCGGGGAGGATGGTGAAGATCTCCAAAAATGGTTAAAAGGGTATGCACGTGTGGCAAAGTACAACCATTGGGACGAAACCCTTTGTCTTACTAAAGTTTATTTTTATCTGTCTGGAACTGCTCTCAAATGGTTTGAGAACAACGAAGAAAGCATACAGACTTGGAAGGAATTCACATCTCAATTAGAGAATGTGTTCGGAAAAAAAGAAAATTCAAAATTGCAAGCGGAGAAGAAACTTAAAACACGGGCACAATTAAAAGGTGAAAGTACCGAATATTACATCCAGGATCTCCTGTGCTTGTGCAAAGAGGTTGATCCTCAAATGAGTGAGGAAGATAAAATCTCCCACCTCATGAAGGGGATAGCTGAGGAGCTTTATCAAGCACTCCTACCGAGGGATGTACAGAGCACCGAGCAATTCATTACAGAATGTCGCCGTGTCGAAGCGCTCCGTTGTAGGCGAGTTACTCCAACCAGGTACGAGCGCCTACCAAATGTAGCCTCTCTTTGTGACCAGGATGACGGAGAAGATCTGTCATCTATGATTAGGCAAATTGTTCGTGAGGAGGTACAGCGGGCATTAGGCTCTCCTCGGGAGGAACCAAAAAATGCTACAATCGAAGAAATGGTAAAGGAGGAGATTGGAAGAACCCTGGCGCCAATCTCAAAGTCTAGGAGAAGTCCCCCTCAGAAGGAAAAACCCCGACAGTTTTTAAATACCAGATATGAGGCCGAAACGATAAGACCGCAGCCTGAACCTCGATACCCAAAACAAGGAGGAAGACGCGACACCAATGATTGGCGTACAACTGAGGGAAGGCCAATCTGTTTCTACTGCGGACGCCCAGGTCACGTCGTCCGCTATTGCCGTGACAGGAAGAGACACAATGAGGAAAGGAGAAAAGAATATTTCCAAAGAAAGCAAGATGCAATGGTATTCTACAACTTTCAAGCCGAATCTCAGGACCCCAATGACGAATCATCGAGGAAAGATTTCACTCGCTACCGAAGCCCTACCTCATATCCCGGTCGAAACAGACAACATTTCTCACCTGCTAGAAGATCTAGCTGGACGCCCCGCCATTAAAACTAGATGATAGACCATATGGGAGGTAAGGCCGCAAATTTATAAAATCCTCCCTTGCCGACCACAGTGGAAATAAAAAACTACATTGACATAAACATAGACCTACCAAGCCCTCATGAAGAAGATATCTCAACTGAAAGAAGACATCCACCGCAGTCACCTGAAAATATCCCTGGCCATAGTACTAGTTCTTAAGACTGACGACGTAAGTCTCCTGCTGAGCATCGGGTCGATGCTCTCTATAGGAGGAGGCTATGTGACGAAGAAATATTTTATTATTTAATTTAATATTATTCAATGAAAATATATATTCAACAGATTATAAAAATATATATTAATCTGTATTTGTGAAATCATCTTTAAAATATTTCTTTGCTTGCTTGCTTAAGATTCTCTAGCTGTAAATAGTTTTGGGCTGACTTGTTAATAATTGTCGACTTGTCGCTGTGACGTCATCAATAAATACTTTTACATCTAAGGATATTTCAAGGCTTGATTTCTACGCTACAATACGATGATTTTGTAATGTAGAAAATTAGGAAAGACAAAATTCAGGATGACACGGCAATTTATTTGAGACAAGAATAATGATACAATTCCAAGGCAAGATACTATTCCTTTAACTTCCAATTACCGAGGGAACCAATTAATATTGATTTTATTCAACGTATCGAGTATTTTTCAAGGGACCGGGAAAAAATGTTCACTTTATCGAGAGATTCGTTAGACAAACCTTTACTCGGGTAAAACCCGGGCGAAGCCGGGTACATCCATACAAGAATAATGATACAATTCCAAGGCAAGATACTATTCCTTTAACTTCCAATTACCGAGGGAACCAATTAATATTGATTTTATTCAACTTATCGAGTATTTTTCAAGGGACCGGGAAAAAATGTTCACTTTATCGAGAGATTCGTTAGACAAACCTTTACTCGGGTAAAACCCGGGCGAAGCCGGGTACGTCCGCTAGTAAGGAATAAATTTAACAATTAGAAATGTTGTGTTTGTTACAATGTATGTTGGGAGAATAAGGTCAGTTGATATGGTAAATTATATGTGGAGATATAAAATGACTGTTTTTAAAACTATTGTTGACATAGTGATCCTATTTGTGGTAACTGATGGTAATAATCTCTTTGTAGAAAATATATCACTGTGGTTTACACAAAATTATATGTCCATAAACATCATTGATTTCACTAAAATATTTTTTCAAATTCTCTGTGTCTATCAGGTAGCGGCAGGTTTGACCAACCAACACAGAGTTGATAATTACTCTACCAATGCCAGTAGAACTCACATACAAAATAAAATATTTATATTGGGCCAGAGTGTTGACACCTCCACCTCTCTGATGGAATGACACCTCAACTTCAATCTTCTCTCCTCCAACTCTCCACTTGGTCCTAACATTGTACTTAGTGCCATCTATATTCGTAATTATTGCCTTTGATCTATCTTGGAAGACACTAGTCCAATTATACCAATTAAATAACCCGAGGGATTCCAATTTACCTCTGTGAACACCATCTCCATACAGATATTTCTGAAGGTCAGTCACATAGTCAGAATATGTCACACCAGGAGGAAGCCAGTTCTGGACACCAAGTGTAAGGTCAAGCCCCACATCTGTCATTTTCATAGGATTCTCCAACTCTTGACATTTGACATCACAGCAGGTGGTGGTAGTAGTTTGGAGCTCTGTTCTCACAGTGCCCAGTTCTTCCTTAGTACCTTGTTCTGTTTTTATGCTTTCTAGTTCCTCCTTAGTACCTTGTTGTTCTGTTTTTACACTTTCTGGTTCTTCCTTAGTACCTTGTTGTTCTGTTTTTACACTTTCTAGTTCTTCTTTTATATCTTGTAGATCCTTCTTCAAAGAAAATTTTTTTTTGTCTTTACAATTTACTCCTTTTTTAACAATTTCTATTTCTTCCTTTTTATGAATTAATTCTATTTGCATAGCTTCCAGTTCTTTTTTATCAACTTGTTGTTTTGTCAGCATAGTTTCTAGTTCTTTTTTGTTAACCTGTAATTCAGACTTTACAAAATTCAGTTCTTCCTTAGTACCTTGTAGTTCTGTCTTCATTGTGCTCAGTTCATTTATAGTACCTTGAAATCCTGCCTTCACAGTTTCCAGTTCTTCCTTTGTGTTTTTCAAATCTCTCTCCAATCCTTGTAGATGATCTTCACCAAGTGAGGTTGTAGTTGGGCCAGTGGACAATTCTGACTTCACACCTTCTAGTTCAGTCCTGATGTATCCGAGGTCAACAAGATGTTGGTTTGATATATCCTCAATCTTATTGGACAACATGGCAGTCAAGTTCTGGACTTCTGCTTGAGATGACCCAGCGGACCTCTGGTTGACCAATATTTGGCTGAGGGAAGCCTGAGAAGTTTCTAGCTGCCGGGTCATAGCTGCCATGAGGCCTGACATCTCCCTCTGCCAGGCTTTAAGATTTTCCTTCTCTCCAGATTGAGCCTTCATACTGGAATTGATTTCTTGAAGGAGCTGAATGATAGGAGATTCCAGACTCTCTCCCCTGAACTCATTCCCGACTTTGATCTGGTCCAGGTTTTCTTTCAGCAGGTTTTTGCACTGTGACATTTCCAGTGAAATGTCCCTCAATGAATCACATAAAAGTGGGAGGTAAACAATCAGTAATTTTTCATCTTTTTCTTTTAAACAAACATCTGCCTCATTTCTACATCCCTGGTCCAGCAGACTACATGACTGAGGATTCTTACTGTCAGAGTGGACACTCTCCCCAGGGCTGACACCAATTTGTCCACACAGAACCTCATGTTGCTGGAGAGAATCCCGAGTTAGGACTGCCCCACAAAACTGACAACTTCCAAATAGAGGTTTGCAGGCTACGGTCATGTTAAATGCCAGATCTTTTCTCAATATTTTTGTTCCACAGGACTGTGGGCAATCCACCAAACTAAATTGGCACAAGGTACTGTGCAACATGGCTTCCAGCAAATTGCTGAAGGTCTGGGAACATCCCTGGAATGGGCAGGTGTTCTCCATGTTCTGGAACATGATTCATACAGTTGGAGAACATTTCTAAGTTAAAAGTTGAACAAGTATAAACAGAAAATTTGGTAGCAAAGTATTTTATTATTTTTGTGAGAGAAAAAAGAAGCCAAATGTGGTGACATTACTAAAGTAGATCTGCATGAAAGGTCAGTCTCACTAGAAGACTCCTCTCTACAAATGACAGTTTTTATTAAACAATTACCATTTTTACTAATTACCAACCTTCCAATAAGAGGAGCCTTTTTCTAATGGTTACTATGGTTCTGAATGAACGAGAGAAAAAAATTCCTTTCAAACTAACAAAAATAGACTGTCTTTGGCAAATTGAGTGGCTGGAGTTCATTAAATATGGTCTGGGTAGTCAGGATTGGACTAATTTCTATAATCTTTAAAAATTTTGTGATCAATTATCAATATACTTCCAAACCATGTGGAAGTTAAAATTTTTTAATTAAAAGTAAACAACACAAATGTACTAAATATCAGACTTCTATATGGCAGCTATGGTCTGGAATAGAATTAAAAGTAGAAAATAGCCACAATCATTTGTGGTGTAATGAGCCTTCCATACAAATAAATCAGTAGTATGAACCAAGTTATAAATAATGGTAAGAACATTGTTAGAAATACAGTATAACCTTGTTGATTCAACACATGATAATTTGACACTTGCATTTATTCTACCATATTCTCATGTCCACAACTCAAGCCTGTCAAATACTAAACATTAATTTGACCAAACAACAATTTGACACCATCAATAAGTTGACGAACTTTCATGGACAATTCTTGTTTAAAAAAATAATTTATTACTAAAAACACAACAGGTTGACTCTCAGAACACCATGGCTGTAATTAGCTAATGTGCACCATTCATAAAAGTTACAAGGAGACACAAATTTCGGCACCAACTTTCTTAAATTTTTGTCCATCTTGGAATCAATTTAAACCTAACTGCTAGTTACTGGAATAAACAAAGAGTTGTTTTATAAAGTAACACTTTGTTATTTGAAATAAAATACAGGAAAGACATGAATGTCTAAGAAGATTGAGCAGCTAGAATGTTAACTAAATAGGGTGCTAGCTGGAAGGTAAACAAACACTAAATTTTACCTTTAACCCTTAATTACTCGCGCCTATATTTGTGACGTAAGTACTCGCGTTGAGATCCAGGTCTCACTTTTAAAAAACCGAAATATATGTTAAATTTTAATATTTGGATTGAAAATTAGGCTGCATTATATTCGTAATTGTGTGTAGTTTATGACACATGTGAATTAAGGCAAAAAATATTTTTATATTTATTTATTTTTATTGAAACAATGACTATAGTAAAAACAATGAATGTTTGACATAGTTTTACAAATAGGCTACTATTAAAAGTTGCAGACGGATATTATTCGCAATCTTTGCAAATATTCGAAGAATGACGTTGACAGATGTGTCTCCTGCATTTGTAGCAAATAATTTGTGTCATACTACCTTTGGTACTTGGGCAAACATAGCACCGTTTTCGCTTCTTAGGTTCTGACTCTACACTCATTTCGGTCTGTGGTAAACAAAAGATTGTTATGTTTATCATTTTAAATAATTTTATGAAATATATATAACTTACCTCTGGACTTTCAGCTTTCTTGCAATGCAATATTATCAGGCCACGGAGACTTCTTGGCAAGTTTTTCAATTGGGATCGAATTTTTAAATGATCCTGGAATAATTGTAGGGAAATATTTTTCAAAAAGATTCTTCTTGGAACTCGAGGTGAATTTATATTTAAAGACTTGAAAATTATTTCTGAATTTATGCCTGCAACATTTAGTAGGTCGAAAAATAGGCATAGAGGCCATCTGTTGGTTCGACGGCCAACAGAATAAGTTCCACACATTTGGTTCACCATGTCAACCCCGCCTTTTTATTCAAATTATAAAATGTTACAATTTCAGGTTTTAATTTGAATCCACTTTCTTCGTCAATTGTGGGAGTTGAGTGCATTGTTGAGAGCAATAGAACAGCCTTGCTCTTTTTTGGGACATAAGATACAAGGGTGGTATTCTGAGTGAAGCCAAATATACAATTATATTTTGGTCTATTCCTATTGGGCAGATATATTTTAGGGATTTACTTTTTATTTATTTTTTCAAAGTGCCAACTAAAGTGAGTTTATGTTCTGTAAGAAGATCTTGGGATAATTTATAACTAGTGTACCAATTGTCTGTTGTTATGTTTCGGCTTGTCCCATATATTGGAGTTATCAATCTTTTTACGATATCATCGGGTGAATTACTTTTTTTATATGGACCATGGGGTTGTTTTCCACAATATATTTCAAAATTAAAGGTATAAAATGTTCTTGCATCACTAATGGTATAAATTTTGAGCCCATATTTTGCAGGTTTGTTGGGCATATACTGTCTAAAGCCACACCTGCCACGAAATGGAATGAGCTTCTCATCAATTGTATTATATTCACCTGGAGTATAGAGCTTTTTACAGTTATATACAAAGGCTTCTACAAATTCTCTAATTGGAGCAAGTATGTCCAGCTTTTTTCGTTCTTTCCTTGTTGTAATATCATCAAATCTCAGGCAACGTAGAAGAAAAAAAAAACGTTCTTGTGACATAATTGCTCTCACAATTTCTACTCCTGAGCCATCCACCGCCCATAGCTCTTTATAAGTTGAATGAGCAGCTCTTTTGATACCTGACATTATCAAAAGTCCAAATAAAGCTAGGATTTCTGTTACAGTAGTTAATTTGGCATCTCTTTTCTAGAGAAATGTTCTTTGATATTGCTTATATAAACATTCGTACAATCTACAATTTTTTGTACCATATCATTATCAATTATTTTTGTAAATGCATCCGATTCAGATTCTATCGATTTTGCTTCAAATTTAGGCCCTGGCAATTGATAAATTATATTTACACTTCTTGTACGAATCGGGGTTTTGCATTTTTCCATTTTGTGACACCATCCCCCCCCTTTCCAAAATAAAATTCAGAATCATCATTTGGTAATTCTTCATCCGCCTCTGAATTCTGTTCAGAGTCTGTGTCATGATAACTATAAATTTCGGTATCAGAAGTATCGGATAAATCACAAATTATTTCATCGCAATCCATGTCGGATTCACTCTGATTCCTCTCAGAAGTACTAGCCATTTTTTTATAATATAATATATATTTTAGGAAATATTTAGTATAAAAATATTGAATAAAAATAAATTCTAAATACCTACGAGAGACAGCGAGAGAGAATTTAGGATATTTAGGAACAAAAAAATATACTTAGAAGAAGAACAATAACTTACTGTTTTACGAAGATAGAGCCAGCCGGAAAATGAAACCTAAACCAAAATTATTACGCAAGTACTCGCGTCGAGACGTTTGTCTCGGCGGTGGCTTTTTTTGTTGTATTGTTCTTCTTTCTAGGGGCCAAGCGATAGAACAAATGGTCTAAAATATTTATTTCGATGCTATCTTAAGCTACAAAAACATACAAATTATTTGGACTCGAAAATCGTATTTATTTTTTCGATTAAAATTTTAGGTGAGACCTGTGTCTCGACGCGAGTAATTAAGGGTTAAAAGATGATATTTTAAATAAAATTTTCTGCCTTTTTTTTTTATTCTAAAACTTTTTTCACTTTCTCCCTGTTTAATTTATTCACCTATTTCAATATAGTATTTGTAATTTTCCTTTGTTCCAAAATTTACTAAGGCACTTTTATCTACTATGTTAAATGGTAAAATAAAAGGACATTGTAAGAAAACAACCCAAAGTATGCCACACTCTCAAAAAGGTTAAAATTATTTTCAGTTAATTAAATGTTTCTATAATTAAGTATAAAGATATAATGTTTACACATTTAATTAACTTATTTTATATTGTTTAAAATAATTTATTACACTTATTCTATTTATAATTAGCTAAATATCGCAAATATATAAAATGCTCTTTTTAATTTTGTAAAGTTAAAAATTTATTGTCAAACTTTCAATGATAAAATCGTTTTAGTTACTCGCCATAGGGTTTGTTTATAAAAATGAAAATTTGATTCAAAATGTACACATAAATTTTATAGTTAAAATTATTGAAACAAAATTTCAATTTTAAAAAAGCTAAAAATTATAAAACGGGGGGGAAATATATATATAAATATAAGCACTAATATCTTACCTAAATGTACTTGATGGCAAACCAAAAGTAAAATAATTACAATGTAATTTCCGCAGCACGCAAACACCTATCGCCATCTATCATCACATTTTGTAACTATTTATAAATTATTGTTTATGTTACTTTGTTTAAAAGTCGGTAGTGTTCCTCAATTTGTTGCACAATTTTATATTGAAATTTAATATTTCATTATAGCTTAATAATATATCCAATTTAATTTTCAAAATTTGTTAGTAATCTTTGTGTATTTAACTAGAAATAATATGGCTGGAATTTATGGTAGCAAAAAAAGTGTCAATGTTATATCAAGTAATCTTTATAACTAGTAAATAATTATTTTGCAATCTTCACACATAAAATTTAAAATTTTATTTTTATAATATATATATATATATATTAACATAATAAATAAATATACTTTCTTTAGGTTTTGGCATGTTTAGAAAACACCTAATCAAGAATTAAAGAAAAATATCGAAAAATTTTATAAAATAAAGCCAAAGAAAAATAAAATAAACTTACTTGTTTCATCCAATTTCACAATAGCAAAAACAGAAAGTTATCTAGACAGGAAGAGAAACGTGGAATAGTACCGCCATCTATCAATCAATTTTGAAACTATTTATAGTTCTAATTTTAGCCTGAGTTTTAGCAGATATAATTTAAACCAGAAAGTGAGTTTCTAAAGTTGTATTCACTAATTATTTTTTTAATGAATGTTGCCTTTTTTATATTTTAATAATGTATTTTAATAAATATATATTTATTTTCTCAAAGTATGTCATATAAAGCAAATGTAAATTATTTATGAGCTCTATAAGAATCTAAACACTTCTGGACTTTTATTACAGCAATATGAACTTATAGGAAATGTGGTAAGTCCTCCCATCCAGATTCTACCAGACTATTGTATCAGGTTGTTGGGTTCAAAGGTAATTATGGAACTAAGGTGTAGAGACTGTCTCTCAATGATGTCTAATTGTAGTAGAAACAACCCAATACAATAGTGAACTGATGAGCCAGGCATTTCCAACAATTTACTACCCATTGTGGAGGGAAGATGATAAGAAACTCCACCAAATTGTTCCATAGGATGGCCTTCTAACCCCTTGTATTTAATGACCTATCTTTTGGCCAACTTTATATTTTAGATAATTTACAACATTGTGGGAAGATTCTTGTACCAGAAGGAGGCTCCCTTTATATTTGTGTTGTGTGATGTAATATATAAAGTTGTTTTTATGTACTTTTAAAGGGAGAGGTGCCCATTTCTGGTAAAATGTGTATTTAATATATAGATACAAACTTTATAATAGAAAATTTATTATATTGGCTAATTATAAATTAAATTATGTTAAGACAGAAAGGAAAAATTAATAAAGTTTTGAACACTTTTAAGATTATTACACAGAAAATCAATTGAAAAATTATCTTCTAATCATTTTCTTTGGTATTTTTCATATTAAAAATATCATTTATTCTTGTCATTTTCTATATGCACTTGTAGCAGTTGTATTTATGATATTAGTTTTTATATTCTTGGAATGTTCCCTGTCAGTTGTTTGTTCCAGTCTTCACACCAGTTGTGCACATCTAGCTTTCTTCATCTTTAGGGGTCAGCTCCCTCTTCCCTTGTTAATGGAATAAAATGTTAAGACAGAGGTGTCTTAGAGAGTAATGTTCTGTAGTATGAAATATATATGTTACTGTTTTTAAGTTGGATCAGCTATAATGCACACTCAATATTATGGGGTATATTGTATTTGTTCATGTCTATGGGGTTATTTTGATTGGAAATCTCTGTTTTTCTATAATATTTACCAACTTTAGAGGTAAATGCATGGGAGCAGTTTTATATTTACAACATGAAAAGACTTATATTGATTGAAATTGACAGTTTGGGATATTAGAAGAGAAAAAAACTGTCTCATCACTTCAATGATGTTCTACAAGGTTGACTTAGAGGAGTTCAGTAAGTACCAGCAACTGTGACCACCTTTTATCATATATGACTCCTGCAGTTTTATTTTATTAACTTATTTTCAGGGCAAATGAGCTAAATATTTTATGCTAGCTGGCCCCATGGAACTCCAAGCATCACTAACCTTTCCTATTTTTATTTATTATGTTTTATAATTTTTGTCTTTTTGTATTATTCTTTTTTTTTTTAACAAAATATTTCATTATAAATCATCATGATAAATCCCCATTTAAAACAATCGTAACCTCAATGCCTTGAAGTTGTAAATTAGTTTTGTCATGAATAATGACAATTGAAGGTTGTGATAATTTTATAATAATTGAATAAACCAATTGACCCATTATTTCTGCAGTATATATCGTTTCCCTACCTTTTTAGCAGATTCAGCTGATTTCTCAACTTCTTCCACATTGTATGTTAAGTAATAAATGCTGATAACACAAACCATGGAAGACAATTTGTTGTTGTTGTTGTTTTCTAAAATGAAGTTTTTAAAAAGTTACAAAGCTGAATTTTTCAAATTTGCACAGAGATGATCTATATATTAAATATCTAATGCACTTTTGAAGGGAGATGTGGCCTCTCTGATATATTTAATATGATCTCTTTTTTTTGCTTATCCCTAGTACACGTGGTACAGGCCATGATAATCTTGGTGTTAGAGGTTGTGACTGATTTTATTGTAAGTGCACCACGTGTAAAAAGCAGTCCGACTTTGCACTTACAAATATGCCAGAGCACTGTTTTGGTTACTTGCACTCGGGTCGAAGCAGTCAGAAACCAATGGTTTAGACCATCCTTCCACTCACCCCCTATAGTCTACCATCTTTAATTCAATGCCCTAAGGGATCAGAGCTTTCAGTTGAGTTAAAGTAGGTGTTGAATTAAAGTTGGTCTGATGATATCATCACAACATTCCATGCTAGTGGACATTTTTATAGGATAACCAAATATACATATGTCATAATATATACTCTCCCAGGAATAAAGAAGCAAACCTACAGTAAACCCAGAGAGAGACGGGCGGGTAAGGACCGGTCACTTTAGAATTCAGCGACATTCCAATGGGCGACTACTGGGGCCCGTTACTTGGAACCTCGGGACTTTTAAGACAGTAGGGGATTGTATGCGACACAAACGGCCACCCGGCTTTGCCTGGCCCGTCTCACTCTCTAGTTGTCTGGGTTCCTCTTCCAAACTTGTGGTGTCCTTATTTCTCTTTCCCCACCTTATTATATTGCTACAAATATATATATTTACAAGGTACAAGAAAACCTAATTCAAATAAATTAATAGTGTGTGACATTTCAGTAAACAGCATTGTTACCATCATCAGACAAAAGAATATATGATTTATAAACATTTATTCTTTTGAAAAATAGTACAAATGTGATATTGTACTGGGATAAGGTGTAAAAATTATGAAAAAGGCAACTCCTCATCGTGCAACTGAAAGTTGCTGATGGCTTGCAAGAATAGTTGATATTTATTCCAATAGATGGCGCAAGCCATCAGCAACTTTCAGTTGCATGATAAGGAGATGCCTTTTTGATAATTTATTTTTTTATCTGATGGTAACACCCTGTTTACCAAAATGTCACACACTATTTATTTATTTGGATTAGGTCTTATTTTCTTGTAGCTATATTCCATTATTCAAATTGTCCATCATATTTACAAGGTAATAAGACAAATCCATATGAATAGTGAGTGATGTTTTGGTAACAATCCTGTTCCCGAAATGTCACTCACTATCTATTTAGATTTGGTCTTATTAACTTGTGTTTCTCATCTATAATTCAAATAATACCTAATCATTTTTTAAATATAATTTACAGGGTGCAGCATCTATTTGAAAACAAAATGATGTCCATGGGAAGAATGTATAGACAAAAGAAAAAGAGCATATATTACATAACAAAAATGATAAAGCACAATTTGAATTCAATTTTATTCTTTTGTCTGATGATGGTGACAATGCTGTTGCCGAAATGTCACACACTAATAAATTACATATCAAAGTTTTATATCGATGAACACATACACATAAAGGATGACATCATTCAATGAACATGCCATCAGCGGCAATAACAACTTCTATATGCTGTCGACTGCAGGCAGTAATGAGATGGGTCTTGGGAATGTTTGCCATTGTATCCACTATAGCAGCTCTGTGTTGTGGGAATGACTATTGGAGTCCCTCTCAACTAGGTCCCACATTTAATTGTCCAGTGGATTGACATCTGGTGAGCTGGGGGCCAAAAGTTAGGTGTGACATAGTCATGAAGATTCTCAGCCATCCATTTTTGGGTTGTCCGGGCTGTATGAGATGGTGCTGAGTCTTGCTGAATTACATACGGCCTCCCACGTGCTACAGCAGCTATCCAAGGCTTGACAACTGTGGCTAACACCTGTAAACAATGGCATTGACTCTGGAACCTGGAGTAAAATATGTGGAGACATCACCTTCACTACTGACAACTACAAGAACCATCAATGATGCTGGAAATTTGGTATACATGACTGCAGGTAGCTCATCAGGGATTTTACACAGCTACCGATCATTTTTGTTGTTTATCTTCTGGTCCTAAACCAAGTTCTTCTCGTCTGATAAAAACCAGATCATTCCTGGCTCCTTGGGATGATTCAGCTTGTTCAGAAAGCACTTGGCTCTGCTCATGTTGTTCACCTTGGTTCTTTTGGACATGAACTGTTCTCTCCGCATCACGTATGATTTGTAACAGAGGTCCTCATGAACCACACCTCGGATGGTAGCCTCATCAACCTGCAGCTCTCTGGCGAGTGCCCTCATCGACTTCCCAGGGTCCTCATCGATTGCAGCTTGGACATGGCTTATAAAGTCCTGATACTGTCAGAACGTCGACAATGCTGTTTCCTTTGGGAAAATTCCACCACATCACCCTTTGCAGCTTCTAATTCTCTCCCAACTATGAAAACAAATGATGGGGCAGCATTCAAGAATGCAGCAGTTTCTGAATCGGTGTGTCCTGTAACCAAGGAGACAATAACTTCTTCATTTCTTGTGTAAGAGTAGGTTCTGCCATGTCTACCTGCAACAGAAAAATCTGTTACTATAAAACACAATGGCACCTATATTGTGTGTTCTCAAATAGCTTCCGCACCCTGCACAACTCACGGACAGAATTTAAGAAAGTTATACCTTTTAGCATGTATATCAGGATTCAGACAATAACTCTGAAAGATATTAGTGATCTTTATTGGAGACACACAAGATAACAAAGTGGGAAAAAATTGCCTCTGTCTCTTTAATAACATTAAAGACTTTCTTAAATGTTGTCCATGAGTGTATATTATTAATATGACACTATACAATAGAGAGAGAGAGAAGGAAGTTTTAGGGTAACAATATTATTTATAACATCAGTGAGTGGTGAGCTAGAATTAGCTCAAAAAAACGGGTGAACCATTCTGATCTGGTCCTTTAAAGAAATGATTTTGCCCATCACTTTTATGTATAAATCCCCTTTTGCCGTTCCAAGCCTGGATGAAAAAGGAAGAGGGAGAGCAGTAACAAGCTCACTACAAAACCTGGGCTCAGCTGATCCTCTGATAGTACCTTGTAAGGGCTCCAGATACAGGGATACAGCAGCGTCTGTGTTGTTGTTGTTCTTATCTCCTTGTGTAAAGATTACACAAATTCCATGAGTCATGCTCCTCGAGCTGTTTTATGATAAGCAGCGACCTCTCCCAAAGGTCCTGTTTTTTGCATTTAATGCAAGCCAAGTTGTGTTCTGGAGCTGCAGGTACCAAGCTACATTTTGAGCAAGTGGGGTAGATTTTGTTGTCATTTTCTGTTGGGTGTATGGAGGATAGAGATGGTACCTTTGTAATATTTTCTATTCTTGAAGTCCTCAAAGAGAAATAAATAAATAAATATACTTTTGTGATTAAATTATTTTTTTATTTTATTAATGAAATTAAATTAAATTAAAGCAGAAAATCTTAAGATATTATACAAACATATTTACACTCAGAAAACAAATAACTTGAGAGCATCTAGCTTCTCAGCCAAACAAAACTATTATCTACTTTTTAACTAACAAGACATATGCAAATCCTCTATTATTGATTAATCTGGCACAAGAATTTACATATATAAATTTACAATTTTTTTACAATTAAATTTAAAAATACAAATCTTTTAAACAATATAATTTACACATAATAAAGTATTTAACATTTAATATAAAGATGATCACCTCCAACATTTTCTATCTTCACTGGCTTGAGATGGCCTGTTGTAAATCTTGTTAGTAGTGTTTGCAGCGTCTGTACTCCATGTTAGGAGCAGCTGCACATGTTATCCGTCATCTCCACAGACCTTGAGTCTGCCTTCGTCACCTTGGAAGGAGTTTCCTGAATTCTCTACTGATGTCACTTAGGCTGCTGCCAGCCTTCACCAGGTGATTCCTCGTACTCTATGCAGACGCTACAGTCTGAGTAAATAAGCACTATACACATCCTTAATGGAGTCAAACAGGGCTACGCCGCCTTGTTCAGCCTTGCGACAGGACACTCCTATGTCGTATAGAGCAGATACTCGGCCAAGGAAACATCCTGGCCTATGCAGACAACATCAACCTACTTATCCGGAATGATGAGACTTTCGAACTCGTCAAAAACATCTTCGATGAATTCTGGCATGCATTTGTAATACAATCCAACTACAAGTGCAAAGGTCTGTGATGTGGTACCTGGAGAAACAGAGTCAACTCCCCTCTGGACATCTGCTGGTCAACTGCCCAATTGAAGGTACTGGGCTGTCTAGTGACTACAGGATATGGAACATCAGTCCAGGAGAACCATCTGGTCAAACTGATGGAGACGGCCCGCTGCAAGATGGTCCCCCTTCTTCCGCAGCCTCTCTCTCGTAGGGAGGGCAAGGGCTGCAAAGTCCCTGGTGCTCTCCTCAGTGTTACACCATCTTCACGGATACCTGCCTACCGACTCCACCATTTCCAAGCTAGGCTAGTGCGTTTTGTCTGGGGACATGGGCGCATCGCCTGGCTGCCAGGAGGCGTTTTAGAATGTCCTGTCTTCATGGGTGGCTATGGCCTCCTCGACGTCGGCACACAGCTGAGACTGGCGTGTATGAAAGGTGTCCAAGCTTCGCTTCGTGGAAGTCTCAATGCCTACTCTTGGCTCACTGATAGTGGGACCTGGTTAATCTTCCTTCCATCAGGGACATGGCTTCCACCTCGACATCATAGACTCATGAAGATATAGGAAGCAGTTTCGGACTTCCTAGCACTGGAACACCGATTAGTTCCAACACAACAGCTGAGGGACCTCGCCATAATCAGAGCATGCAGGTTCCTCTGGCCACCGACCTCCTAGCTGCTGCACGGTGGATAGGAGCACGTATTGGGAACTTCAATGGCCCTGTGTAACCCTCACTCATCCGACACAATGAGCTCTTGCAGATGCCACAGTGTTGTCCAACTTCTGCAATAGGCTGTAAACAGAAAACCTCCGAGGGTCCCACTGGGTGGACAGCCTAGTCGAAGCTGTGGTGCTGCGCGGGTCAGTCACTCCGTCCATGTACCTGACGATCCGCACCATCTGCCGTACACTTGAGCGACCAGGCCTGGCAACCCTGCCCATTGGCTGGCCGTCCTTTTGATGTTGCGCCTTCTCAGGGCACAATGCCGACATTGCAGTACTGCTGGCCCTACACGCTCTTCCCCATCCTGCACATCTGGCCTTTGCTCGAGAGACCTGCATCGCCTGTGGTTCTAGTGACCTAACCACTGCTACTGGTCTTGCAGCTCCATCAGGCCCCTCATACAGAAAGCCTTCAACATCATACAGCCGACCTGCAGGGCTACTGGCTCTTCGGCCAAGGGCTGGATGACAACGCTACGTCTGCCAAGTCATCAACACATAGGTTTTTTCCGAGCCTTGAGATGAGAGGAGAGCGTGACTTACTGTCTGGACTCTTTGTCTCCTGGACTTTACCTAACTGTGTATATAGTTTACTCTTTTATTTTTATCTTATCTTTTCACTATTTTTTAATTATCTCTCTTTTTATATATATATGTTATCTATGCTACCATATTGACTTGTATGTTGCCAATAAAATATTTTTAAATCTCAAAATCTCTCTCTCTCTTATTCTTTTATCTCACAAACTATTTATGTTTATTTAATAAATAATTATTCTATTCTAAAACCACCTACCTTACTGCAACTATGTAGTGTGTCCCACAGGATTATAATTAATTTATTTTTATAGATTCATAAAGTATACAGTAAAGTGTATGGAATAGAGAATTGGGTAAATGGCCTATGAGGTTTTCCTGCCAAATAGTACTCTTTTATTGAAATTTTCCATAACCAATTTGCATGAATATGGCTGAATTTGGTTGATACAACACTCAAGTTCCTCTTTTAATTGTGTGTGGTCTCTGTAACAAAATTGTATCATCATCTGACAAAATACTGAATGATTATGTCTGATGATGGTAACAATGCTGTTATCAAAAGGTCACACACTATTTGATAAAGCACAATTTGGATTATAGATTATAAACACAAGGTATAAAGACCAAATCCAAAAAAATAAATAGTGTGTGACATTTCAGAAACAGCGTTGTTACCATCTTCAGACAAAAGTGCTGAATGTGATTATAAACACAAGGTAATATGACCAAATCCAAATAAATAAATAAATAGTGTGTGATGTTTCAGTAACAGCATTGTTACCGAAACATCACACACTATTTATTTGGTCTTATTACCTTGAAGGGCTAAACTTTTTTTTAAAACTTCAAAGAAAATAGTCAAAAGGTATTAAATTGCTTGATTTAGGTGGCAAATTCTGAACACAAAATGGAATATTACTTGACCAAAATACTTGTGCAGTAATTGAATTATTTCTTGGACTATATGGCATGGTATATAACTGTATACTTGATGAATGGGGACAGATATTAACAATTAAAATATACAAGTATCAGAGTCATCAACAATCAATTCTGTCATCGTTTGCTTTTGTGAATGGAATAAATACCCAAATATGGCCATTTATTATAAGCATCGGTGGTTCAGTGGTAGAATGCTTGCCTGCCATGCGGGCGGCCCGGGTTCGATTCCCTGCCGATGCATTTTTTTACAATTTTTAAAACTCATTTATATTATATAAACCATAAAGTGTTTTAATTCAAGCTTTATTAGTTGGGCAAACATTCACTTGGGGAGATCCCGGGTGAAGCCGTATCATAATTTATAATTGTAACAAAGAGTATTTGAATAAAAACATTTTTTATACATAAGAACATGAGGGAAAATGCTCTCTGATAAAACCCAGGCGTTGACCGGGTCATTCAGCTAGTTTTTAATATAAATCTGTTTTCTATCAGAATTATTATTTCTTGCAAGAATTTTGGGATACCCTGTATATATACTAGAACATGGCTAGCTGCACATAGGACTGAAAAAAAAAAGTATTTAAATCTGAAGCTATTTTAAGATTTTTCTCTCTACTATATACAGTAGAACCTCCATGAGAGGATGCTTCTCTATAAAGGACTGTTTTTATTTGCAAAATTTCCATTTTTACTATTTAGCAACTCTCCACAAGGTAATAAGACCAAATCCAAATAAATAAATAGTGTGTGACGTTTCAGTGTTGTTACCATCTTCAGACAAAAGTACTGAAACTAGATTCAGTACTTTTGTCTGAAGATGGTAACAACGCTGTTACCGAAGCGTCACACACTATTTATTTATTTGGATTTGGTCTTATTACCTTATGTTTATAATTACATTCAACACTTTTGTCTGAAGATGGTAACAACGCTGTTACCGAAATGTCACACACTATTTATTTATTTGGATTTGGTCTTATTACCTTGTGTTTATAATCACATTCAGCACTTTTGTCTGAAGATGGTAACAATGCTGTTACCGAAATGTCACACACTATTTATTTATTTGGATTTGGTCTTATTACCTTGTGTTTATAATCACATTCAGCACTTTTGTCTGAAGATGGTAACAACGCTGTTACCGAAATGTCACACACTATTTATTTATTTGGATTTGGTCTTATTACCTTATGTTTATAATCACATTCAGCACTTTTGTCTGAAGATGGTAACAACGCTGTTACCGAAACGTCACACACTATTTATTTATTTGGATTTGGTCTTATTACCTTGTGTTTATAATCTATAATCCAAATTGTGCCTTATCAGCAACTCTCCAGTAAGAGGAAACCTCTCCCTAAAGGACACTTTGGCACTGCAATTAGTTGTCCTTTAAAGAGAGGTTCTACTGTATATATTTCAAAATTAAAAAAAAAACATTAGAAATATGTTTGAAAAATGGATAACTTTGAGCTAATAAAAATAGTAGAGAGGCAACACAAGAGGAATAAAATCAACATCATATAAATACAGTATAACCTCTTTAATATGACAATAATTCAACACTCTCTTACTTTAACTCAAAATCCTTTAGGTTGTTGAATTAAAGAAGTTGAACTGTATATAAGCCATTGAGGTATTTTTTTATTCCTAGTACACATGTTATAGGCCATGATAATCATCTTCTTTCTTATCTATAATCATGATAGGTAGTAGTTTACTGAAAGAGTACCATATATCTACACATGAAGGAAGCAGTTTGACTTTTGAACTTAACAAATGTGACAAAGAGCCCCACTTGCACCTACTGGTGGGGTTGGACTTTTTCAAAAATTGGGGACCATTGGAGTATTTTTTTCTTAAGAAAGAAAAAAAGGAATCCAATATGGGATTTGATCCTGGGTAGTTATGTCAAAAAATGACACTCTTCCAACAAGCCCCATTATGGAGGTATATTTAATAATGGTTACAAACTCTGTTACCACACACTATTTATTCAATTAGGATTGGTCTTATTACCTTTTGTTTATAATCTAAATTGTGCCTTATCAAAAGTACTAACTGTATTCATACAAAGTTAATGGGGTACAGTTTGGATTGTAGATCTTAGAATACCAAGATAACAATACTAAATATATCTCTATATATATAAAAGTCAATGTCTGTCTGTCTGTTTTGCGATAAACTCAAAAACTACTGAACCAATTGGTACCAAATTTTGCATGTCGCTTTTTATAAACCTGAGGAAAAATTTCGGCTGCATTTGATTAGTATTTTTTTCTATTTCTTTTTTTTTTATTTGAAGAACTTTTTTTTACGCGGACTAATCCGGAATGGAATGAATACCTAAATATGGCCATTTTTTTAAAGCATCGGTGGTTCAGTGGTAGAATGCTCGCCAGCCACGCGGGCGGCCCGGGTTCGATTCCCGGCCGATGCATTTTTTTTTTTACAATTTTTAAAACTCATTTATATTATATACTAGACGTATGACCCGGCTTCGCCCGAGAATTCCCCCGATTGCAATTTCCTTCATACTGAAGTACATCAATAATAAATATTTGAAGTGCCATAGAATAGCAATACAGAAGTAATACATAAACTACAGGAAAAAAGTGTGGTGATGGCAAAAATTGTATTATATTAGTGTTAAGGTATTTGATTTAATTTATATAGTTGATATAATAATATATATTTATATTATATATATTATGAGTTTTAAAAATTGTAAAAAAAAATGCATCAGCCGGGAATCGAACCAGGGCCTCCAGCGTGGCAGGCGAGCATTCTACCACTGAACCACCGATGCGTATAAAAAAATGGCCATATTTGGGTATTCATTCCATTCCGGATTACTCCGCGTAAAAAAAAGTTCTTCAAATGAAAAAAAGAAATAGCCAAAAATACTAATCAAAATGTAGCCGAAATTTTTCCTCAGGTTTATAAAAAGCGACATGCAAAATTTGGTACCAATTGGTTCAGTAGTTTTTGAGTTTATCGCGAAACAGACAGACAGAAATTGACTTTTATATATATATATATCTATAATAATTAAGAAGAGGTTATCTCAAGGTCTTCAAGGGTCTGTCAAAACTGTGGATCTAAGCCATTGGGTCAGCTGTCCTGGATTCCAAACCAAGGACAAGTTTACCAACCCAGTTCACAAGCCATGGCGCCAAGTTAGTTTAGCAGCATTATACATAGGATCTGGTGTCTTATGGACTTCCCAGGGTCACTTCTTTAGATTTTTGGAGGTTATAGAAATAATTAAAATGTACAACATCTGGAGGTAGAGTAAACATCATTTTATAGTGAATTTAAAGTTTTGATTTCTATAATTGGCCTATAGTGATACAAGCTACATTTGGTGATATTCCCATTGTTGCACCTTTCCTTTGGAGATACAGTAGAACTACCTCCCTGTAAAGGACAACACCTAATTGTAGAGCCAAAGTGTCCTTTAGAAGAGGTGTCCTCTTACTGGAGAGTTGTTAAATAATAAAAATGATAATTTTGCAAATAAAAACAGTTTTTTTTTATAGAGAGGTGTCCTCTAGAACGAGTGTCATGGAGGTTCTATTGTATACAGTAAAACCCCACTAATACAAACTCTGGATATAGCGAACCTTCCCTTATAATGAACCCACGGCGATTTCCGATTCCATTGAAAATACCATTGTTATATTATGTTTATTACGATACCATCGTTATATAGTATTATCTAACATTAAGTGTACAATACAATATAAAATTATACCTGATGGCCCCGATAACTCCACTTTGCCGGTCCCAAACTCGGATGAAAAAGGAGGAGGGGGAGTAGTAACAAGCTCACTAAAAACTATTGCTTAGCTGGCCCGGCTGATAGTAACCTGTAAGGGCTCCTAATCCAGGATACAGGATGAGCAGCTTCTGTACTTCATGTTAGGAGCAGCTGCACATTGTGTCTGTTCCTCATGTCAGAGGCGGCCATTTCATATTGAAGCTAAGTCAGCCTGCCACTGAGTAGTGTTCCCAGTCTTAATGATAAAAGCAGACGCATACTACTTCACTCAATCTCTCATTATGGATGTCAAATCTCCTTAGATGAGCTCTACTCATCACCAACAGACACAAGCTCTACAGATACCCTAATATGATTGTTGAGTGGAGATAAGAAATAAGACGGTGACGCTTTTTGTTTAAATTTTGCCAAACTTGGCTAAAAATTTCCCAATCTCCTGGTTTTAAGTTTTATCTTAAGATCAGTGTTGGACAAAATGTAATCATGTAATTAAATTTCCTATAATTACAAGTATTATTACCTGATATTATAACACTATGCGGCGCTGAATTCGTGTATACAAAAATGTAATGCCTCGATAAAGGTTGGCGTTCAGCCAACCGAAATATTCGCAAATAAATCTTTTATTCAATCCAATATATGCCTTTTTACTATCTGAAGTATTATTACGTACAAGATTATTTATATATTTATATCTAAATATTTATATTATTTATATTTTGGTACTCTGGAAACTCCCCTCATTGCTTATCTTGTATCTTATAAATGTTGATTTTTGCATTAAATAAATTGCTGTGTCATCCTGAAATTTGTCTTTCTCAAATTTCTACGTGACTATATCATAAGCTATGTTGCTCTTTTTGAATGGTACCTGATAAAGTTACTTTTGAACTGGATCCAAGTTAATTCTTGTGTATTTTAGGTGGAAGAGGAAGTTACCAAAGTGAATGCTTCTTTGCTGGAGGCTGAGCTAGATCCGATTATAATTCCCAAGATCAGAAAACCCAATGAAATCATCTACCCCTGCTTGCCACATATGTACAGGGATAGGATGGAGAATGATCTAGCATCTATAACTTGTGATACAAGCTATGTAACCTCTGAATATGTCCCCTCTGATTCTGATATAACTTCGGATAATGAAAAGGAAAATCCAAACACTCCTTCTGTCAATGCTTAGTTTCCTTTGTGTGTTCCTTGTGGCCTTTTAGATGGCCATTTATATTAATGACCTCTTGTTCCACACAATAAATAAAGTTGTTTACTTTTGAATTTTTATTTTTTATTTTAACTACACAATTTTGTTAATAGTTCATACTAACGAGTTAAACTTTAAGCTAAAACTTTATTTTGTTGTTTCAGCCATTTTATGGGTTGTTTTGTTTACATAATACTTGACATTATTTAGTTTATCGTGCCATCTATATTTAAGACATTATTAAATACCAATGTTTCTTTTTTTCAATAATAAAACTTACTACTGCCCTTACTACGATTTAAAATATATTTTGGGAGGGCTTTTTTTTTTTGCTTATCCCTAGTACACGTGGTACAGGTCATGATAATCATGGTGAGTAGAAGTAGGCGACTGCTTTTACTGTATGTGCACCACATGTCTACACATGCGAAAAGCAGTTCGACTTTTGCACTTACAAATGTGCCAGAGCACGGTTTGGTTACTTGCACTCGTTGGTGGGGTTGGACTTTTGCAAGAATCGGGGGTCATTGGAGCATTTTTTTTAATCAGAAAAAAGTGCCCAATGCGGGAATCGAACCCGGGTCGTAGTGGTCGACAACCAATGGTTTAGACCATCCTTCCATCGACCCCCCCGGGAGAGCTTTGCTTATCAGTGGTGAACCCTCAAAGTGGTTTCTCTAATATGATCCAGTAACCAATATTTCGAGGTCTAATATAGTAGAAAGAGAGAGATATTTATAACCAGGAGCCCAGAACACCAACTACCTGGGCTGCCCATAAAGTAAAGTAATGGACTAGTGCTAAGTGATTTTAATCATGTCCTGAGCTGATCTAGTCGACCAGGAGTTCCATGCTGAATCTGGCCATAGATGTAGGGTTGAGGTGGGTCAGTCCAAGCAGCTGTTTACATCTTATGTCATACTGTATTGGACTTATATATGTGATACTGAAGGGTTGTGGTATTTAAGTAAACAATGGAGATAAAAATGGACGGTTTATATAGAATACATTAAATTTATCACTTGGGGATTGATAGAGGACTGGTACAAACTATTGATTTTTGGCATGGTGGAGACACCACCCGGGATCGAATCCAAAATTGGGTATTTTTTCTGAAGAAAAAGAATTGGCTTAAATGATCCCAGTGAATGCAAGTAATCAAATAGGGTTCTAGCACATTCGTAAGTGCAAAAGCCCAACTATATTCTAGATATATGGTGCGCTTACAGGAAAAGCAGTCGACAACTACCCACCACGATTATCATGGCATATACTACGTGTACTTGGGATATAAGTAAAAAGAAAAAGAGATTATGTTAAGTAGTGCATTCAAGGTTGACATAGATTTGAAGGCTACACAGAATAATGCACGAGAACCAAAATTAACTTGAATTATCATGAACAGAGAGAAATTACTTTATTACAACGTCCATTTTGTTAGACCAGGCTGCAGTTCTGCAAAGTCATGGACCTTGGAGTAGTTGGTGGTCTTGAGTCTTCCCGTCCGAGGCTATCTCTCAAAATAAACAATCAAGCTATAGAAGTATTAGAGCTCTAAGTATCAATCTGGTGGATTAAATTGGCGAAACATCTGGGAGTGTTTACCACTGATGAACCTAAACCTTCCAAATTATTTTTCATCGCAGTAAGGACAGTAGAAGTTTGTTTTATGTGTAAAAGAAACATTCGTCCTTCAATGCTTTCATTTCCTATATATAGATGACATCAGATAAATATTTGTTGATGGAAAACTTGTTGAACAACCAAAAATATGTGCGTTACCCAGACTCCAAATCTAACAGTGTGAAAACTGGACTTTTCAGAGCTACGTACATACACTATCCGGGTTATTCTTCTGACTTGTTGTTGCAGTAGAAATCTAGCTCTTCAGATGTCGCCAGGATGATTTGCTTTTAAGGAAAATATCTATCTACAAATAATAACCATTAACAGATACATGAAGTAGCAATCGATCCGATTCATTGATATACATTCATGGACAAAACTTAAGGAAGTTATACCTTTTACCAAGTATATCGGGAAAATAACTGAAAGATATTACAGTGACCTTTATTGAAGACACACATATATGCACTCATGGACAAAACTTAAGGAAGTTGTACCTGTAATATAGTTAATATCGTACTCGGCAACACAGTTGAGTTCGATATAGAATGTAAATAAAAGAACTAACGCTATCTAATGCTAACAACAATCCTGTAAGTAAATAAATATATCTAATACCCTAATAAATAAATCTTATAATACGTTTGCTAATTATATTACGTAAACAAAGATTTTACTTGGTGTCAGAAGTTTAAATTTTAAAATAAATAGAAGTAGCGTATTTCGCTAACCCTAGTTCTAAACTGAAAGGCTTAACAAAAGCTCCAAACTTAAAAATAAGTGAAAATAAATAGCTTTGAGAATAATATTTAAATAACTAACCATGGAGGCACCAAAACATTTTGATCCTAATAGAGAAAGGTGGGAAGATTGGCTTCAACAATATTCTTGGTATGAAACTGCTACGGAGATGAAAAAGAAAGAACCAGAAGTTCAAGTCGCGTCGTTCATGACAATAATAGGAAGCGATGCCCAAAAAATTTACCGTACATTTGTACTATCTCCAGAAGAAACTAAAAAAGTTGAAGAAATCAAAAAACGTTTCACCAACTACTTTTTGCCAAAAAAGAATTACACCATGGAACGTTATAGCTATAAAAAATTACAACAAAGCATGGTTGAAACAATTACAGAATTTATCACAAGATTGCGCCTACAAGCATCAAAGTGCAAGTTTGAAAGTTTGGAAGATGAACTAATCAAAGACAGGATTGTTGTTGGTATTCATGATGACCACACAAGAGAAAAACTTCTAAGTGATCCTGATTTGGACCTGGATAAGGCAATACAAATATGTAAGGCTGCAGAAAGGACAAACAAAGAAATAAAGGTCATGCAACAGTGTTCGGATCAAGAAGTATCAGTCATTAAAAAGAACTTCAGGCCAAAAAAGAATGTAACAATGGAAGAAGTTCCAAAATTAATAGACAATTGCAAAAAATGTGGCGGCACACATCCAATTAGAAGATGTCCCGCATATGGAAAAATTTGCAAAAAATGTAAAAAAGCAAATCATTTTGCAAAATGTTGCAGATCAAATTTCAGGTATAAAAAGAAAATCAATACCTTAGAAGAAGAAGGAACAGAAAATGATGAATTTAGTCTTCGAATTAATTCATTGTCGGAATTCACCAGTGAACCAATGGAAAAAATCCAAATAAACAACACTGAACTTTTCAAAATAAAATTGGACACTGGAGCTCAGTGCAATGTCTTGCCTTGGAACATTTTCAAGAAAATAAATTCAAAACTTAACAGAAGTTCATTGAAAAGTTTAAAATCATTCTCAGGCCACAGAATTAAGGTGGAAGGAGAAATTATTGCCTCATGCATAATAAACAACATCAAGGCAGACATTAAGTTCATTGTCACCAAAACAGGGACCACACCAATACTGGGCAGTGAATCTTGCTTTATGCTAGGACTACTCAAGAGAATAAATGAAATAAAACCAGTAGAACAAGAGTTTCACCAGCTGTTCAACGGAGATGGTTGCTTAAAGAATTTTGAATACAGAGCAGAATTCACAAAAGGGGACCACAAGTTGGAAATAAAACCACCCAGGAGAATACCCCTTAAAATAAAAGATGAGGTCAAGAAACAACTAGACTTAATGGAGAAAAGTAAGGTGATAAAAAGAATGGAAGAACCGACACCTGTCTCAAGCCACATGGTGGTAGTGAAACAAGGCGGGAAATATAGAATTTGCATTGATCCATCAGATTTAAACAAGATCCTACTAAGAAGACACTACCCACTAAGAACGATAGAGGACATAGCTTCCAATATCAAAAATTCAAAATACTTCACAAAGCTTGACTTCTTAAAAGGCTTTTGGCAATTGAAGGTCGCCGCGGAAACACAACCTTACATGACCTTCAGCACACCTTGGGGGCGTTATGCTTTCCTTAGAGTCCCATTTGGAATTAAAACTGCCCCGGAGATTTTCCAGAATACCATATCCAAGATTGTAGAGAATATACCTGGTGTAGAAAACTCAATGGACGACATACTCATCCATGCTGAAGACATCCAAATACTGAGAGAAAGAACTAAAATAGTCATGACTACTCTTCAGGAAGCTGGAGCAAGACTCAATAAGGACAAGTGTGAATTTGAAAAAAACAAAAATAAAGTTCTTGGGACATATCTTCACCAGTGATGGAATAAAAACAGATGAAGAAAAAGTCAAAGCCATTGACAATATCAAGTCACCATCAAACAAAAAAGAACTACAAAGACTTTTGGGAATGGTTCAATACTTACATAAATTCATCCCAAATCTCTCAGAGATAACATACAGAATGAGATTGCTTCTGAAGAAAAACACAGAATGGCAATGGGACAGCTTGATGGACAAGGATATGGAAAGAATAAAAGACTTATTAAAACAAGCGCCAACCCTAAAGTATTATGATCCTAACAAAGATGTGGTACTTTCGGTTGATGCAAGCCAACATGCCATTGGAGCAGTCTTACTCCAAGAAGATCGACCAATTGCGTATGCTTCTTCTGCATTAAATGATGCTCAGAGGCATTACCCTCAAATAGAAAAAGAAGCTCTGGCAATTAAATTTGGTTGTAAGAAATTCCATACCTATATATATGGTAAATCTCTTTTAATAGAAACAGACCATCGACCGTTTGAATCCATTTACAAAAAACCAATGGATAAAATGCCACCAAGACTTCAAAAAATATTCATGGAAATTAATCAATATGGACCAAATATTAAATACAAGAGTGGAAAGGAGCTCTTGATTGCAGACTTACTGAGTCGGGATTGCAAATCATATGAGATTCTAGAAGAAAATCCAATAGAAATCCTTTTAATTACTGCATTTGACAATAGATCAACAACCAACATCATGAAAGCTACAAAGGAAGATGCAGAATTACAAGAACTAAAAGAAACAATAATCCAAGGATGGCCAGACCAAAAGTCACTAGTTCCTCTATCTTGCTGAAGATATTGGAATATAAAAGATAAACTTTCCATTCATGAAGACCTAGTTCTGAGGGGAACCAAAATAATAATACCAGAATCAATCAAAAAACAAGTTCTCAAACAGATACATGAAGGCCACCTAGGCATTACTGGTTGTACCAAAAGAGCCAAAGACTCTATTTATTGGGCAGGAATGTCCAAAGATATCTCTGACATGGTAGAAAATTGCAAGACATGCATAGCTACACAAAGAGACAAACAAAAACAACCCCTAATGCTAAAAGAAATTCCTGAGCTCCCATGGGAAATTGTCGCATCAGATATCTTTCAATTAGAAGGGAATGAATACATTGTGATTATAGACAGTTATTCTGGATTCATAAACTTTGAACCTATTAACACCATAAATTCAAAAGATACCATTGGATTTCTCAAAAGAAACTTTAGCATACATGGAATTCCTAAAGTTCTGGAGACAGATAATGGAAGAAATTATGCTTCAAGAGAGTTTAATGAATTCAACAACAAATGGAAGTTTAATCACAAGACTTCAAGTCCACATTACCCTAAATCAAATGGACTGGCTGAAAGAGCTGTGCAAATAGCAAAGAACATTCTTAGAAAATGCAAACAAAGTGGAGATGATATCCAGATTGCATTACTCAACTATAGAAATACTCCAAGAGAAGACATGGGATCACCAGCACAAAGACTACTTTCAAGAAGAACAAAGACAATCTTGCCAATCAGCAAAGAATTGTTAAGACCTTGCATCCAAAAAGATGTCACTTTAAAGCTAAGAAGATCCAGAAACAAGCAGAATTCTACTATGACAAAGGATCAAGAGACGAACCAACTTTCAAGATCGGACAAGAAGTTTATCTAAGAGAAAACAGAAGAAACTGGAAACCAGCCACAATTGTTCGAGAAGATGGTCCAAGGTCCTATACAGTCCAGAACAACAAAGGACTCTACAGAAGAAACCAATCACATATTACAACTAACCAATCCCAAAGAGACCATGAAAGCATCCTTGAGCAAGAACCCAGTGGAAGTGCTTGTTCAACTATGGAGCAAGATCAAGAAACTCAGCCTAAAGGTTCTGACAGGATGGAGCTGCAGTCGGAAACTGATAATCCAGCTGGAGAGGAGGAGACCAGAGAGGTGCGGAAGTTCACAAGAAGCGGTCGCCAGGTGAAGTCTCCAAAAAGAATGGATTTATAAAAAAGGAGAGATGTAATATAGTTAATATCGTACTCGGCAACACAGTTGAGTTCGATATAGAATGTAAATAAAAGAACTAACGCTATCTAATGCTAACAACAATCCTGTAAGTAAATAAATATATCTAATACCCTAATAAATAAATCTTATAATACGTTTGCTAATTATATTACGTAAACAAAGATTTTACAGTACCTTTTACCATGTATATCAGAATTCAGACAATAACTCTGAAATATATTTGATACATAGTGACCTTTATTGTAGACACACGAGATAGCCAAGTTGGAACAAAATTGCGCCTCTGTCTTAATCTTAAAAAAAAAAAAGAAACAGCTGACATTAAATACTTTTCACTTCCTTAAGGTTTTGTCTATGAGTGTATTAATTTATTAATCCAGTGATGTATATTCAATAACATAATTAATAAGAGATTATGAACCTCTTGTTAGTTAATTGAAAACAATAATGAATCCAAGTAATCTTAATTAAAAGCAAATTTAAAATTGAAGGCAACACGTGGAGGTTTCAAACCTCGATAAACAACTAAAAGAAAACAAAGAAGGTATTGACATGCTGCGTCGCTAGAGGGAGTTGTGGGTTATCTTCCAGCCAAACTTATCTCGGTGTGATCCCCTTCCTTAATCCTGTCAACCTTCAATAGTTAAGACATCTTGTGAGAAATCAAAAAATAATCTCAAATTAAGAATGTGTATATTAAAAATAATTTTATAAATTTCATAAATGACAGCAAATGTTATAAAATTGAAACCGCCTCTGTACCGCCTGATGAGGGCCATAGTTCAAAACTATTTTATTCAGGATGGAATTTTGTCTGAATTTTACAAAACGTGGCTCATTCCCTATCACCACTATATTTTATTATTGAAGAGATTTTGGTACATGCAGTATATATGTTGTAATATGTGGAGCCGTCACCTCATCCAACATACAGTATATATGTTGTAGTATGTGGAGCCGTCACCTCATCCAACATACAGTATATATGTTGTAATATGTGGAGCCGTCACCTCATCCAACATACAGTATATATGTTGTAATATGTGGAGCCGTCACCTCATCCAACATACAGTATATATGTTGTAATATGTGGAGCCGTCACCTCATCCAACATACAGTATATATGTTGTAATATGTGGAGCCGTCACCTCATCCAACATACAGTATATATGTTGTAGTATGTGGAGCCGTCACCTCATCCAACATACAGTATATATGTTGTAGTATGTGGAGCCGTCACCTCATCCAACATACAGTATATATAAACAATACATAAGGTTATACCGCATAAGTTTCTTTTCTATGAAAAATCAATATTTATTTTAAAGAGAAATATTTACTATTTCTAACTTTTTGAATGAAGTATGAAAGGGTGAAAATATGAAGAGTAATGGTGAACGGGAAAAATAAAAGTGTCCAGGGGCGGGAATCGAACCCACAACCTTCTGCTTACCGGGCAGGTGCCATGTCCACTAGGCTACCCTGGACGTATTTCTCCGTTCGTAAATAGTATTTAAAGTAACTTATAATACATTATAAAGGACTGCGGTGTGTGATTATGAACAATACATAAAGTTATACCGCATAAGTTTCTTTTCTATATATAATCACACGCCGCAGTCCTTTATAATGTATTATAAGTTACTTTAAATACTATTTACGAACGGAGAAATACGTCCAGGGTAGCCTAGTGGACATGGCACCTGCCCGGTAAGCAGAAGGTTGTGGGTTCGATTCCCGCCCCTGGACACTTTTATTTTTCCCGTTCACCATTACTCTTCATATTTTCACCCTTTCATACTTCATTCAAAAAGTTAGAAATAGTAAATATTTCTCTTTAAAATAAATATTGATTTTTCATAGAAAAGAAATTTATGCGGTATAACTTTATGTATTGTTTATAATCACACGCCGCAGTCATTTATAATATACAGTATATATGTTGTAATATGTGGAGCCGTCACCTCATCCAACATACAGTATATATGTTGTAATATGTGGAGCCGTCACCTCATCCAACATACAGTATATATGTTGTAATATGTGGAGCCGTCACCTCATCCAACATACAGTATATATGTTGTAATATGTGGAGCCGTCACCTCATCCAACATACAGTATATATGTTGTAATATGTGGAGCCGTCACCTCATCCAACATACAGTATATATGTTGTAATATGTGGAGCCGTCACCTCATCCAACATACAGTATATATGTTGTAATATGTGGAGCCGTCACCTCATCCAACATACAGTATATATGTTGTAATATGTGGAGCCGTCACCTCATCCAACATACAGTATATATGTTGTAATATGTGGAGCCGACACCTCATCCAACATTCAGTAATGGGCCAGAGAACTAGCCTGAAGATAAAAAAAATTGGAGCCTCGGTTTAGGAGGTGGCACCCGGGAAGATGAGATGGACTATGGAAAAGTCTTGGAACCACTGTTCAATATGGCGACCTAACTACACCTGATTACTCTTCTACTGTCTATCTGTTTTCCTATTTCTTGCACTTAGAAAAACCCAATTTATATGCTATTGGTAGCGTCAGAATGCATGGACTCTGTTTTCCCTCCATATCCAATCAAGGACTGACATGCCCGATATGGTTACATTCTCCCTGGGTTGCTTGGACAATGTCAAGGACTTATGCACGGCCTTTCCTGGTTACCGCCCTTATATTCCGGAGGAACTTCGATATCATTTTTTCAAGTTACATCATGCTGTGTGCGTTGTTTGTATAACATATAAAATACGACATATGTATCATATTTTCTTTCTATTCATAGTTATAACCATGTAAAATATATCACAGTACTCTGCAGTGTATCGAGGACTAATCAGGAATATACGAAAATCAAAAGCAGCCATCATTGTTTCTTTGCGCTCCAGAACGAACCCAAAAGAGAGAGAGAGATAATGGATTTTCTTAAACTGACAAAAACCTACTTTTATCGTTTCAAGAAACAGCTTAGTTAGGCCGAGAGAGACAAAGAGGCAACATCCGAAAGGTAAAAGAACTCGTGTCGAACGGACAGGGCGAAGAATTTGTCGAAAATATAAATAAGAATATCAATGGAGACCCTGGAAAGAGCACGACGACCATAGCCGAGGAGATGAGTGTTGTCTCTATGAAAATTTGCAGAATATTCCATGAGGACCTTAGTCTCAAGTCTTATGCTTTTTGGGAAAGTTTAGTTGCTGACTGGGGCTATGAAGGATAACAGAAAAATAAAAGCTGCTGCCCTCCTCAACAACCTGAAATAAGACTTGTGACATGCTGAGGTTCTTCCCTGATGAAAAAAAACTATGACCACGATCAAAAGTGAATCCCATTAATGATTGTTGGATCTTTAAATTCCCTCAGAAGTACATGTTATGATGCACACGAAATTTCCTGCCTCTGTGGTGGTACGTGACATTATCAGTACTGAAGGTTATGTCATGCCTTCCCATTTCTTTGAGAAGTGCCTTAGGATGAACGCTGACACCTACATCAATGTCCTGGGGACCATTGTGAAGCCTTGGAGGGACATGGTGGCCGCAGGAAGGAAGTATGTCTTTCAAAAAGACAGCTCCAGCCCACAAGGAAAAGAAGACACAATCATGGCTGACACTTAATGTCCTCAGTCACTGTAGTCCTGATATCTGGCTCCCTAACTCTCCAGACTACAATCCCCTCGACTACTATGTATGAGACGTTGAGAGAGATGTCAACAAAGCTCCCAACAACACCATACAGTTTGTCAAGGAAGCGGTTCACACGATGATCCAAATGGACAAGGTCATCGTCGCCTAGACTTGTGCTTCATTCTCCACTCACCTTGATTCTGTCGTAGCTAATAATGGAGATTACATTTTAAATAAATCAAAATTATATTTAATACAAGTGTACCAATTTTAATTTCAATATATTGATTGTAACTTGCAATAATTTTTATTGAAACTACATTTTTACCCCTAATTTAACAGCTGTTTATATATAACCTCTGTCCCGATTCCATGTCAAAAATGGTTAGAATAAGAAATTCAACGCCCTGATTTTCGAGTGATTTAAAATATAAGGCTTCAAATAACACCTTTACAATCTCTATACGTCATCTATAGCACTGGTCTTGGAACATCTTCAGAAATTTGGGATGTTCTTCAGTTCCCTCGTTGCGCTTTTATTGAATGAATTCCAGGTCTTCGTGGCGATGCCGTTTGAGGGAAATTTTCAGCTTTATAAACAAGGCGTAGACAATAGGAGTCAATTCAGGTGAATAGGGAGATGGTTATATATAAAGTAATGTTCTTGGATAAAACGTGAGCAATTTTGAGTTGATGTGGGGCCGAACTTTGTCATGAAACAAGAACTGAACGCAATATGTTTCTTCAATACGAAAACACCACAAGCCCTTTAACAAGCAAAAATTAGAATCTAAGAGTGAGAAAGGATGTAAATAACCATCTCACCTCCCTTGCTCACTTTTAGATTATAATTTTTGTCTGTTGAAGGGTGAGAGATCAAAAGCTCGTGGTGTTTTCTTAATGAAGAAACATATTGTGTAAGGTTTTTCGAATTGAATATAACATTTCGGTAACAGTGTTGTTACTATTATTGGATAAAAGTACTGAATGTGACATTTCGGTAACAGTGTTGTTACCATCATCAGACAAAAGTACTGAATGTGACATTTCGGTAACAGTGTTGTTACCATCATCAGACAAATATACCAAATGTGACATTCCGGTAACAGTGTTGTAACCATCATCGGAAAAAGTACTGAATGTGATATTTCGGTAACAGTGTTATTACCATCTTCAGACAAAGTACCGAATGTGACATTTAGGTAACAGTGTTGTTACCATCTTCGGACAAAAGTACCGAAAGTGACATTTCGGTAAGTGTTGTTACCATCATCAGACAAAAGTACTGAATGTGACATTTCGGTAACAGTGTTGTTACAATCATCTGACAAAAGTACTGAATGTGACATTTTGGTAAAAGTGTTGTTACCATCATCACACAAAAGTACTGAATGTGACATTTCGGTAACAGTGTTTATACTATTATCGGATAAAAGTACTGAATGTGATATTTCGGTAAGTGTTGTTACCATCATCAGACAAATATACCGAATGTGACATTTCGGTAACAGTGTTGTTACCATCATCGGACAAAAGTACTGAATGTGATATTTCGGTAACAGTGTTGTTACCATCTTCAGACAAAGTACCGAATTTGACATTTAGGTAACAGCGTTTTTACCATCTTCGGACAAAAGTACCGAAAGTGACATTTCGGTAAGTGTTGTTAATATCATCAGACAAAAGTACTGAATGTGACATTTCGGAAACAGTGTTGTTACAATCATCTGACAAAAGTACTGAATGTGACATTTTGTTAACAGTGTTGTTACCATCATCACACAAAAGTACTGAATGTGACATTTCGGTAACAGTGTTTTTACCATCATTGGACAAAAGTACTGAATGTGACATTTCGGTAACAGCTTTGTTATCATCATTGGACAAAAGTGACATTTCGGTAACAGCGTTGTTACCTTTTTCAGACAAAAGTACTGAATGTGACATTTAGGTAACAGCTTTTTCGGACAAAAGTACTGAAATGGATCCAAATGGATAAGGTAATTATTGCCAAGGCCTGTGCTTCATTCCGTACTTGCCAAAAGACTGTTGTAGAGGAAGGCACTGAAGGACGGAGATACGGAGAGACCATGTGACCCACACTCAGTAGAGGAAGGCACTGAAGGAGGGAGATATGGATAGACCATGTGACCCACTACAGTAGAGGAAGACACTGAAGGAGGGAGATACGGAGAGACCATGTGACCCACCCTCAGTAGAGGAAGGCACTGAAGGAGGGAGATATGGAGAGACCATGTGGGCCACCCTCAGTAGAGGAAGGCACTGAAGGAGGGAGATATGGAGAGACCATGTGGGCCACCCTCAGCAAAGGAAGGCACTGAAGGAGGGAGATATGGAGAGACCATGTGATCCACCCTCAGTAGAGGAAGGCACTGAAGGAGGGAGATATGGATAGACCATGTGACCCACTACAGTAGAGGAAGGCACTGAAGGAGGGAGATACGGAGAGACCATGTGACCCACCCTCAGTAGAGGAAGGCACTGAAGGAGGGAGATATGGATAGACCATGTGACCCACCCACAGTAGAGGAAGGCACTGAAGGAGGGAGATATGGAGAGACCATGTGGGCCACCCTCAGTAAAGGAAGGCACTGAAGGAGGAAGATATGGAGAGACCATGTGATCCACCCTCAGTAGAGGAAGGCACTGAAGGAGGGAGATATGGAGAGACCATGTGGCCCACCCTCAGTAAAGGAAGGCACTGAAGTAGGGAGATATGGAGAGACCATGTGATCCACCCTCAGTAGAGGAAGGCACTGAAGGAGGGAGATATGGATAGACCATGTGACACACCCACAGTAGAGGAAGGCACTGAAGAAGGGAGATATGGAGAGACCATGTGGCCCACCTTCAGTAGAGGAAGGCACTGAAGGAGGGAGATACGGAGAGACCATGTGACCCACCCTCAGTAAAGGAAGACACTGAAGGAGGGAGATATGGAGAGACCATGTGACCTACCCTCAGTAGAGGAAGGCACTGAAGGAGGGAGATATGGAGAGACCATGTGGCCCACCCTCAGTAGAGGAAGGCACTGAAGGAGGGAGATACAGAGAGACCATGTGGCCCACCCTCAGTAGAGGAAGGCACTGAAGGAGGGAGATAAGGAGAGACCATGTGACCCACCCACCGTAGAGGAAGGCACTGAAGGAGGGAGATATGGAGAGACCATGTGGCCCACCCTCAGTAGAGGAAGGCACTGAAGGAGGGAGATAAGGAGAGACCATGTGACCCACCCACCGTAGAGGAAGGCACTGAAGGAGGGAGATAAGGAGAGACCATGTGACCCACCCTCAGTAGAGGAAGGCACTGAAGGAGGGAGATATGAAGAGACCATGTGACCCACCCTCAGTAGAGGAAGGCACTGAAGGAGGGAGATAAGGAGAGACCATGTGACCCACCCTCAGTAGAGGAAGGCACTGAAGGAGGGAGATATGAAGAGACCATGTGACCCACCCTCAGTAGAGGAAGGCACTGAAGGAGGGAGATATGAAGAAACCATGAGGCCCACCCTCAGTAGAGGAAGACAATGAAGCAGGACTGTGTTGGCTGTTTAGAAATAAGTTGGTTAGAGTAAGTGTTGACAATAGATATCCCAGAAACATGTTCACTACCAGAGTAAATGTTATAATGAATGGATAATCATCCTAACTTTCAAATTAAAAAGTGACTAATTCACCCAAAAATTCTGAACCTTTGAAGTGTTGAATTAAAGAAGTGGGACTATATACACTCATGGACAAGACTTAAGGAAGTTGTATCTTTTAGCATGTATATCGGGATTCAGACAATTACTCTGAAGATATTAAAATATATTAAAAGATATTACAGTGACCTTTATTGAAGACACATCAGATAATCAAGTGTGAACAAAATTGAATGTTTCGTTAAACTAAAAAAAAATGTGACAGGTGACATCGAAGATTTTCCACTTCTTTAAGCTTTGTCCATGAGTCCAAGTTTACATTTTCATGATCAATATTTTACATTTTCACCATCAGCGTAATTTTTTACTTTTTCATGAACAAATTCCTAGATAATTTCTGTAATTTTTTCAACCAGAGACATTTTTCCATAGCTAAACATAAATTTCTTGAGTTATGAATAACAAAATATAGATATGTCATAAAAGCAGAATAAACAATACACAGAGTTTGTAACAACTGTAAACTGATCAAATTGGATAGAGGATTTACCATTTATCAATGACCTTCCCAATCTTCAGTGTGTGGTTGTAGATCTTTCCCCCAAGGTAAAATAAATTAGAACCAATGATGGTATTGCTAACAATTTTGGTTTCTGAGGCCATCACACTTCAACACTTTTAAATAACAAATAGCTTTATTGTATTAACCCTTAACTGGACAGGTTAAATTTTCCTATGTAACTGGAGGGGTTGGGTAGATTCAACCCACTTATGTAACTTTATGTAATAAATAATGATTGAAATCAACATTCAAAAAATATTTAATGAATACAAATGCTAACATAGAGATTTTGACGTTTAAATATTCTTAATATGCTCTATTTACAGATTTCACAAATTATTAAGAATAGTTTTTGCAAACGCTTAAATGACATAAAAGGCAAAGGATTTTTATTTTTTACCGAGTTTGTGATGGCAATTGTAGCACCTTTTTGAAGTATTAGATTGTTGTGGCATCGTGGATTCCCTTGATGTACGTGAACCATCATTCTTCTTGAATTGTCATCTGTAATTCCAGCGAGAGAGAATTTAGGTTATGTGTGGCCAGGTGCTCCTCCTTCTATTCTCTCCGAAGATAACCAATAATATTGCTCCTTTCTTTTTTATCCTTTTTATCAATCCAATTACCAATTTTATTTTTTTTGGGGGGTGGGGGGAACATAGGAGACTAAAGTGGTTGTTCCAGAGTAACCAAAAATAGATGTTCCTGATTCTCTAATAGGGTCCGATTGAAATTGTGGTGGAATCTAAGGTTTATTCTTTCTCATCCTTCCTAAATATGTAAGGCCATGTTCTTTCAACTTATCAACTAATTCTACTGAAGTGAACCAATTGCCTGCTGTAATATTTCTATTACTCTTCCAAAATGGTCGACAAATATTTAAAACATATATATTTTGGGTTGGCAGGGATAGTTCTCTCTGTTGACTTGATTGATAATAATACTTATCCAAAGAAAGAAGTGTCATAAAAGGAAGCTAAAAAATAGCGGAAGATAGCGACTCAAGTATGAGCCACGAGCTAATACTGACACGAAAAATCTCAATCCTGGACAGGCTGGGCCTAATTCGGCCCCACATGCAAATTTAATCCTCTTTACAAAACTGATATTTATAAATGATGGATAGAAAATGTTTGTATCACTGTAAAATTTGAATAGATGAAAGCTGGTAGCTCTCAGAACGAAAAAAAAAAATATTTTTCCTATATTAAGTTTATGCATGGGCGGAATCAACCCAACCCGTCCTGTTAAGTAATTGGCTATTGGGATTAGATGAGTAAATTAAGTGACCAGCTTATATAATTGTCCATATGGATATTTTTTTACTTCTAAGTAAACATGTCACAGGCCATGATAATCATGGTATGTAGTTAACTTCAAGTTAGTGGTTAGTTACCTACACTAAAGAGAGTCCATGTGGCACAACCATAGTTTATTCAAACAACCATACAAGTGATTAATTCAGTACTGATACTGGTCTAGAACAATAGGATATTTTATAATGCCATGATGATAGTTTTATATAAAAGTGGGTTATTTATAAACATGATGGAAATAGGGTAACAGAATATTTAACATAAAGAGATACCTAATTTCTATATTTTGATACAACATATATCTTTGCCTCTCTGTTCTTTGATGTAAAGAGGCTTTAATTGTGGGGATACAAATGAATTACTTCCTGACCTTTGTCCTTCCCAATATTTCTATGTCAGACAATATAATTTATTGTTATAGGGAATAAATTTAACAATTAGAAATGTAAATAATGTGTTTGTTACAATGTTTGTTGGGAGAATAAGGTCAGTTGATATGGTAAATTATATGTGAAGATATAAAATGACTGTTTTTAAAACTCCATTGTTGACATAGTGATCCTATTTGTGGTAACTGATGGTGATAATCTCTTTGTAGAAAATATATCACTGTGGTTTACACCAATATATAGATGCATTAATACAATTGGATTCACTATAATATTTTTTCAACTTCTCTGTGTCTATCAGGTAGCGGCAGGTTTGACCAACCAACACAGAGTTGATAATTACTCTACCAGTTCCCCTAGAACCCACATCCAAAATAAAATATTTATATTGGGCCATGGTGTTGACACCTCCACCTCTCTGTTGGAATGACACCTCAACCTCAATCTTCTCTTCTCCAACTCTCCACTTGTACCTAACATTGTACTCAGTGCCATCTATATTCACAATCATCTCCCCTGATCTATCTTGGGAGAGTTCAGTCGAAATAATCCAACCAAATAACCTGAAGTATTCCAATTTATCTCTGTGATTTTCATCTCCATACAGATATTTCTGAAGGTCATTCATCCAGTCATGATATCTCACACCAGGAGGAAGCCAGTTCTGGACACCAAGTGTAAGGTCAAGCCCCACATCTGCCATTTTCACAGGATTCTCCAACTCTTGACATTTGACATCACAGCAGGTGGTGGTAGTAGTTTGGAGCTCTGTTCTCACAGTGACCAGTTCTTCCTTAGTACCTTGTTGTTCTGTTTTTATACTTTCTAGTTCTTCCTTTATATCTTGTGGATATTTCTTCAAAGAATCAATTTTTTTGTCTTTACAATTTACTCCTTTTTTAACAATTTCTATTTCTTCCTTTTTATGAATTAATTCTATTTGCATAGCTTCCAGTTCTTTTTATCAACTTGTTGTTTTGTCAGCATAGTTTCTAGTTCTTTTTTGTTAACAAGTAATTCAGACTTCACAGCATTCAGTTCTCCTTTAGTGTTTTGTAATTCTGTCTTCATTGTGCACAGTTCATTTATAGAAACTTGAAATCCTGTCTTCATAGTTTCCAGTTCTTCCTTTGTGTTTTTCAAATCTCTCTCCAATCCTTGTAGATGATCTTCACCAAGTGAGGTTGTAGTTGGGCCAGTGGACAATTCTGACCTCACACCCTCTAGTTCAGTCCTGATGTATCCGAGGTTAACAAGATGTTGGTTTGATATATCCTCAATCTTATTGGACAACATGGCAGTCAAGTTCTGGACTTCTGCTTGAGATGACCCAGCAGACCTCTGGTTGACCAATATTTGGCTGAAGGAAGCCTGAGAAGTTTCTAGCTGCCGGGTCATAACTGCCATGAGGCCTGACATCTCCCTCTGCCAGGCTTTAAGTTCTTCTTTCTCTCCAGATTGAGCCTTCATACTGGAACTGATTTTTTGAAGGAGCTGAATGATAGGAGATTCCAGACTCTCTCCCCTGAACTCATTCCTGACTTTGATCTGGTCCAGGTTTTCATTCAGCAGGTTTTTGCACTGTGACATTTCCAGTGAAAGGTCCCTCAATGATTCACATATAAGCGGGAGATAAGCATTCAGCAATTTTTCATATTTTTCTTTTAAACGAACATCTGTCTCATTTCTACATCCCTGGTCCAGCAGACTACATGACTGAGGATTCTTACTGTCAGAGTGGACACTCTCCCCAGGGCTGACACCAATTTGTCCACACAGAGCCTCATGTTGCTGGAGAGAATCCCGAGTTAGGACTGCCCCACAAAACTGACAACTTCCAAATAGAGGTTTGCAGGCTACGGTCAAGTGAGATGCCAGATCTTTTCTCAGTATTTTTGTTCCACAGGACTGTGGGCAGTCCACCATACAAAATTGGCACAAGGTTCTGTGCAACATGGCTTCCAGCATATTGTTGAAGGTCTGGGAGCATCCCAGGAATGGGCAGGTGTTCTCCATGTTCTGGAACATGATCCACACAGTTGGAGAACATTTCTAAGTTAAAAGTTGAACAAGTATAAACAGAAAATTTGGTAGCAAAGAGATAAAGTATTTTATTATTTTTGTGAGAGAAAAAAGAAAGAGGTCAAATGTGGTGACATTACTAAAGTAGAATCTACATGAAAGGTCAGTCTCACTAGAAGACTCCTCTCTACAAATGGCAGTTTTTATTAAACAATTACCATTTATACTAATTACCAACCTTACAATAAGAGGTGCCTTTTTCTAATGGTTACTATGGTTCTGAATGGATGAGAGAAGAAAAATTCCTTTCAAACCAACAAAAATAGACACATTCTTTGGCAAATAGAGTGGCTAGAGTTCATTAAATGTGGTCTGGGTTGTCAGGATTGGACTAATTTCTATAATCTTTTAAAATTTTGTGATTAATTTTCAATATACTTCCAAACCATGTGGAAGTTAAAATTTTTTAAACAAAAGTAAACGACACAAATGTACTAAATATCAGACTTCTATATGGCTGCTATGGTCTGGAATATAATTGAGAGTAGAAAATAGCCACAATCATTTGTGGTGTAATGAGCCTTCCATACAAATAAATCAGTAGTATGAACCAAGTTATAAATAATGGTAAGAATATTGTTTGAAATACAGTATAACCTTGTTGATTCAACACATGATAATTTGACACTTGCATTTATTCGACCATATTCTCATGTCCACAACTAAAGCCTAACAAATACTAAACATTAATTTGACCAAACAACAATTTGACACCATCAATAAGTTGACAAACTTTCATGGACAATTCTTGTTTAAAAAAATAATTTATTACTAAAAACACAACAGGTTGACTCTCAAAACACCATGGCTGTAATTAGCCTATGTGCACCATCTTAAAAGTTACAATGAGACGCAAATTTCGGCACCAACTTTCTTCAATTTTTGTCCATCCTGGACCCAATTTAAACCTAACTGCTAGTTACTGGAATGAACAAAGAGTTGTTTTATAAAGTAACATTTTGTTATTTGAAATAAAATACAGGAAAGACATGAATGTCTAAGAAGATTGAGCAGCTAGAATGTTAACTAAATAGGGTGCTAGCTGAAAGGTAAACAAACACTAAATTTTGCTTGATGATATTTTGAATAAAATTTTCTGCCTTTTTTTTAAATTCTAAAACTTTGTTCACTTTCTTCCTGTTTAATTTATTCACCTATTTCAAAATAGTATTTGTAATTTTTCCTTTGTTCCAAAATTTTCTGAAGTACTTTTATCCCCTATGTTAAATGGCAAAATAAAAGGACATTGTAAGAAAACAACCCAAATTAAGCCACACTCCCAAAAAGGTTAAAATTAATTTCTGTTAATTAAATGTTTCTATATTTAAGTACAAAGCTATAATGTTAACACATTTAATTAGGTTATTTTATATTGTTTAAAATAATTTATTACACTTATTCTATTTATAACTAGCGGATGTACCCGGCTTCGCCCGGGTTTGACCCGTGTAAAGGTTTGTCTAACGAACATTTGTTGAAACAATTCTCTATAAACTTATAAAAAAATAATAATAGATATATTCTGATAATTTGAAACTGGTAAATTTGAATGTCTCAAAAAAGTGAACATTTTTTCCCGGTCCCTGTGTGCCGTGTCATCCTGAATTTTGTCTTTCCTAATTTTCTACATTACAAAATCATCGTTTTATCTAGTGAACATTTTTTCCTGGTCCCTTGAAAAATACTTGATAAGTTGAATAAAATCAATATTAATTGGTTCCCTCGGTAATTGGAAGTTAAAGGAATAGTATCTTGCCTTGGAATTGTATCATTATTCTTGTCTCAAATAAATTGCCGTGTCATCCTGAATTTTGCCTTTACTAATTTTCTACATTACAAAATCATCATTTTATCTTTTCTCACAATATATATGTTGTAGATAAATGATAATACTAACTTTGACTTGTGCGCAATTAATAGGTAGAAAATCTTACTTTTGATAAATAATCTTTAAGATAATAAACTTATAGATAAAAAAAACTTATCATTATCGCAATGAGCGCACTGCTTGTGAGTTAAATCTACAAATCTGCAAATAACTCTAAGGATATTCAAGATTTTCAAGATATTATTTTTCAAAAACCTTTCCGGGGATATACTTAATAATATCCCAAAATTTCACGGCGATTGGATGTATGGTTTTTGAATCTATAGAGTACAGACAGACAGACAGGCAGACAGATAGACAGACAGACATTCAATTTTATATATATATAGATTAGCTAAATATCACAAATATATAAAATGTCTTTTTAATTTTGTAAAGTTAAAAATTTATTGTCAAACTTTCTATGATAAAATCGTTTTATTTACTCGCCATAGGGTTTGTTTATAAAAATGAAAATTTGATTCAAAAAGTACACGTAAATTTTATAGTTAAAATCATTTAAACAACAATTCAATTTTAAAAAAGCTAAAAATTATAAAACGGGGAAAATATATATAAATATAAACACTAATATCTTACCTAAATGGACTTGATGGCAAACCAAAAGTAAAATAATTACAACGTAGTTTCCGCAGCACGCAAACACCTATCGCCATTTATCATCACATTTTGTAACTATTTATAAATTATGTTACTTTGTTTAAAAGTCGGTAGTGTTCCTCAATTTGTTGCACAATTTCATATTGAAATTTAATATTTCATTAAAGCTTAATAATATATCCAATTTAATGTTCAAAATTTGTTAGAAATCTTTGTGTATTTAACTGGAAATAATATGGCTAGAATTTATGGTAGCAAAAAATGGGTCAATGTTATATCGAGCAATCTTTAAAACTAGTGAATAATTATTTTGCAAACATCACACAAAAAATTTAAAATTTTATTTTTATAATATTAACATTATAAATAAATACTTTCTTTAGGTTTTAGCATGTTTAGAAAACACCTAATCAAGTTTTAAAGAAAAATTTCGAAGAATTTTATAAAATAAAGCCAAAGAAAAAAAAAAATAAACTCACATGTTTCATCCAATTTCACAATAGCAAAAACAGAAAGTTATCTAGATAGGAAGAGAAACGTGGTATAGTACCGCCATCTATCAATCAATTTTGAAACTATTTATAGTTCTAATTTTAGCCTGAGTGTTTTAGCAGATATAATTTAAACCAGAAAGTGAGTTTCTAAAGTTTTATTCACTAAATATTTTTTTGATGAATGTTGCCTTTTTTTTATATTTTAATAATGTATTTCAATAAATATATTTTTATTTTCTCAAAGTATGTAATATAAAGCAAATGTAACTTATTTATGAGCTCTATAAGAATCTAAACACTTCTGGACTTTTATAACAGCAATATGAACTTATAGGAAATGTGGTAAGTCCTCCCATCCAGATTCTACCAGACTATTGTATCAGGTTGTTGGGTTCAAAGGTAATTATGGAACTAAGGTGTAGAGACTGTCTCTCAATGATGTCTAATTGTAGTAGAAACAACCCAATACAATAGTGAACTGATGAGCCAGGCATTTCCAACAACTTACTACCCATTGTGGAGGGAAGATGATAAGAAACTCCACCAAATTGTTCCATAGGATAGCCTTCTAACACCTTGTATTTAATGACCTATCTTTTGGCCAACTTTATATTTTAGATAATTTACAACATTGTGGGAAGATTCTTGTACCAGGAGGCTCCCTTTATATTTGTGTTGTGTGATGTAATATATAAAGTTGTTTTTATGTACTTTTAAAGGGAGAGGTGCCCCTTTCTGGTACAAAGTGTATTTAATATATAGATACAAACTTTATAATAGAAAATTTATTATATTGGCTAATTATAAATTGAATTATGTTAAGACAGAAAGGAAAAATTAATAAAGTTTTGAAGACTTTTAAGATTATTACACAGAAAATCAATTGAGAAATTATTTTCTAATCATTTCCTTTGGTATTTTTCATATTAAAACTATCATTTATTCTTGTCATTTTCTATCTGCACTTGTAGCTATTTCAGTTGTATTTATGATATTAGTTTTTATATTCTTGGAATGTTCCCTGTCTGTGTTTGTTCCAGTCTTCACACCAGTTGTGCACATCTAGCTTTCTTCATCTTTAGGGGTCAGCTCCCTCTTCCCTTGTTAATGGAATAAAATGTTAAGACACAGGTGTCTTAGAGAGTAATGTTCTGTAGTATGAAATATATATGTTACTGTTTTTAAGTTGGATCAGCTATAATGCACACTCATTATTATGGGGTATATTGTATTTGAAATGGACTTGAGCATGTTCATGTCTATGGGGTTATTTTGATTGGAAATCTCTTGGAAATCTCTTACCAACCTTTGAGGTTCATGCATGGGAGCAGTTTTATATTTACCACACGAAAATACTTATATTGATTGAAATTGACTGTTTGGGATATTAGAAGAGAAAAAACTGTCTCATCACTTAAATGATGTTCTACAAGGTTGACTTAGAGGAGTTCAGTAAGTACCAGCAACTTCCCCACCTTTTATCATACATGACTCCTGCAGTTTTATTTTATTAACTTATTTTCAGGGCAAAGGAGCTAAATATTTTATGCTAGCTGGACCCCATGGAACTCCAAGCACCACTAACCTTTCCTATTTTTATTTATAACTAGACGGGTGACCCGGGCTTCGCCCCAGGATTGACCCGTGTGCATATCTACCCGAGTGATATATATTTAGATAAGATTTTTTTTAAATAATTGTTTGTTATTAGCATTATCTATTTGTTTGCATCAGCATAATTTAATCTAATCTTTGATAGAGGGCGCTGTTCGTGAGCTAAGTAGAATAATTTGAATATATAGTTTTAATAATTGATTTATATATATTTTTAAAATAGCCTATCGTCTTCCCCATATTTTTTTACCTATGTATGGAAATTTCGGTTTGGATTTGTGAACTACTGCGAATTTGTATATCGGACATACAAACAAACATACAAACATTGATTTTTATATATATAGATTCCTGTTTTTTTGTATTATTCTTTTTTTTTTTCAAACAAAAATATTTCATTATAAATAATCATGATAAATCCTTATTTAAAACAATCGTAACCTCAATGCCTTGAAGTTGTAAATTAGTTTTGTCATGAATAATGACAATTGAAGGTTGCGATAATTTTATAATAATTGAATAAACCAATTGACCCTTTATTTCTGCAGTATATATCGTTTCCCTACCTTTTTAGCAGATTCAGCTGATTTCTCAACTTCTTCCACATCGTATGTTGACTAATAAATGCTGATAACACAAACCATGGAAGACAATTTGTTTTTGTTGTTGTTTTCTGAAATGAAATTTTTAAAAAGTTACAAAGCTGAATTTTTCAAATTTGCACAGAGATGATCTTGAAATTAAATATCTAATGCACTTTTGAAGGGAGATGTGGCCTCTCTGATATATTTAATATGATCTCTTTTTTTTTTTTTGCCTATCTCTAGTACACGTGGTACAGGCCATGATAATCTTGGTGGTTGGAGGTTGTGGCTGATTTTATTGTAAGTGCACCACATGTCTACACATAAAAAGCAGTCCAACTTTGCACTTACAAATGTGCCAGAGCACTGTTTTGGTTACTTGCACTCGCTGGTGGGGTTTGACTTTTGCAAGAATCAAGGGCCTTTGAAGCATTTTTTTTTTTTTATCAGAAAAAAGTTCCCTATGTGGGAATGGAACCCGGGTCGAAGCAGTCAGAAACCAATGGTTTAGACCATCCTTCCACTCACCCCCTATAGTCTACCATCTTTAATTCAATGCCCCAAGGGATCAGAGCTTTCAGTTGAGTTAAAGTAGGTGTTGAATTAAAGTCGATCTGATGATTTCGTGACAACATTCCATGCTAGTGGACATTTTTATAGGATAACCAAATATATAAAAATATATATTATTTAAAAAATAATGTTGTAAAATATCTTAATTAATGAATTGATAACATTGGAATTTTTCCAGAATGTTTCATGGTTTAAAGTTTAGTGATTGATAAAATCACATTAATAAATTTTGAACAAAGGAAAAATTACAAATGCTATTCTAATGCCATTTATTTTAATGACCTCCTGTTCCACACAATAAATTAAGTTGTTTACTTTTGAATTTTTATTTTTATTTTAACTACACAATGTTGTTAATAGTTCATACTAACGAGTTAAACTTTACACTAAAACTTTATTTCGTTGTTTCAGCCATTTTATGGGTTGTTTTGTTTACATAATACTTGACATTATTTACATTATTTAAGAAGTTACATTATTAAATACCAATGTTTCTTTTTTTCAAAAATAAAACTTTTTCTACTGTCCTTACTACGATTTAAAATATATTGGGAGGGCTTTTTTTTTTTTGGCTTATCCCTAGTACACGTGGTACAGGTCATGATAATCATGGTGGGTAGAAGTAGGCGACTGCTTTTACTGATGTGCACCACATGTCTACACATGCGAAAAGCATTTCGACTTTTGCACTTACAAATGTTGGTGGGGTTGGACTTTTGCAAGAATCGGGGATCATTGGGGTATTTTTTTAAACATAAAAAAGTGCCCAATGCGGGAATCGAACCCGGGTCGTAGTGGTCCACAACCAATGGTTTAAACCATCCTTCCATCGACCCCCCTGGGAGGGCTTTGCTTATCAGTGGTGAACCCTCAAAGTTGTTTCGCTAATATGATCCACCAACCGATATTTCGAGGTCTAATATTGTAGAAAGAGAGAAATATTTATAACCAGGAGCCCAGAACACCAACTACCTGGGCTGCCCATAAAGTAAAGTAATGGACTAGTGCTAAGTGATTTTAATCGCGTCCTGAGCTGAACCAGTTGACCAGTAAGTTCCATGCTGAGTCTGGCCATAGATGTAGGGTTGAGGTGGGTCAGTCCAAGCAGCTGTTTACATCTTATGTCGTACTGTATTAGACATATATGTGATACTGAAGGGTTGTGGTATTTAAGTAAAGTATGGAGATAAGGATGAACAGTATATATAGAATACATTAAATTTATCACTTGGGGATTGATAGAGGAATGGGGTACAAACTATTGACATCCACGACCCGAGATCACATAAAAAAATGGATACTTTTTCTAAAGAATATTAAAATATTAAAATCAGATTTAAAATTGAAGGCAACACATGGAGGTAACACACCTTGGTAAACAACTAAAAGAAAACAAAGAAGGTATTGGCACGCTCCGCCGCTAGAGGGAGTTGTGGGTTATCTTCCGGCCTTCCTTTGAAGGCTACACAGAATAATGTACGAGAACCAAAATTAACTTGCGTTATCATGAACAGAGAGAAATTACTTTATTACAACGTCCATTTTGTTACACCAGGTTGCAGTTCTGCAAAGTCATGGACCTTGGAGTAGTTGGTGGTCTTGAGTCCGAGGCTATCTCTCAAAATAAACAAACAAGATATAGAAGTATTAGAGCTCTAAGAAGCAGTCTGGTGGATTGAATTGGTGAAACATCTGGGAGGGTTCACCATTGATGAACCAAACCCTCCCAATATTTGTCATCGCAGTAAGGACATTAGAAGTTTGTTTTATGTGTGATAGAAACATTCAATGCTTCCATTTCCTATATATAGATGACATCAGATAAATATTTGTTGATGGAAAAATTGTTGAACAACCAAAAATATGTGCGTTACCCAGACTCCAAATCTAACAGTGTGAAAACTGGACTTCTGAGAGCCACGTACATACACTATCCGGGCTATTCTTCTGACTTGTTGTTGCAGTAGAAATCTAGCTCTTTAGATGTCGCCAGAAGTTGCCAGGACGATTTGCTTTTAAGGAAAATATCTATCTACAAATAATAACCATTAACAGATACATGAAGTAGCAATCGATCCGATTCAATGATATACACTCATGGACAAAACTTAAGGAAGTTGTACCTTTTAGCATGTATATCGGGAAAATAACTGAAAGATATTACAGTGACCTTTATTGAAGACACACATATATACACTCATGGACAAAACTTAAGGAAGTTGTACTTTTTCCATGTATATCGGGACAATAACTCTGAAATATATTACAGTGACCTTTATTGAAGACACACATATATACACTCTTGGACAAAACTTAAGGAAATGTACCTTTTACCATGTATATCAGGACAATAACTCTGAAATATATTACAGTGACCTTTATTGAAGACACACATATATACACTCATGGACAAAACTTAAGGAAGTTGTACCTTTTACCATGAATATCGGGATTTGGACAATAACTCTGAAATATATTGGAAACAAAGTGACCTTTATTGAAGACACACGAGATAGCAAAGTTGGAACAAAATTGCGCCTCTGTCTTAAAAAAAAAAAAAAAAAGACCGGTGACATCAAATACTTTTCACTTCCTTTAGTTTTTGTCTATGAGTGTATTCATTTATTAATCCAGTGATATATATTCAATAACATAATAAATAAGAGATCATGAACCTCTTGTTAGCTAATTGAAAACAATAATGAATCCAAGTAATCTTAATTAAAAGCAGATTCAAGAATGAAGGCAACACGTGGAGGTTTCACACCTCGGTAAACAACTTAAAGAAAACAAAGAAGGTATTGGCACGCTGCGCCGCTAGAAGGAATTGTGGGTTATCTTCCAGGCACACTTATCTCGGTATGATTCACTTCCTTAATCCTGTCAACCTTCATTACTTAAGACATCCTGTGATATATCAAAAAATAATCTCAAATTAAGAATGTGCGTATTAAAAATAATTTTATAAATTTCATAAATGACAGCAAATGTTATAAAATCGAAGCCGCCTCTGTACCACCTGATGAGGGCCATAGCTCAAAACTATGGTATTCAGGATGGAATTTTGTCTGAATTTTCCAAAACTGGGGCTGTGGCTTATTGCCTATCACCACTATAAATTTTACTATTGAAGTGATAAACATAATGCATATATATAGTTGAAGGGAGAGGTGCCTCTCTTTTGGTACATACAGTGTATATATATATATATATGGCAATATAAGGTGGGAAGAGAAATAAACACACCACAATTTGGAAGAGGAACCCAGGCAACCAGAGAGAGAGAGATGGGCCCAGCACAGCCGGGCAGCCGTTCATGTCGCACACAATCCCCAACTGTCTCAAAAGTCCCGAGATGTTAACTGACAAACCCCAGTTGTCGCCCTTGGAATGTCGTTGGTGTCTCAAGTGAGCGTCTCTCTCTGGGTTTTCTCTAGGTTGGCTTTATTAATTCTGGAAGAGTATATATTATGACATATATATATATATTTGCACAACGAATCACAAGTTTTACGAAGGAGCTTCTTTATTCGTTGTGCAATTGTATCAATTATACGGAGTTTACCTGTAGAAAAAAAAAATATATATATATATAAATATATATATATATGTTGTAATGTGTGGAGCTGACACCGTCGTAGGTTCCTCATCCAACTTACAGTCATAGGCCAGAGTGGGAGCGCAATAGCCTGAAGATAAAAGACCACACATAGGAATATGGTTACCTTGGTTTAGGGGGCGGCACCCGGGAATTTGAGATGGATTAAGGGAAGTCTTAGAACCTCTGGTCAATATGGCATCATGGCGACTGAACTGCACCTGATTACTCTTCACTGTTACTCTGTTGTCTGTTTTCCTATGTCTTTCACTTAGAAATCCCCAGCTTATATGCTATTGGTGACGTCAGAGAAGACAGACTCTGGTTTCCCTCCGTATCCAATCAAGGACTGATATGGCCGATATGTTTACATTCTCCCTGAGTTGCTTGGACAATGTCAACGACCTGTTTACGACATTTCCCGGTTATTGCCTTCCTTTTCCAGTGGAACTTTGATATCATTTTTTCAAGTTAAATCATGCTGTGTTTATTGGTGTTTTTCTATGTGTACAACACATTGTTTATATAACATATAAAATACGACATATATCATATTTTCAGTCATAACCATGTAAAATGTCACAGTACATGTCTCTACAGTGTATCAAAGACTAATAATCAGGAATATACGAAAATCAGGCAGTCATCATTTTTACTTTGCGCTCCATAAGGAACCCAAAAGACAGAGAGATAGTGGACTTTCTTTAACTGACCAAAACCTACTGTTTATCGGGTCAAGAAACAGCTTAGTTAGGCCGAGAGAGACAAAGAGGCAACATCCGTAAGAAAAAGGAACTCGTGTCGATTGGACAGAGCGAAGAATTTGTTGAAAATATAAAAAAGAATATCAATGGAGGCCCTGGAAAGAGCACGAGGACCATAGCTGAGGAGATGGGTGTTGTCTCTATGAAAAATTTCAGAACTATCCACGAGGACCTTAGTCTCAAGTCTTATGCTCTTTGGAAAGTTCAGTTGCCGACTGGGGCTATGAACGATAACAGAAAAACAAAAGCTGCTGCCCTCCTCAACAACCTGAAATAAGACTCTTGTGACATGCTGAGGTTCTTCCCTGATGAAAAAAAACTATGACCACGATCAAAAGTGAATCCCATTAATGATGGTTGGATCTGTAAAATTCCCTCAGAAGTACATGTTGTGATGCACACGAAATTTCCTGCCTCCATGGTGGTCCTTGACATTATCAGTAGTGAAGGTTATGTCATGCCTTCCCATTTCTTTGAGAAGTGCCTTAGGATGAACGATGACACCTACATCAATGTCCTAGGGAACCATTGTGAAGGCTTGGAGGGACATGGTAGCCGCAGGAAGGAAGTATGTCTTTCAAAAAGACAGCTCCAGCCCACAAGGAAAAGAAGACACAATCGTAGCTGACACTTAATGTCCCAAGTCACTGGAGTCCTGATATCCGGCACCCTAACTCTCCAGACTGCAAACCCCTCGACTGCTATGTATGAGACGTTGTTGAGAGAGATATCAACAAAGCTCCCCACAACACCATCCAGTCTGTCAAGAAATGGTTCACACAGTGATGACCCAAATGGACAACGTCATTGTCGCCTAGACTTGTGCTTCATTCTCCACTCACCTTGATTCTGTCGTAGCTAATAATGGAGACTACATTTTAAATAAATCAAAACTATATAATTTTTAATACAAGTGTACCAATTTTAATATTAATATATTGATTGTAACTTGCAATAATTTTTTTTGAAACTACATTTTTACCCCTAATTTAACAGCAGTTTATATATAACCTCTGTCCAGATATTCTAGGTCAAAAATGGTAAGAATAAGAAATTCAACGTCCTAATTTTTGAGTGATTAAAAATATAGGGCTTCAAAATAAAACCCTTACAATCTCTATGCGTCATCTATAGCCCCGGTCCTGGAACATCTTCAGAAATGTGGGATGTTCTTCAGTTCCCTGTGGCGATGCCTTTTGAGGGAAATTTTCAGCTTTAAAAACAAGGCGTAGGAATCAATTCAGGTGAATAAGGAAATGGCTATAAATAAAGTAATGTTCTTCTTGGATAATAACGTGAGAATTGATGTGAGGCCGAACATTGTCACGAAACAAGAACCATACGCAACATGTTTCTTCATTAGGAAAACACCACGAGCATTTCAACAGGCAAAAATTATAATCTAAGAGTGAGAAAGGATGTAAAAAGCAATCTCACCTCCCTTGCTCACTTTTAGATTAAAATTTTTTTCTGTTGAAGGGTGAGAGATCGAAACTCGTGGTGTTTTCGTAATGAAGAAACATATTGCGTAAGGTTTTTAGAATTGAATGTGACGTTTTTGTAACAGCATTGTTACCATCATCAGACAGAAGTACTGAAAGTGACATTTCAGTAAGAGCATTGTTACCATCATCAGACAGACTTACTGATTGTGACATTTTGGTAACAGTGTTGTTACCATCATCAGACTAAAGTACTGATTGTGGCATTTTGGTAACAGTGTTGTTACCATCATCAGACAAAAGTACAGAATGTGACATTTCGGTAACAGTGTTGTTACCATCATCAGACAAAAGTACTGAATGTGACATTTTGGTAACAGTGTTGTTACCATCATCAGAATAGTGTACTGAATGTGACATTTCAAAAACAGGTTTGTTACCATCATCAGACTGAAGTAGTGAATGTGACATTTCGGTAACAGTGTTGTTACCATCACCAGACTAAAGTACTGAATGTGACATTTCGGTAACAGTGTTGTTACCATCATCAGACAAAGGTACTGAATGTGACATTTTGGTAAAAGTCACTTGTCACTTGTCTGATGTACTGAATTTGACTTTTCAGTAACAATGTTGTTACCATCATCAGACTAAAGTACTGAATGTGACAATTTGGTAACAATTTTTTTACCATCATCAGACTAAAGTACTGATTTTGACATTTCTGTAACAGTGTTGTTACCATCAGCCAACAAAAGTACTGAATGTGACATTTCAGTAACAGCATTGTTAATATCATCCGACAAAAGTACTGAAGGTGACATTTCGGTTACAGCTTTGTTACCATCATCAGACAAAAGTACTGAATGTGACATTTCTGTAACAGCGTTGTTACCATCATCAGACAAAAGTACTGAATGTGACATTTCTGTAACAGCGTTGTTACCATCATCAGACAAAAGTACTGATTTTGACATTTCTGTAACAGTGTTGTTACCATCAGCCAACAAAAGTACTGAATGTGACATTTCAGTAACAGCATTGTTAATATCATCCGACAAAAGTACTGAAGGTGACATTTCGGTTACAGCTTTGTTACCATCATCAGACAAAAGTACTGAATGTGACATTTCGGTAACAGTGTTGTTGCCATCATCAGACAAAAGTACTAAATGTGACATTTCGGTAACAGTGTTGTTGCTATCATCAGACTAAAGTACTGAGAGTGACATTTCGGTAACAGTGTTGTTACCACCATCAAGCAAAAGTACTGAATGCGACGTTTTGGTAACAGGGTTGTTACCATCATCAGACTAAAGTACTGAATGTGACATTTTGGTAACAGTGTTGTTACTATCATCAGACTAAAGTACTGAATGTGACATTTCTGTAACAGCGTTGTTACTATCATCAGACAAAATTACTGAATGTGACATTTCGTTAACAGTGTTGTTGCCATCATCAGACAAATGTACTGAAGGTGACATTTCAGTAACAGTGTTGTTACCATCATCAGACAAAAGTACTGAATGTGACATTTCAGTAACAGTGTTGTTGCCATCATCAAAGGTATTGAATGTGACATTTCAGTAACAGCGTTGTTAATATCATCAGACAAAAGTACTGAAGGTGACATTTCGGTTACAGCATTGTTACCATCATCAGACAAAAGTACTGAATATGACATTTCAGTAACAGTGTTGTTATCATCAACAGATAAAAGTACCGAATGTGACATTTCAGTAACAGGGTTGTTACCATCATCATTAACATAGATATTTTGATGTTTAAAAATTCTGAATATAATCTATTTACAGATTTCACTAATTGACATACAAGGCAAAGGGTTTTAATTTGTACCATGTTTTTGGTGGACATTGTAGCACCTTTTTGGAGTATTAGATTGTTGTGGCATCGTAGATTCCCTTGATGTACGTGAACCATCATTCTTCTTGAATTGTCGTCTGTAATTCCAGCGAGTGAGAATTTATATTATGTGTGGCCAGGTGTTCCTCAGTCTCCAGATAGTTCTCTCTGTTGACATGATTGATAATAATACTTATCCATAGAAAGAAGTGTTATTTTATAAGAGGAAGCTAAAAAATAGCGGGAGATAGCGACTCAAGTATGAGGAGCCACGAGCTAACACCGACACGAAAAATTCTCAAGCTCCTGGATGGGCTGGGCAGAATCCGCACCCACATGCAAATTTAACCCCCTTTACAAAACTGATATTTATAAATGATGGATGGAAAATGTTTATATCACTGTAAAATTAGAATACACTAAAGCTGGTAGCTCTCAGTAAATGAAAAAAATATATTTTTCCTATATTAAGTATATGCATGGGCGGAATTTAACCTACCCATCCTGTTAAGTAATTGGCTATTGGAATTATATGAGTAAATTAAGTGACCAGCTTATATAATTGTCTATATGGATATTTTTTTACTTTTTAGTAAACATGTCACAGACCATGATAATCATGGTATGTAGTTAACTTCTTGTTAGGAAGGATAGGTTACTTTCAGTATTTGGCTATTGGGATTAGATTAGTAAATTAAGTGACCAGCTTATATAATTGTCTATATGGATATTTTTACCTCTAAGTAAACATGTCACAGGCCATGATAATCATGGTATGTAGTTAACTCAAGTTAGGAATGATAGGTTACTTTCAGTATTTGGCTATTGGAATTAGATGAGTAAAATAAGTGACCAGGTTATATAATTGTCTATATGGATATTTTTTACTTCTAAGTAAACATGTCACAGGCCATGATAATCATGGTATGTAGTTAAATCAAGTTAGGAAGGATAGGTTACTTTTAGTATTTGCTATTGAAATTAGATTGGTAAATTAAGTGACGAGCTTATATAATTGTTAATATGGATATTTTTTACTTCTAAGTAAACATGTCACAGGCCATGATAATCATGGTATGTAGTTAACTCAAGTTAGTGGTACACTAAAGAGAGTCCATGTGGCACAACCATATTTTATTCAAACAACCATACAAGTGATTAGAAATAAATCCCATTCAATCAAACATACTGGTCTAGAACAATAGGATATTTTATAATGCCATGATGATAGTTTTATATACAAGTGGGTTATTTATAAAAATAAAGGAAATAACAGAATATTTGACATGAAGAGATACCTAATTTCTATATTTTGCAACATATCTCTCTGTTCTTTGAGGTAAAGAGGGTTTAATTGTGGGGATACAAATGAATTACTTCCTGACCTTTCCCAATATGTCAGACAATTTATTGTTATAAGGAATAAATTTAACAATTAGAAATGTTGTGTTTGTTACAAGAGAATAAGGTCAGTTGATATGGTAAATTATATGTGGAGATATAAAATGACTGTTTTTTAAACTCTATTGTTGACATAGTGATCCTATTTGTGGTAACTGATGGTAATAATCTCTTTCTAGAAAATATATCACTGTGGTTTACACAAATTTATATAGGCATGAAACCAATTGGATTTACTAAAATATTTTTTAAACTTCTCTGTGTCTATCAGGTAGCGGCAGGTTTGACCAACCAACATAGAGTTGATAATTACTCTATCAGTGTGAATAGAACCACTCACATACAAAATAAAATATTTATATTGGGCCAGGGTGTTGACACCTTCACCTCTCTGATGGAATGACAACTCAACTTCACTCTTCTCTCCTCCAACTCTCCACTTATACCTAACATTGTACTCAGTGCCATCTATATTCCTGATTATCTCCTCTGATCTATCTTGGAAGACTCCAGTCTGATTATACCTACTAAATAACCAGACGTTATTCAATTTATCTCTGTGATCTCCATCTCCATACAGATATTTCTGAAGGACATTCACCCAGTTAGAATATCTTGCATAATGAGGAAGCCAGTTCTGGACACCAAGTGTAAGGTCAAGCCCCACATCTGCCATTTTCACAGGATTCTCCAACTCTTGACATTTGACATCACAGCAGGTGGTGGTAGTAGTTTGGAGCGCTGTTCTCACAGTGGCCAGTTCTTCCTTAGTACCTTGTAGTTCTGTTTTCACACTTTCTAGTTCTTCCTTAGTACCTTGTTGTTCTGTTTTTACACTTTCTAGTTTTTCCTTTATATCTTGTAGATCTTTCTTCAAAGAATCAATTTTTTCGTCTTTACAATTTACTCCTTTTTTAACAATTTCTATTTCTTCATTTCTATGAATTAATTCTATTTGCATAGCTTTCAGTTCATTTTTCTTAACATGTAATTCAGAATTTACAGTATTCATTTCTCCTTTAGTGTTTTGTAATTCTGTCTTCATCGTGCTCAGTTCATTTATAGCAACTTGATATCCTGCCTTCACAGTTTCCAGTTCTTCCTTTGTGTTTTTCAAATCTCTCTCCAATCCTTGTAGATGATCTTCACCAAGTGAGGTTGTAGTTGGGCCAGAGGGCAATTCTGACTTCACACCCTCTAGTTCAGTCCTGATGTATCCGAGGTCAACAAGATGTTGGTTCGATATATCCTCAATCTTATTGGACAACATGGTAGTCAAGTTCTGGACTCCTGCTAGAGATGACCCAGTGGACCTCTGGTTGACCAATATTTGGCTGAGGGAAGCCTGAGAAGTTTCTAGCTGCTGGGTCATAACTGTCATGAGGCCTGACATCTCCCTCTGCCAGGCTTTAAGATCTTCCTTCTCTCCAGATTGAGCCTTCATACTGGAACTGATTTCTTGAAGGAGCTGAATGATAGGAGATTCCAGACTCTCTCCCCTGAACTCATTCCTGACTTTGATCTGGTCCAGGTTTTCTTTCAGCAGGTTTTTGCACTGTGACATTTCCAGTGAAAGGTCCCTCAATGAATCACATATATGCGGGAGGTAAACATTCAGTAATTTTTCATCTTTTTCTTTTAAACAAACATCTGTCTCATTTCTACATCCCTGGTCCAACAGCCCAGATGACTGAGGATTTTTACTGTCAGAGTGGACACTCTCCCCAGGGCTGACACCAATTTGTCCACACAGAGCCTCATGTTGCTGGAGAGAATCCCAAGTTAATAATGCCCCACAAAACTGACAACACCCAAATTGTCGTTTGCAGGCTACGGTCATGTGAGATGCCAGATCTTTTCTCAATATTTTTGTTCCACAGGACTGTGGGCAGTCCACCATACAAAATTGGCACAAGGAACTGTGCAGCATGGCTTCCAAGGTATTCCTGTAAGTCTGGGAACATCCCTGGAATGGGCAGGTGTTCTCCATGTTCTGGAACATGATCCATACAGTTGAAGAACATTTCTAAGTTAAAAGTTGAACAAGTATAAACAGAAAATTTGGTAGCAAAGAGAAAATGTATTTTATTATTTTTGTGAGAGAAAAAAGAGAGTCCAAATGTGGTGATATTACTAAAGTAGAATCTGCATGAAAGGTCAGTCTCACTAGAAGACTCCACTCTACAAATTACAGTTTTTATTAAACAATTACCATTTTTACTAATTACCAACCTTCCAATGAGTGGAGCCTTTTTCTAATGGTTACTATGGTTCTGAATGGACGAGAGAAGAAAAATTCCTTTCAAACTAACAAAAATAGACAGTCTTTGGCAAATTGAGTGGCTGGAGTTCATTAAATATGGTCTGGGTTTTCGTGAATGAACCAATTTCTATAATCTTTAAAAATTTTGTGATCAATTTTCAATATACTTCCAAACCATGTGAAAGTTAAAAAATTTTAAACAAAAGTAAACAACACAAATGTACTAAATATCAGACTTCTATATGGCAGCTATGGTCTGGAATAGAATTAAAAGTAGGAATTGCCACAATCATTTGTGGTGTAATGAGCCTTCCATACAAATAAATCAGTATTAGGAACTAAATAATGGTAAGAACATTGTTAGAAATACAGTATAACCCTGTTGATTCAACACATGATAATTTGACTCTTGCATTTATTCTACCATATTCTCATGTCCACAACTCAAGCCTGTCAAATACTAAACATTAATTTGACCAAACAACAATTTGACACCATCAATAAGTTGACGAACTTTCATGGACAATTCTTGTTTAAAAAAATAATTTATTACTAAAAACACAACAGGTTGACTCTCAGAACACCATGGCTGTAATTAGCTAATGTGCACCATTCATAAAAGTTACAAGGAGACACAAATTTTGGCACCAACTTTCTTCAATTTTTGTCCATCTTGGACCCAATTTAAACCTAACTGCTAGTTACTGGAATAAACAAAGAGTTGTTTTATAAAGTAACACTTTGTTATTTGAAATAAAATACAGGAAAGACATGAATGTCTAAGAAGATTGAGCAGCTAGAATGTTAACTAAATAGGGTGCTAGCTGGAAGGTAAACAACCACTAAATTTTACCTTTAAAAGATGATATTTTAATGATAAAGCACAATTTGGATTATAGATTATAATAAAAGAAAACAAGACCTAATCCAAATAATTTATTAGTGTGTGACGTTTCAGCAACAACATTGTCACCATCATCAGACAAAAGAATTTTGTCTGATGATGGTGACAATGTTGTTGCTGAAACGTCACACACTAATAAATTATTTGGATTAGGTCTTGTTTTCTTTTATTGATGATATTTTAAATAAAATTTTCTGCCTTTTTTTTTTTATTTTAAAACTTTTTCACTTTCTCCCTGTTTAATTTATTCACCTATTTCAAAATAGTATTTGTAATTTTCCTTTGTTCCAAAATTTACTAAGGCACTTTTATCTACTATGTTAAATGGCAAAATAAAAGGACATTGTAAGAAAACAACCCAAAGTAAACCACACTCTCAAAAAGGTTAAAATTATTTTCAGTTAATTAAATGTTTCTATAATTAAGTATAAAGATATAATGTTTACACATTTAATTAACTTATTTTATATTGTTTAAAATAATTTATTACACTTATTCTATTTATAATTAGCTAAATATCGCAAATATATAAAATGCTCTTTTTAATTTTGTAAAGTTAAAAATTTATTGTCAAACTTTCAATGATAAAATCGTTTTAGTTACTCGCCATAGGGTTTGTTTATAAAAATGAAAATTTGATTCAAAATGTACACATAAATTTTATAGTTAAAATTATTGAAACAAAATTTCAATTTTAAAAAAGCTAAAAATTATAAAACGGGGGGGAAATATACACTGGTCAACAAGATTTTTGCACAAGAGAACCTGATTATGTTTCTAGTGTAACTTTTCATGCTGAACTCAAAAATCTAATCAGAAATTTCCCATCACCTATGGTGTTTGCGTGACGGTCTTTTTTTAGTATTGGGATAAATACAGTAAAAAATGCAAACAATGTTACGTAAGCAGTTTTGCATAACCCTTATTACATTACACTGGTTTATCAAAAAATATTTTTCTTTGTCCACAAAGAAATAGCATCTTATCTACATGTCCTGAATCCAAATATACTATTAGTTTTAATCTATTACGCAATATATTTCTGAGATACACCTACTTGAAATTTGGAAATATTGTTAATATATAGGCATATATGAACGAAACATATTATTTATTGAAAAGCAGTGACAGTGGATTTTCTTCTATACTTTGCTTGTGGTAGATCCCTCTTGAGTGTCCAGCAGTAGTCGGCAAGCATAGCGGGACTCCATTTACCTTGGTACCGCTTCTCCATGCTTGATATATTTTGATGAAATCTCTCACCATGCTCATCGCTAACTGCGCCAAGATTGTCTGGGAAGAAATCTAGATGTGAATGCAGGAAATGGATCTTGAGGGACATGTTACATCCCAGTGCCTTGTAGTAAAGCAACAGATCATTAACTATGTCTCGGTAATTTTCAACCTTGACACTTCCTAAGAAGTTTTTGCAAACGTTTCTAAAGGAATTTCATTCTGCTGCTTCAACTTCATTCAAACTATTTTGAAAATTTCCATCCTGCTGCAATTCTCGAATCTGAGGTCCAACGAAAATGCCTTCTTTAATCTTCGCTTCACTTATACTAGAAAATTTTTGTTTTAGGTAGGCGAATCCACTGGCATTTCGATCCATTGCCTTGACAAAGTTCTACATTAATCCCAGTTTAATATGTAATGGTGGTAAGTAAATATTTTCTGAATCGATCAGGGGTAGATTTGCAATATTTTTATATACTGGAGTAAAGAATTTACGGTTTGGCCAGATTTTTTTAATGTAATGCCTTTCCCTATCTCTGCTATCCCACTCACACAGAAAACAACAAAATTTTGTATATCAAAGCTGTAATCCACGCAAGAGAGCAACGACTTTCAAATCGCTGCATATTTTCCAACCGTATCTTTCATATTCTATCTTTTTCAAAAGCAGTTTCATGTTTTCGTAAGTCTCTTTCATGTTGGATGCATGTGCTATTGGCACTGATGGGAACTTATTTCCGTTGTGAAGGAGAACAGCTTTCATACTAATTTTTGAAGAATCAATGAATAAACGCCACTCTTCTGTATCATGGTCATGACCAAGCGCTTCCATTAGACTAACAACATCATTGCAATATACTAAATCATTCTCTTGTGAAAAGAAGTCTTGAAATTCATCTTGACGCTTGCGAAAAAAGCATACTTTTGTGCCTTTATGCAGCAGATTCCAGCCTTTTAACCTAGAGCCTAAAAGTTCACTCTGTTTTTTTGGATAAATCTAAATCACGTACGAGGTCGTTCAAATCTCCTTGGGTTAATAAATGAGGTTCAGATAAAGAACCTGCTTCGAAATTTGTCTCATCCCACTGTTGCTCTCGTCTATCTGAATCATCGTCACTAAATATTACATTTTCAGGAGGCTGTGGAACAGGTAAAATATCACTATGAAGAACTGGTCTCATAGCAGAAGGCAAATCTGGATATTCAACTGTACGTCTTGATTTGGATGTAATACCTGTAGTCTTTGTCAAACAACAGTCTGAAGAATGGTCTATAGGTTCCCTCCATATCATTGGAACCGCAAAAGGCATATGACGTTCACCTTTAATCCACCCTGTAAGATGTCGAACACAAATTACACAACAATGGTGAGGAGCCCAAGTCTTATCTTAGTCACCGACTTTAAAGCCAAAATAAAGTTCATAGCACTTTTTGATGAGCGGTGTAAAGTTTCGCCTTTGAACTTTGAAAGTTAATTCCCCACAAATATAACAGAAAATATCAGGAATATTAATGCAACGCCTCGGCATATTGACACAGTCTAGTGCACACGATTAATAAAAGCAAATCGATAGAGAAGAATAAACTAATCACTTCAAATTTACCTGTCACTTCTGCTGCAAATCTATTAAACAAATCGTTAGGTTCAATTTAAATATATATATTAAAACCGTTAATGAGCAAATAGCATTACAGAGCTTGTCGTTATTTTTGAGTTGAAAGCAAAACAGATTATAATATTATATAATAATAAATTATATATATTCAATTAAAATATCGATAATTTGTTATTTGAATTAATATTTATGATTCTTAAAGAGCAAAATTAAAATAATAACAAATAAAATAAAGCTTTTGGCTCCACATACCAACTCTTCTTGTCAAAAATAAAGCGCTAGCTTAGTTAATGATGTAACTTAAAAAATGCTTACGTAACATTGGTTGCATTTATTACTGTATTTATCCCAATACTAAAAAAAGACCATCAGGCAAAACCAATGGGTGATGGGGAATTTCTGATTAGATTTTTGAGTTCAGCATGAGTAGTTACACTAGAAACACCATCAGGTTCTCTTGTGCAAAAAAAAAAAGTTTTTTTTGTAGACCTGTGATATATATAAATATAAGCACTAATATTTTACCTAAATGTACTTGATGGCAAACCAAAAGTAAAATAATTACAATGTAATTTCCGCAGCACGCAAACACCTATCGCCATCTATCATCACATTTTGTAACTATTTATAAATTATTGTTTATGTTACTTTGTTTAAAAGTCGGTAGTGTTCCTCAATTTGTTGCACAATTTTATATTGAAATTTAATATTTCATTATAGCTTAATAATTCATCCAATTTAATTTTCAAAATTTGTTAGTAATCCTTGTGTATTTAACTAGAAATAATATGGCTGGAATTTATGGTAGCAAAAAAAAGTGTCAATGTTATATCAAGTAATCTTTATAACTAGTGAATAATTATTTTGCAATCTTCACACATAAAATTTAAAATTTTATTTTTATAATATATATATTAACATAATAAATAGACTTTCTTTAGGTTTTAGCATGTTTAGAAAACACCTAATCAAGAATTAAAGAAAAATATCGAAAATTTTATAAAATAAAGCCAAAGAAAAATAAAATAAACTTACTTGTTTCATACAATTTCACAATAGCAAAAACAGAAAGTTATCTAGACAGGAAGAGAAACGTGGAATAGTACCGCCATCTATCAATCAATTTTGAAACTATTTATAGTTTTAATTTTCCCCCGAGTTTTAGCAGATATAATTTAAACCAGAAAGTGAGTTTCTGAAGTTGTATTCACTAAATATTTTTGATGAATGTTGTCTTTTATGTTTTAATAATGTATTTTAATAAATATATTTTTATTTTCTCAAAGTATGTCATATAAAGCAAATGTAAATTATTTATGAGCTCTATAAGAATATAAACACTAAAAAGGACTTTTATTACAGCAATATGAACTTATAGGAAATGTGGTAAGTCCTCCCATCTAGATTCTACCAGACTATTGTATCAGGTTGTTGGGTTCAAAGGTAATTATGGAACTAAGGTGTAGAGACTGTCTCTCAATGATGTCTAATTGTAGTAGAAACAACCCAATACAATAGTGAACTGATGAGCCAGGCATTTCCAACAACTTACTACCCATTGTGGTGGGAAGATGATAAGAAACTCCACCAAATTGTTCCATAGGATGGCCTTCTAACACCTTGTATTTAATGACCTATCTTCTGGCCAACTTTATATTTTAGATAATTTACAACATTGTGGGAAGATTCTTGTACCAGAAGGAGGCTCCCTTTATATTTGTGTTGTGTGATGTAATATATAAAGTTGTTTTTATGTACTTTTAAAGGGAGAGGTGCCCCTTTCTGGTACAAAGTGTATTTAATATATAGATCCAAACTTTATAATAGAAAATTTATTATATTGGCTAATTATAAATTGAATTATGTGTGGACAGAGAGGAAAAATTAATAAAGTTTTGAAGACTTTTAAGGTTATTACACAGAAAATCAATTGAGAAATTATTTTCTAATCACTTTCTTTGGTATTTTTCATATTAAAACTATCATTTATTCTTGTCATTTTCTATCTGCACTTGTAGCTATTTCAGTTGTATTCATGATATTAGTTTTTATATTCTTGGAATGTTCCCTGTCTGTGTTTGTTCCAGTCTTCACACCAGTTGTGCACATCTAGCTTTCTTCATCTTTAGGGGTCAGCTCCCTTGTTAATGGAATAAAATGTTAAGACAGAGGTGTCTTAGAGAGTAATGTTCTGTAGTATGAAATATATATGTTACTGTTTTTAAGTTGGATCAGCTATAATGCACACTCATTATTATGGGGTATATTGTATTTGAAATGGACTTGAGCATGTTCATGTCTATGGGGTTATTTTGATTGGAAATCTCTTGGAAATCTCTTACCAACCTTTGAGGTTCATGCATGGGAGCAGTTTTATATTTACCACACAAAAAGACTTATATTGATTGAAATTGACTGTTTGGGATATTAGAAGAGAAAAAACTGTCTCATCACTTCAATGATGTTCTACAAGGTTGACTTAGAGGAGATCAGTAAGTACCAGCAACTTCCCCACCTTTTATCATACATGACTCCTGCAGTTTTATTTTATTAACTTATTTTCAGGGCAAAGGAGCTAAATATTTTATGCTAGCTGGACCCCATGGAACTCCAAGCACCACTAACCTTTCCTATTTTTATTTATAACTAGACGGGTGACCCGGGCTTCGCCCCGGGATTGACCCGTGTGCATATCTACCCGAGTGATATATATTTAGATAAGATTTTTTTTTAAATAATTGTTTGTTATTAGCATTATCTATTTGTTTGCATCAGCATAATTTAATCTAATCTTTGATAGAGGGCGCTGTTCGTGCGCTAAGTAGAATAATTTGAATATATAGTTTTAATAATTGATTTATATATATTTTTAAAATAGCCTATCGTCTTCCCCATATTTTTTTACCTATGTATGGAAATTTCGGTTTGGATTTGTGAACTACTGCGAATTTGTATATCGGACATACAAACAAACATACAAACATTGATTTTTATATATATAGATTCCTGTTTTTTTGTATTATTCTTTTTTTTTTCAAACAAAAATATTTCATTATAAATAATCATGATAAATCCTTATTTTTTAAATCGTAACCTCAATGCCTTGAAGTTGTAAATTAGTTTTGTCATGAATAATGACAATTGAAGGTTGCGATAATTTTATAATAATTGAATAAACCAATTGACCCTTTATTTCTGCAGTATATATCGTTTCCCTACCTTTTTAGCAGATTCAGCTGATTTCTCAACTTCTTCCACATCGTATGTTGACTAATAAATGCTGATAACACAAACCATGGAAGACAATTTGTTTTTGTTGTTGTTTTCTGAAATGAAATTTTTAAAAAGTTACAAAGCTGAATTTTTCAAATTTGCACAGAGATGATCTTGAAATTAAATATCTAATGCACTTTTAAAGGGAGATGTGTGTGTGTGTGTGTGTGGCCTCTCTGATATATTTAATATGATCTCTTTTTTTTTTTTTTTTTGCCTATCTCTAGTACACGTGGTACAGGCCATGATAATCTTGGTGGTTGTGGCTGATTTTATTGTAAGTGCACCACATGTCTACACATATAAAAAGCAGTCCAACATTGCACTTACAAATGTGCCAGAGCACTGTTTTGGTTACTTGCACTCGCTGGTGGGGTTTGACTTTTGCAAGAATCAAGGGCCTTTGAAGCATTTTTTTTTTATCAGAAAAAAGTTCCCTATGTGGGAATGGAACCTGGGTCGAAGCAGTCAGAAACCAATGGTTTAAACCATCCTTCCACTCACCCCCTATAGTCTACCATCTTTAATTCAATGCCCCAAGGGATCAGAGCTTTCAGTTGAGTTAAAGTAGGTTTTGAATTAAAGTCGATCTGATGATTTCATGACAACATTCCATGCTAGTGGACATTTTTATAGGATAACCAAATATATAAAAATATATATTATTTAAAAAATACTGTTGTAAAATATCTTAATTAATGAATTGATAACATTGGAATTTTTCCAGAATGTTTCATGGTTTAAAGTTTAGTGATTGATAAAATCACATTAATAAATTTTGAACAAAGGAAAAATTACAAAAGCTATTCTAATGCCATTTATTTTAATGACCTCTTGTTCCACAAAATAAATTAAGTTGTTTACTTTTGAATTTTTATTTTTATTTTAACTACACAATGTTGTTAATAGTTCATACTAACGAGTTAAACTTTACACTAAAACTTTATTTTGTTGTGGTATTTAAGTAAAGTATGGAGATAAGAATGGACAGTTTATATAGAATACATTAAATTTATCACTTGGGGATTGATAGAGGAATGGTACAAACTATTGACATCCACGACCTGAGATCACATACAAAAATGGATACTTTTTCTGAAGAATATTAAAATATTAAAAGCAGATTTAAAATTGAAGGCAACACGTGGAGGTTTCACACCTCGGTAAACAACTAAAAGAAAACAAAGAAGGTATTGGCACGCTGCGCCGCTAGAGGGAGTTGTGGGTTATCTTCCAGCCAAACTTATCTCGGTGTGATCCCCTTCCTTAATCCTGTCAACCTTCATTAGTTGAAGACATCCTGTGAGAAATCAAAAATTAATCTCAATTTTAAAGAAAGTGTGTATTAAAAATAATTTTATAAATTTCATAAATGACAGCAAATGTTATAAAATCGAAGCCGCCTGTGTACCGCCTGACACTGAAGGATGGTCTCTTTGTTGTGGAATTTAAGTGAACTATGGACATAAGACACTTTGTATAAATTACACAAATATTAAATTCACCACTTGGGGATTGATAGAGGACTGGTACAAACTATTTATTTTTGGCATGGTGGAGAGACACCACCCGGGATCGAATCCAAAATTGGGTATTTTTTTATGAAATAAAAGAAATGGCTTAAATGATCCCAGTGAATGCAAGTAATCAAATGGGGTTCTAGCACATTCATATGCATAATCCCAACTATATTCTACATATATGGTGCGCTTACAGGAAAAACAGTTGACAACTACCCACCACGATTATCATGGCATATACTACGTGTACTTGGGATGAAGAAGAGATTATATTAAGTAGTGCATTCAAGGTTGACGCAGATTTGAAGGTAACACAGAATAATGTACGAGAACCAAAATTAACTTGTGTTATCATGAACAGAGAGAAACTATTTTATTACAACATCCATTTTGTTACACCAGGCTGCAGTTCTGCAAAGTCATGGACCTTGGAGTAGTTGGTGGTCTTGAGTCTTCCCATCCGAGGCTATCTCTCAAAATACACAAACAAGATATAGAAGTTATAAAGATGAAAACACGTGAGGTAAGATAAGTTTCTTTTAATTAAACGAAATGCAAGCTTTCGGGACAAACGCCCTTCTACAGGCAATTATGAATACGCGCAAAGATACAAATGGTAGGTAGGAGCGAATATTGATATATGCTAGTGTTTTACATATTTACAAGAATTTTGCTGTAAAATTAGTATAGTAAGCTAAACCAAAGAAATGCAAATATCTAACTATTATTTCAATTATTAAACTTAATGACGGGAACTATTGTATATCTAATATATTATGAAAAAACTAAGATGTTACAGATGTTTCAGCCAAGAAAACACCATAGATGTCGGGAATTTCTATCTTTCTATTAATGCTATTGTGTTTGTGTGAGACTATGGATTCCAACACCAATCGTTGGTGTTGGTTGTGGATATGTCTATAGTGGATTACTGGATGGTTAATATCGAATGTGTGTCCTGTAGATGCTATATGTTGGTGGATGAGGGATTTGGGGTCTTTGTTAGTTATATTACGGGAATGCTCTGTCATTCTGATGGCCACAGTTCTACCTGTCTCACCCACATATGTGGCAGAACACTGCTCACATGAGACAGAGTAGACTGCTCCTGTACTTTGAAGGGGGCTGGGAGGAGTGTCTGCTTTGGTTATGGGATGTCTGAGGTGTGTGGATATGTTATTGGTGTTGCTGAAAAAGGTCTGGATGCCATGGGTTTTAAGAAGTCTTGATATGTTGACTGCAGGGTGAATAAGGTAAAATACAAGTGGATCTATGAGCTGTTGGGGGTTTGTAAGGGCTGGGTACGTAAGTGTGTCTGTTAATAAAGGTAAGGGGGAAAGCTGAGGCAGTAAGATGGGAAATTACTAATTCTTTCTCTATGGTTTTGAATATGGGGAGGGAACAATGGGTATGTATTCGTTTTGTTAAAGTTTTAAATATGTTAATTTTATGGATTATGGGGCAGTATGAATTGAAGTGGGTATAGTTGGGGGGGGGGGGGAGTTTTTCTTGTAATAGACTGTGGTATGGAAGGAATTTGGAGTACGTATAATCAGTATGTCTAGGAAGGGGATGACATTTTTGTGTTCTTGTTCTAAAGTGAATGAGATATCAGGGTGATAATTGTTGAGGTCTGTTAGGATGGTGCCCTCTTGGCTGATTTTGCAGATGCAAAAAACGTCATCTATGTAACGCCGCCATATGGAGATGCTTGATGCATGTATATGGTTAATCCACGCAACAATTTTGGTCATCACTATTTCTGCTGCTATGGAGGAGAGGGGACTTCCCATAGGGGAACCTTTGGTCTGTTTGAAGTGTTCACGATTATAGGTAAAAATGTTCATTTTAAGGCATATTTCTGAAAGTTGTGTTATTGTGGTGACTATTTGGGGATCTATATTAATGGAGGTAAAGAACTGGTGTATACTGTCTGTTATTAAAGTGTGTGGGAGGCTAAGGTACATAGATGTTACATCGAAGGAGCACATTATATAATCAGGTGTGGGATGTAGTGTGGTTATTTCATTGATGAATGAGGGGGTGCTGGCAATGGAATAATTTTCTCTGTGTGCATTCATGAGGGGGGAGAGATAATTAGAAAGGAACTTAGCTAGAGGATATGCTGGCGAGAGTGTGATGGTAACAGTGTTGTTGCTATCATCGGACAAAAATACTGAATGTGACATTTCGGTAACAGCATTGTTACCATCATCAGATAAAAGTACTGAATGTGACATTTTGGTAAGAGAGTTGTTACTATCATCAGACAAAATACTGAATGTGACATTTTGGTAACAGCGTTGTTACTATCATCAGACAAAAGTACTGAATGTGACATTTTGGTAAGAGAGTTGTTACTATCATCGGACAAAATACTGAATGTGACATTTTGGTAACAGCGTTGTTACTATCATCGGACAAAAGTACTATATGTGATGTTAACCCTTAACTGGAAAGGTGAATTTTTGTTATGTAACTAGACGGGTTGGGTAGATTCAACCTACTTATGTAACTTTATGGAATGAGCTCTAAACAATGATTGAAATCAATATTCAAAAAATATTTAATGAATACAAATGTTAACATTTTGATGTTTAAAAATTCTGAATATAATCTATTTACAGATTTCACTAATTGACATACAAGGCAAAGGGTTTTTATTTTTGACCGTGTTTTTGATGGACATTGTAGCACCTTTTTGGAGTATTAGATTGTTGTGGCATCGTAGATTCCCTTGATGTACGTGAACCATCATTCTTCTTGAATTGTCGTCTGTAATTCCAGCGAATGAGAATTTATATTATGTGTGGCCAGGTGTTCCTCAGTCTCCAGATAGTTCTCTTTGTTGACTTGATTAATAATACTTTTCCAAAGAAAGAAGTGTTATTTTATAAGAGGAAGCTAAAAAATAGCGGAAGATAGTGACTCAAGTATGAGCCACTAGCTAACACTGACACGAAAAATTCTCAAGGTCCTGGACAGGCTGGGCAGAATCCGCACCCACATGCAAATTTAACCCCCTTCACAAACTGATATTTATAAATGATGGATGGAAAATGTTTATATCACTGTAAAATTTAAATACATGAAAGCTAGTAGCACTCAGTAAATGAAAAAAAAATATTTTTCCTATTTTAAGTTTATGCATGGGCGGAATCAACCCAACCCGTCCTGTTAAGTAATTGGCTATTGGGATTAGATTGATAAATTAAGTGACCAGCTTATATAATTGTCTATATGGATATTTTTTACTTCTAAGTAAACATGTCACAGGCCATGATAATCATGGTATGTAGTTAACTCAAGTTAGGAAGGATAGGTTACTTTCAGTATTTGGCTATTGGGATTAGATTGGTAAATTAAGTGACCAGCTTATATAATTGTCTATATGGATATTTTTTACTTCTAAGTAAACATGTCACAGGCCATGATAATCATGGTATGTAGTTAACTCAAGTTAGGAAGGATAGGTTACTTTCAGTATTTGGCTATTGGAATTAGATGAGTAAATTAAGTGACCAGCTTATATAATTGTCTATATGGATATTTTTTACTTCTAAGTAAACATGTCACAGGCCATGATAATCATGGTATGTAGTTAACTTCAAGTTAGGAAGGATAGGTTACTTTCAGTATTTGGCTATTGGGATTAGATTGGTAAATTAAGTGACCAGCTTATATAATTGTCTATATGGATATTTTTTACTTCTAAGTAAACATGTCACAGGCCATGATAATCATGGTATGTAGTTAACTTCAAGTTAGGAAGGATAGGTTACTTTCAGTATTTGGCTATTGGGATTAGATTGGTAAATTAAGTGACCAGCTTATATAATTGTTAATATGGATATTTTTTACTTCTAAGTAAACATGTCACAGGCCATGATAATCATGGTATGTAGTTAACTCAAGTTAGTGGTACACTAAAGAGAGTCCATGTGGCACAACCATATTTTATTCAAACAACCATACAAGTGATTAGAAATAAATCCCATTCAATCAAACATACTGGTCTAGAACAATAGGGTATTTTATAATGCCATGATGATAGTTTTATATACAAGTGGGTTATTTATAAACATGATGGAAATAACAGAATATTTAACATAAAGAGATACCTAATTTCTATATTTTGCTACAACATATCTCTCTGTTCTTTGATGTAAAGAGGGTTTAATTGTGGGGATACAAATGAATTACTTCCTGACCTTTCCCAATATGTCAGACAATTTATTGTTATAAGGAATAAATTTAACAATTAGAAATGTTGTGTTTGTTACAATGTATGTTGGGAGAATAAGGTCAGTTGATATGGTAAATTATATGTGGAGATATAAAATGACTGTTTTTAAAACTCTATTGTTAACATAGTGATCCTATTTGTGGTAACTGATGGTAATAATCTCTTTCTAGAAAATATATCACTGTGGTTTACACAAATTTATATAGGCATGAAACCAATTGGATTTACTAAAATATTTTTTAAACTTCTCTGTGATATCAGGTAGCGGCAGGTTTGACCAACCAACACAGAGTTGATAATTACTCTATCAGTGTGAATAGAACCACTCACATACAAAATAGAATATTTGTATTGGGCCAGGGTGTTGACATCTCCACCTCTCTGATGGAATGACACCTCAACTTCACTCTTCTCTCCTCCAACTCTCCACTTATACCTAACATTGTACTCAGTGCCATCTATATTCCTGATTATCTCCTCTGATCTATCTTGGAAGACTCCAGTCTGATTATACCTACTAAATAACCAGACGTTATTCAATTTATCTCTGTGATCTCCATCTCCATACAGATATTTCTGAAGGACATTCACCCAGTTAGAATATCTTGCATAATGAGGAAGCCAGTTCTGGACACCAAGTGTAAGGTCAAGCCCCACATCTGCCATTTTCACAGGATTCTCCAACTCTTGACATTTGACATCACAGCAGGTGGTGGTAGTAGTTTGGAGCGCTGTTCTCACAGTGGCCAGTTCTTCCTTAGTACCTTGTAGTTCTGTTTTCACACTTTCTAGTTCTTCCTTAGTACCTTGTTGTTCTGTTTTTACACTTTCTAGTTTTTCCTTTATATCTTGTAGATCTTTCTTCAAAGAATCAATTTTTTCGTCTTTACAATTTACTCCTTTTTTAACAATTTCTATTTCTTCATTTCTATGAATTAATTCTATTTGCATAGCTTTCAGTTCATTTTTCTTAACATGTAATTCAGAATTTACAGTATTCATTTCTCCTTTAGTGTTTTGTAATTCTGTCTTCATTGTGCTCAGTTCATTTATAGCAACTTGATATCCTGCCTTCACAGTTTCCAGTTCTTCCTTTGTGTTTTTCAAATCTCTCTCCAATCCTTGTAGATGATCTTCACCAAGTGAGGTTGTAGTTGGGCCAGAGGGCAATTCTGACTTCACACCCTCTAGTTCAGTCCTGATGTATCCGAGGTCAACAAGATGTTGGTTCGATATATCCTCAATCTTATTGGACAACATGGTAGTCAAGTTCTGGACTCCTGCTAGAGATGACCCAGTGGACCTCTGGTTGACCAATATTTGGCTGAGGGAAGCCTGAGAAGTTTCTAGCTGCTGGGTCATAACTGTCATGAGGCCTGACATCTCCCTCTGCCAGGCTTTAAGATCTTCCTTCTCTCCAGATTGAGTCTTCATACTGGAACTGATTTCTTGAAGGAGCTGAATGATAGGAGATTCCAGACTCTCTCCCCTGAACTCATTCCTGACTTTGATCTGGTCCAGGTTTTCTTTCAGCAGGTTTTTGCACTGTGACATTTCCAGTGAAAGGTCCCTCAATGAATCACATATATGCGGGAGGTAAACATTCAGTAATTTTTCATCTTTTTCTTTCAAACAAACATCTGTCTCATTTCTACATCCCTGGTCCAACAGCCCAGATGACTGAGGATTTTTACTGTCAGAGTGGACACTCTCCCCAGGGCTGACAACAATTTGTCCACACAGAGCCTCATGTTGCTGGAGAGAATCCCAAGTTAATAATGCCCCACAAAACTGACAACACCCAAATTGACGTTTGCAGGTTACGGTCATGTGAGATGCCAGATCTTTTCTCAATATTTTTGTTCCACAGGACTGTGGGCAGTCCACCATACAAAATTGGCACAAGGAACTGTGCAGCATGGCTTCCAAGGTATTCCTGTAAGTCTGGGAACATCCCTGGAATGGGCAGGTGTTCTCCATGTTCTGGAACATGATCCATAGAGTTGAAGAACATTTCTAAGTTAAAAGTTGAACAAGTATAAACAGAAAATTTGGTAGCAAAGAGAAAATGTATTTTATTATTTTTGTGAGAGAAAAAAGAGAGTCCAAATGTGGTGATATTACTAAAGTAGAATCTGCATGAAAGGTCAGTCTCACTAGAAGACTCCTCTTCAAATGACACTTTTAATTAAACAATTACAATTTTTACTAATTACCAACCTTCCAATGAGTGGAGCCTTTTTCTAATGGTTACTATGGTTCTGAATGGACGAAAGAAAAAAATTCCTTTCAAACTAAAAAAAATAAACACAGTCTTTGGCAAATTGAGTGGCTGGAGTTCATTAAATATGGTCTGGGTTTTCGTGAATGAACCAATTTCTATAATCTTTAAAAATTTTGTGATCAATTTTCAATATACTTCCAAACCATGTGAAAGTTAAAAAATTTTAAACAAAAGTAAACAACACAAATGTACTAAATATCAGACTTCTATATGGCAGCTATGGTCTGGAATAGAATTAAAAGTAGAAAATAGCTACAATCATTTGTGGTGTAATGAGCCTTCCATACAAATAAATCAGTAGTAGGAACTAAATAATGGTAAGAACATTGTTAGAAATACAGTATAACCTTGTTGATTCAACACATGATAATTTGACACTTGCATTTATTCTACCATATTCTCATGTCCACAACTCAAGCCTGTCAAATACTAAACATTAATTTGACCAAACAACAATTTGACACCATCAATAAGTTGACAAACTTTCATGGACAATTCTTGTTTAAAAAAATAATTTATTACTAAAAACACAACAGGTTGACTCTCAGAACACCATGGCTGTAATTAGCTAATGTGCACCATTCATAAAAGTTACAATGAGACTCGGCACCAACTTTCTTCAATTTTTGTCCATCCTGGTCCCAATTTAAACCTAACTGCTAGTTACTGGAATAAACAAAGAGTTGTTTTATAAAGTAACATTTTGTTATTTGAAATAAAATACAGGAAAGACATGAATTTCTAAGAAGATTGAGCAGCTAGAATGTTAACTAAATAGGGTGCTAGCTGGAAGATAAACAAACACTAAATTTTACCTTTAAAAGATGATATTTTAAATAAAATTTTCTGCCCTTTTTTTAAATTCTAAAACTTTGTTCACTTTCTCCCTGTTTAATTTATTCACCTATTTCAAAATAGTATTTTTCCTTTGTTCCAAAATTTACTAAGTCACTTTTATCCACTATGTTAAATGGCAAAATAAAAGGACATTGTAAGTAAACAACCCAAAGTAAGCCACACTCTCAAAAAGGCTAAAATTAATTTCTGTTAATTAAATGTTTCTATAATTAAGTACAACGATATAATGTTAACACATTAGTTTATTTTATATTGTTTAAAATAATTTATTACACTTATTCTATTTATAATTAGCTAAATATCACAAATATATAAAATGCTCTTTTTAATTTTGTAAAGTTAAAAATTTATTGTCAAACTTTCTATGATAAAATCGTTTTAGTTACTCGCCATAGGGTTTGTTTATAAAAATGAAAATTTGATTCAAAATGTCCACGTAAATTTTATAGTTAAAATTATTGAAACAAAAATTCAATTTTAAAAAGGCTAAAAATTATAAAACGGGGGAAATATATATAAATATAAACACTATTATCTTACCTAAATGTACTTGATGGCAAACCAAAAGTTAAATAATTACAACGTAGTTTCTGCAGCACGCAAACACCTATCGCCATCTATCATCACATTTTGTAACTATTTATAAATTATTGTTTATGATACTTTGTTTAAAAGTCGGTAGTGTTCCTCAATTTGTTGCACAATTTCATATTGAAATTTAATATTTCATTAAAGCTTAATAATATATCCAATTTAATGTTCAAAATTTGTTAGTAATCTTTGTGTATTTAACTAGAAATAATATGGTTGGAATTTATGGTAGCAAAAAATGGGTCAATGTTATATATATATATATATATCAGGCAATCTTTAAAACTAGTGAATAATTATTTTGCAAACATCACACATAAAATTTAAAATTTTATTTTTATAATATAATAACATAATAAATAAATAGACTTTCTTTAGGTTTTAGCATGTTTAGAAAACACCTATTCAAGATTTAAAGAAAAATTTCGAAGAATTTTATTAAATAAAGCCAAAAAAAATAAAATAAACTTACTTGTTTCATCCAATTTCACAATAGCAAAAACAGAAAGTTATCTAGACAGGAAGAGAAACGTGGAATAGTACCGCCATCTATCAATCAATTTTGAAACTATTTATAGTTCTAATTTCCCCCCGAGTTTTAGCAGATATAATTTAAACCAGAAAGTGAGTTTCTAAAGTTGTATTCACTAAATATTTTTTTGATGAATGTTGCCTTTTTTATATTTTAATAAATATATATTTTTATTTTCTCAAAGTACAGTAAACCCGGCTAATACGAACCCTGAATATAACGAACCTTCCCTTATAACGAACTCACGCCGATTCCCAATTCCATTCCATTGAAAATACCATCGTTATAACGAACTTTGCGATTTTTAGAATAACGAACTACCCCTATAACGAACCTATTTTCGGTCCCAAAATGATAAAATCTATTTAAAATACTATGCCTATAACGAACTTAGAATTGTAATTAAAAAAAAAATTAAAACAACCAAATTTTGAGCATGTTTCATCTCGCGGATCGCGATTTCAAAACAATAAATTTAGCGGCATTGTTTGTTTTGAATTTTGCACTTTATCTTTGCTGTATGTTGTATAAATTTTAACACATTATACTTTTTATTAAATAGAATATATTTTCATACATTAAATTTGAAATATAAAAATACAAATGGCTTACAAAATGAAGAAAACAAAGGCATTTTAAAAACAAAAGCGTTATTTCTTTTTTAAAAAAAGGCCATTTTCAGAACTTTTCAAAGTGAAACAACACAGGCAAAATGTTAAGAAAAATTAAAATAAGAGAATATAACTTTTCTATTATAAAAGATGAAATATAAAGCCATTAAAAATTGTTACAAAGAGGAATCAACCTCAACTTTTGCCCGCGATCGCGATCGTACGTTTTAGGGCTAAAAAAAAATTCCTAATAAATGGGCCCGTGATCAAACAAAAACTATTTTTATGCCATTAACTATGATGATTTTAAAGTCAGCAATGTTTTGCATGACAGGTTTAAAAAAAAAAACGAAATCTAGACCTAGAAGAATATGTGGGAAAATGAAATGGAAGAAAAACACAAACTTTATTTGAATGGTGCAATGCTTGAAGAGTGCTTTGAAGCAACAAGGCATTAGAGCCATTTTTCCAAGTAAACAATATATTATAAAATGTGATAATGATGTTTTAAAATCATTTTATATCTTTAAATATATATTTAATAAAACTTTGCCTAGGATTTGTCTTGATTTTTAAATTAGACATAGAGGTACATGTATGATAATGATAAGAAGAACCTATCATCTAATGATTTCTATTATTATTCAGTATTAATGTAAGGAAATTGGTCAATTAAGGGAATTAAAACAAAGTGACCACTATTAAGAGGAAGCCTCTTCCAGTGTGTATGGCTGTCCTTTAATTATACGGTCTAAAAATTTTGAAAAGTAAAAAAAATGGCCAAACCGTGGCTATAGTGAACCGTGGCTATAGTGAACCAAAAGCTCTGTCTCATTGGGGTTCACTATAGAGGGGTTTTACTGTATGTCATATAAAGCAAATGTAAATTATTTATGAGCTCTATAAGAATCTAAACACTAAAAAGGACTTTTATTACAGCAATATAAACTTATAGGAAATGTGGTAAGTCCTCCCATCCAGATTCTACCAGACTATTGTATCAGGTTGTTGGGTTCAAAGGTAATTATGGAACTAAGGTGTAGAGACTGTCTCTCAATGATGTCTAATTGTAGTAGAAACAACCCAATACAATAGTGAACTGATGAGCCAGGCATTTCCAACAACTTACTACCCATTGTGGTGGGAAGATGATAAGAAACTCCACCAAATTGTTCCATAGGATGGCCTTCTAACACCTTGTATTTAATGACCTATCTTTTGGCCAACTTTATATTTTAGATAATTTACAACATTGTGGGAAGATTCTTGTACCAGAAGGAGGCTCCCTTTATATTTGTGTTGTGTGATGTAATATATATAGTTGTTTTTATTTACTTTTAAAGGGAGAGGTGCCCCTTTCTGGTACAAAGTGTCATAGGTACATACTTTATAATAGAAAATTTATTATATTGGCTAATTATAAATTGAATTATGTGTAGACAAAAATGAAAAATTAATAAAGTTTTGAAGACTTTAAAGATTATTACACAGAAAATCAATCGAGAAATTATTTTCTAATCACTTTCTTTGGTATTTTTCATATTAAAAATATCATTTATTCTTGTCATTTTCTATCTGCACTTGTAGCTATTTCAGTTGTATTTATGATATTAGTTTTTATATTCTTGGAATGTTCCCTGTCTGTTGTTTGTTCCAGTCTTCACACCGGTTGTGCACATCTAGCTTTCTTCATCTTTAGGGGTCAGCTCCCTCTTCCCTTGTTAATGGAATAAAATGTTAAGACAGAGGTGTCTTAGAGAGTAATGTTCTGTAGTATTAAATATATATGTTACTGTTTTTAAGTTGGATCAGCTATGATGCACACTCAATATTATGGGGTATATTGTATTTGAAATGGTCTTGACCATGTTCATGTCTATGGGGTTATTTTGATTGGAAATCTCTTGTTTTTCTATCATATTTACCAACTTTAGAGTTTCATGCACGGGAGCAGTTTTATATTTACAACATGAAAAGACTTATATTGGTTGAAATTGACTGTTTGGGATATTAGAAGAGAAAAAACTGTCTCATCACTTCAATGATGTTCTACAAGGTTGACTTAGAGGAGTTCAGTAAGTACCAGCAACTTCCCCACCTTTTATCATACATGACTCCTGCAGTTTTATTTTATTAACTTATTTTCAGGGCAAAGGAGCTAAATATTTTATGCTAGCTGGCCCCATGGAACTCCAACCATCACTAACCTTTCCTATTTTTATTTATTATGTTTTATAATTTTTGTCTCTTTGTTTCATTCTTTTTTTAAAAACAAAAATATTTCATTATAAATCATCATGATAAATCCTTATTTAAAACAATCGTAACCTCAATGCCTTGAAGTTGTAAATTAGTTTCGTCATGAATAATGACAATTGAAGGTTGTGATAATTTTATAATAATTGAATAAACCAATTGACCCTTTATTTCTGCAGTATATATCGTTTCCCTACCTTTTTAGCAGATTCAGCTGATTTCTCAACTTCTTCCACATCGTATGTTAAGTAATAAATGCTAATAACACAAACCATGGAAGACAATTTGTTTTTGTTTTATTTTCTAAAATGAAATTTTCAAAAAGTTACAAAGCTGAATTTTTCAAATTTGCACAGAGATGATCTATAAATTAAATATCTAATGCACTTTAGAAGTGAGATGTGGCCTCTGATAAATTTAATATGATCTCTTTTTTTGCTTATCCCTAGTACACGTGGTACAGGCCATGATAATCTTGGTGGTTAGAGGTTGTGACTGATTTTATTGTAAGTGCACCACATGTGAAAAGCAGTCCGACTTTGCACTTACAAATGTGCCAGAGCACTGATTTGGTTACTTACACTCGCTGGTGGGGTTTGACTTTTGCAAGAATCAAGGGCCTTTGAAGCATTTTTTGTTTTAAATCAGAAAAAAGTGCCCTATGCGGGAATGGAACCCCGGTTGAAGCAATCAGAAACCAATGGTTTAGACCATCCTTCCACTCACCCCTTATAGCCTACTAATTCAATGCCCCAAGGGATCAGAGCTTTCAGTTTAGTTAAAGTAGGTGTTGATTTAAAGTCGGTCTGATGATATCATCACAACATTTCATGCTAGTGGACATTTTTATAGGATAACCAAGTATATATATGTCATAATATATACTCTCCCAGGAATAAAGAAGCAAACCTACAGTAAACCCAGAGAGAGACGGGAGGGTAAGGACCGGTCACTTTAGACCTCAGCGACATTCCAATGGGCGACTACTGGGGCCCGTTACTTGGAACCTCGGGACTTTTAAGACAGTAGGGGATTGTGTGCGACACAAACGGCCACCCAGCTTTGCCGGGCCCATCTCTCCCTCTGGTTGTCTGGGATTCCTCTTCCAAACTTGTGGTGTCCTTATTTCTCTTTCCCCACCTTATTATATTGCTACATATATATATATTTACAAGGTACAAGAAAACCTAATTTAAATAAATTAATAGTGTGTGACATTTCAGTAAACAGCATTGTTACCATCATCAGACAAAAGAATATATGATTTATAAACATTTATTCTTTTGAAAAATAGTACAAATGTGATATTGTACTGGGATAAGGTGCAAAAATTATGAAAAAGGCATCTCCTTATCGTGCAACTGAAAGTTGCTGATGGCTTGCGAGAATAGTTGATATTTATTCCAATAGATGGTGCAAGCCATCAGCAACTTTCAGTTGCATGATAAGGAGATGCCTTTTTGATAATTTATTTTTTATCTGATGATGTAACACCCTGTTTAACAAAATGTCACACACTATTAATTTATTTGGATTAGGTCTTATTTTCTTGTAGCTATATTCCATTATTCAAATTGTCCATCATTTTTACAAGGTAATAAGACAAATCCATATGAATAGTGAGTGATGTTTTGGTAACAATGCTGTTACCGAAATGTCACTCACTATCTATTTAGATTTGGTCATATTAACTTGTGTTTCTCACCTATAATTCAAAAGATACCTAATCATTTTTTAAATATAATACATAGGGTGCAGGTTCTATTTAAGAACAAAATGGTGTTCTTGGGAAAAATGAATAAACAATGGAAAAAGAGCATTTATTACATATCAAAAATGATAAAGCGCACAATTTGAATTCAATTTTATTCTTTTGTCTGATGATGGTGACAATGCTGTTGCCGAAATGTCACACACTAATAACTTACATATCAAAGTTTTATATAGATGAACACATACACATAAAGGATGACATCATTCAATGAACATGCCATCAGCGGCAATAACAGCTTCTATACGCTGTCGACTGCAGGCAGTAATGAGATGGGTCTTGGGAATGTTTGCCATTGTATCCACTATAGTAGCTCTGTGTTGTGGGAATGACTATTGGAGTCAACTACACCCCACATGTAATAGTCCAGTAGATTGACATTTGGTGAGCTGGGGGGCCAAATGTTAGGTGTGACATAGTCATGAAGATTCTCAGCCATCCATTCTTGGGTTGTCCTGGCTGTATGAGATGGTGCTGAGTCTTGTTGAATTACATACGGCCTCCCACGTGCTACAGCAGCTATCCTAGGCTTGACAACTGTGACTAACACCTCGGTGTAAGCAATGGCATTGACTCTGGAACCTGGAGTAAAATATATGGAGACATCACATCACCTTCACTACTGACAACTACAAGAACCATCAATGATGCTGGAAATTTGGTATACATGACCGTAGGTACCTCATCAGGGCTTTTTACACAGCCATCGATCATTATTGTGGTTTACCTTCTGGTGCTGAACAAAGTTCTTCTCGTCTGATAAAAACCAGATCATTCCTGGCTCACAGGATGTTTGAGCTTGTTCAGAAGGCGCTTGGTTCTGCTCATGTGGTTCACCTTGGTTCTTTTGGACATGAACTGTCCTCTCCATATGGTTTGTAATGGAGGTCCTCATGAACCACACATCAGATGGTAGCCTCATCAACCTGCAGCTCCCTGGTGAGTTCCCTCATCAACTTCCCAGGGTCCTCATCGATGGCAGCTTGGACACGGCTTATAAAGTCCTGATACTGTCACAATGTCGACAATGCTGTTTCCTTTGGGAAAATTTCACCACATCACACTTTGCAGCTCCTAATTCTCTCCCAACTTTGAAAACAAATGATGGGGCAACATTCAAGAATTCAGCAGTTTCTGAATCGTTATGTCCTGTAACCAAGGAAACAATAACTACATATCTCTTCATTTCTTGTGTTAGAGTAGGTTCTGCCATGTCTACCTGCAACATAAAAAAAACACTATGCTACTATAACACACAGGAAAATGCTGCACCTATATTGTGTTTTCTCAAATAGCTGCCCTACCTTGTGCAACTAACTCATTAACAGAATTTAAGGAAGTTGTACCTTTTACAATGTACAGTCGAACCTCTTTAATTCAACACCCCAAGGGATCAGAGCTTTCGGTTGAATTAAAGGAAGTGTTGAATTAAGGTTAGATGATTAGCTAATCATCTAACTAGCTAAAATAATATATATATTTTTTTATAAATAGCTTTGTAATATAAATTAATGATATTAATTGAAACCATTGTGTGTGTACTTTTTTATATATATATTTTTTATTTTCATGATTAACTTTTAGTATCTGGGACAAAATGGCAATAATACATATTTTTGAAACAAATAATATTTTATTCCAATTGTGTGTGTGTGTGAATAATACAAAGCAATAAAAGAAAATAAATATGGAAAATAAAAAGAAAATTGAAAATAATTATTTGAAAAGAATCAGGATTAAAAAAAAATATTTAATAGATGTCTGTTTTTTCTCTGAAATCCTATTCAGGATGTATTCCAGATAGTCTATTTTTAAAAGACATGCATGCCTTTCTTCCTCAGAAATGTCTTTTAAATAACAAAGAGTTTTTATTGTATACTTCTTCCATTGCTTCATCCATCACAAATCCTGAATGAGAAAAACATTTTTTTATTGTGGAAGAACTAACCCCAACCCATGCCTCTAGCCAGCTAATTGCAAAGAGTAAATGTACTAAAGCATTTTTTTTCTTCCATGCAAGTGAGAAGATACGTTATCATTCGTTTCCTATATTGGTCTTTTAGGGCTTTGATGATACCCATATCACAGGGTTGTAATGCACTTGTAGTTAGGGCGGGCAAAAATCTTATTTCAATGTTCTGTAACTCTTCAGGTATTTGGTGGGCTGGGCAATTATCTAAAATTAATAAAAATTCTCTTTCTCTTCTTTTGAATATTTGGTCCAATTTTTTCAGCCAATCCGTAAAAATTGCCCCAGTCATCCAGGCTTTTTTATTAAAATGATAATTTGAGGGAATATTCATGCCATGGAAGCATCGTGGTCTTCTATATTTCCCAATATAAAGTAAAGGCAGTTTTTCACTTCCATCCATATTACAGCATACCAACACTGTAATTCTCTCTTTAGACTTCTTACCCCCTTCACATTTCTCACCTCTGATAGTCATTGTTTGATTAGGCAAAATTATATAAAATAACCCTGTTTCATCAGCATTGAAAATGTCCTGTGGGCTGTATTTAGCTAAAAGTGAAGGAATAATCTCACCTTTCCAAGTGGCTACACTATTGGCATCCACACTTCCAGCTTCTCCATGAAGTCGTTTAAAAGCAATATTCCTTCTGGCCTTAAACTTTTCTAGCCAGCCATTGTTAGCTTCAAAATTATCTTGACCCATTTTCAAGGCCAAGAGTATAGCCTTTTCTTTCAAGATATTGCCATTTATGGCAAGTTTCATGGCATTTGCCTGCCTTATCCACCTAAACAGGGCTTCTTCAATCTCTGGGAATTCCCCGTCACGATCACGTTTCAAGGTAGAGCTAAAATTAGATATTAAAAAGGCAGATTTTATGACAAATTTATTTTTAAAAATTGTGCTAATGGTGGACTGTGGAATATTTCTCTCTCTGGAAACTTGACTATGTGATTTTCCTTGTTCTATTTCTTCTATAAATTTCATTTTTTCCACATAAGTGAGCTGGTGATACTGACTAGGTTTCCAATTTTTTTTGTCAGAACCTGACATTCTTGCCCCACTCATTTATTCAAATTAACACAGAATATTGAATTAAAATGTTATCATAATCATTGTTGGATCATTTTATAAAGATTTATTCATTTTAAAAGAAATTATTTATAAATTTAAAAATAGCTAAAATATTTCAATGTTAAAAATAAAAAAAATAAAAATTATTATTAGTTAGCGCATGATGCCGAAATTCCCGCGTAAAAAACAACAACAATAACATCCGCGAAATTGCGCAACGGCACTGCAAAGTGAAACTTAAACTAACCAGAAACCAAAAGTGCGCAGGCGCGATCCTATCGGCGCCCGCCGATGCCGATCGTCGCCGCCGTAATACCGTTTAGCAGTAAAGTTGCATGTAAAATAACATTCAACTGTCGAATTTTAAAATGGTCGAACTATCGGAACTGTCGTATTATCGATACTGTCGAATTACGGTTTGTTATTTGATAGGCTGGAGGTCGGGATATCGGAACATGGTCGAATTATTGCCGAGTGTCGAATTGGGGTGTGTCGAATTAACGAGGTTATACTGTATATTGGGATTCAGATAATAACTCTGAAAAATATTTGATACACAGTGACCTTTATTGAAGAAACACAATTGTCTCTGTCTCCTTAAAAAAAAAAAAAAAAAAAAAAAGAAGACTGGCGACATCAAACACTTTCCACTTTCTTAATTTTTTTTTTCTTATCCTAGTACACGTGGTACAGGCTATGATAATCATGGTGGGTATAAGTAGGTGACTGCTTTTACTGTGAGTGCACCACATATCTACACATGGGAAAATTATGGGCTTATTATGAATATGACACTATATAATAGAGAGAGAGAAAAGGAAGTTTTAGGGTAATAATATTATTTATAATTGAACATTGCCAGAGAGTGGTGAGCTAGAACTAGCTCATTTCAGCGGATGAATCATTCTGATCTGGTCCTTAAAAGGAATGATTTTGCCCATCACAATTATGTATAAATTCACCTTGAAATAGGAGGCGGTGGAGCATTAACAAGCTTGCTAAAAACCTGCGCTCAGCTGGGCCGGCTGATAGTACCCTGTAAGGGCTCCTGATCCAGGGATACAGGATGAGTCTGTACTCTATGTTAGGAGCGGCTGCATATGGCGTCTGTTCCTCATGTCAGAAGCAGCCATTTCATACTGGAGCTAAGTCAGTGGCCTACTACTGAGTAGTGCTCCCAGTCTTAATGACAAAGGCATTCACCCAGTCATGATGGTTGTAGATAAGAACTACTATATATATGGTGGAACGTCTCTATTACAGCCTCAATGATAACAGCAATTTGGTTATACAACATTCTAGTGTTTTAACCATGGTTATTTAGTCCATAAACCTCCATGATAGGTAAATAGAGCTGCTGTCGTAGGTTGACTATCCACATGGAGGTGACAGTCAGACTTTGCCTCCCACTGGCCATACAAGACCACTCCTCTTCCAGGATGGTGTAAAGACCATCTCACAATGTACCATCTGCAGGACCAGAGAGACCTCACCAGACCACCTCTTGGAATGTATGGGAGCCTCAAGACAGGACCTGTATTCCAACCCTACCAAGATTGTGAATTTGGTCAATGAATGTAGTCTCCATGACCTTGTATAATTATACAATGAGATAATAATATAATATGGGGGGTCGGTGGAAGGCTGGTTAAACCGTTTGGTTTACAACCACTACGACCCGGGTTCGATCCCCGCATTGGACACTTTTTTCTGTTTTAAAAAAAAATGCTCCAATGGCCCCCCGATTCTTGCAAAAGTCTAACCCCACCAGCGAGTGCAAGTAACCAAACGGGGCTCTGGCACATTTGTAAGTGCAAAGTCGAACTGCTTTCACATGTGTAGACATGTGGTGCGCTTACAGTAAAAAGCAGTCGCTAACTACCCACCATGATTATGGCCTGTACCACGTGTACTAGGGATAAGCAAAAAAAAAAAAAAATGATACCATATAGCCAAGTTGCTATTATATTCCAGCTATAAACCTATTATTATATTTCACTGCATTATAAAAGTTCAAGAGGATACATGAGGAAGAAATAAATTTTTGTTGTTCAGGAAGATGATGTTCATGTTCAAATTAATGTACCTCTCCCTTTTAATATATGGGGCAATTCTGACAAGCTGAACACAGAAATATCCCCTAGAGACACATCACAGATTTAAAAACTTATAGAATAGCTGCTCTCTTTGGTAAGAAGATTCCTCTCTCTCTAAGGGACATTCTGACTCTGCAACGACTGTATCTCAGCAACACTGCTTCTTTTCCATGAAGTACATGTAGAAGTATAAGAAACACAAGGTATAAGACCAAATCCAAATAAATAAATAGTGTGTGACGTTTCAGTAACAGCGTTGTTACCAAAACGTCACACACTATTTATTTATTTAGTCTTTTTAACTTGTGTTTATAATCTATATTCCAAATTGTGCCTTATCAAATTTGAACTACATTCATGGACAAAACTTGAGGAAGTTGAACCTAAAGGTAACAAATCTAAATAAATAAATAGTGTGTATACAACTATTTATAAAGAATGAAGACTTCAAGATGCGAATGTTTCTTTTGACAAATAAATTAAATTTCTACTGTCCTTACTGCGATGAAAAAATATTGGGAGGGCTTGGCTGTATTTAAATAGTGTGTGAGCTTTTGGTAACAGTGTCGCACACTATTTATTTGGTCTTATTACCTTTTATTTCTAATCTAAAATCCAAATTGTACTTTTTCATTGAAGTTGTACCTTTTATCATGTACTAGACGAATGACCCGGGCAACGCCCGGGTTTACCCGATTAAATGTTCTATTCAAACACTATACAAAACTGCGCGCATGCACAGGGAAGAGGGAAGTCACGTGCTCGCCGGCGGCGCACAGGGAAGTCACGTGCTTGCCGGCAGCCAACAGTCGGTGGGAACTTGGACTGTCCAACCGGCCGGCAGCCGGACGATTACATTTTCTTGACGGGGGGGGGAGGGGGCAGGGAAGTCACGTGCTCGCCGGCAGCCAACGGGCGTGCGCCGCCCTCAGATCGCCCGCCTTATCGAGGGCGCTGCTCGTGAGCTAAGTAGAATAATTTTAATATATAGTTTTAATAATTGATTTATATATTTTTTAAAATAGCCTATCGTCATCCCCGTTATTTTTTACCTATGTATGGAAATTTTGGTTTGAATTAGTGAACTACTGCGAATTTGTATACAGGTCATACAAACAAACAGACAGACAAACATACAAACATTCATTTTTATATATATAGATATACAGCAAAACCCCTCTATAGAAATGGGACTGAATCTATGGTTCACTATAGCCATGGTTCATTATAGACATAGTACCCTGTATTATTATTTCAGGTTTGTTATAAGGAAAGGTTCGATATATCCCAGGTTCATTTTAGCAAGTTTGACTTTATATATATTTTATGATTATATATTATTATTTTTTAAAGGTGAACGTTTGAATTTCCATGTATGGGAAATCTGCTGTTATATAAGCAAATAAGGAGTGATTCATTCTTAAAATATGAAACCTTCTTAAGTTTTGTCTATGAGTGTATTTATGATTCTTTTAAATATAACAAATTTAATGTCATAAATTGTATCTTATAACAGATGGTGAGTTAAATACATTGTACTTATATATGGAGGTGTATCTTATAACAGATGGTGAGTTAAATACATTGTGCTTATATATGAAGGTGTATCTTATAACAGATGGTGAGTTAAATACATTGTGATTATATATGTAGGTGTATCTTATAACAGATGGTGAGTTAAATACATTGTGATTATATATGTAGGTGTATCTTATAACAGATGGTGAGTTAAATACATTGTGATTATATATGTAGGTGTATCTTATAACAGATGGTGAGTTAAATACATTGTACTTATATATGGAGGTGTATCTTATAACAGATGGTGAGTTAAATACATTGTACTTATATATGGAGGTGTATGTTAACAAAGGTTTCTGAAGTAAACATTTCCCTTGTATCACTCCTGTGGACCTCGATTCTTGCAAAAGTCCACCAGTGAGTGAAAGTAACCAAATGGGACTCTGTCACACATGAAAGTGCAAAAGTCAAACTGTGCTTTCTAAATATGTAGACATGTGGTGCACCTACAGTAAAGCCAACTTCTACCCATCATGATTATCATAGACCATGGTGACGACTACTAACTGTACCACTTGTACTAGGGATAACAATTGTAAACAAACATTTAGCTTGTAGAAATATTGCCAATAAAAATGCTATATTCAATTCAATATTCAAACTGTGCTTTCTACATATGTAGACATGTGGTGCACTAACAGTAAAGCCAACTTCTACCCATCATGATTATCATAGACCATGGTGATAACTACTAACTGTACCACTTGTACTAGGGATAACAATTGTAAACAAACATTTACCTTGTAGAAATATTGCCAATAAAAATGCTATATTCAATTCAATATTCAAACTGTGCTTTCTACATATGAAGACATGTGGTGCACTAACAGTAAAGCCAACTTCTACCCATCATGATTATCATAGACCATGGTGACGACTACTAACTGTACCACTTGTACTAGGGATAACAATTGTAAACAAACATTTAGCTTGTAGAAATATTGCCAATAAAAATGCTATATTCAATTCAATATTCAAACTGTGCTTTCTACATATGTAGACATGTGGTGCACCTACAGTAAAGCCAACTTCTACCCATTATGATTATCATAGACCATGGTGACGACTACTAACTGTACCACTTGTACTAGGGATAACAATTGTAAACAAACATTTATCTTGTAGAAATATTGCCAATAAAAATGCTATATTCAATTCAATATTCAAACTGTGCTCACTACATATGTAGACATGTGGTGCACTAACAGTAAAGCCAACTTCTACCCATTATGATTATCATAGACCATGGTGACGACTACTAACTGTACCACTTGTACTAGGGATAACAATTGTAAACAAACATTTAGCTTGTAGAAATATTGCCAATAAAAATGCTATATTCAATTCAATATTCAAACTGTGCTTTCTACATATGAAGACATGTGGTGCACCTACAGTAAAGCCAACTTCTACCCATTATGATTATCATAGACCATGGTGACGACTACTAACTGTACCACTTGTACTAGGGATAACAATTGTAAACAAACATTTAGCTTGTAGAAATATTGCCAATAAAAATGCTATATTCAATTCAATATTCAAACTGTGCTTTCTACATATGTAGACATGTGGTGCACCTACAGTAAACCCAACTTCTACCCATTATGATTATCATAGACCATGGTGACGACTACTAACTGTAACACTTGTACTAGGGATAACAATTGTAAACAAACATTTAGCTTGTAGAAATATTGCCAATAAAAATCCTATATTCAATTCAATATTCAAACTGTGCTTTCTACATATGTAGACATGTGGTGCACCTACAGTAAAGCCAACTTCTACCCATCATGATTATCATAGACCATGGTGACGACTACTAACTGTATCACTTGTACTAGGGATAACAATTGTAAACAAACATTTAGCTTGTAGAAATATTGCCAATAAAAATGCTATATTCAATTCAATATTCAAACTGTGCTTTCTACATATGTAGACATGTGGTGCACCTACAGTAAAGCCAACTTCTACCCATCATGATTATCATAGACCATGGTGACGACTACTAACTGTACCACTTGTACTAGGGATAACAATTGTAAACAAACATTTAGCTTGTAGAAATATTGCCAATAAAAATGCTATATTCAATTCAATATTCAAACTGTGCTTTCTACATATGTAGACATGTGGTGCACTAACAGTAAAGCCAACATCTACCCATCATGATTATCATAGACCATGGTGACGACTACTAACTGTACCACTTGTACTAGGGATAACAATTGTAAACAAACATTTAGCTTGTAGAAATATTGCCAATAAAAATGCTATATTCAATTCAATATTCAAACTGTGCTCACTACATATGTAGACATGTGGTGCACTAACAGTAAACCCAACTTCTACCCATCATGATTATCATAGACCATGGTGACGACTACTAACTGTACCACTTGTACTAGGGTTAACAATTGTAAACAAACATTTAGCTTGTAGAAATATTGCCAATAAAAATGCTATATTCAATTCAATATTCAAACTGTGCTTTCTACATATGTAGACATGTGGTGCACTAACAGTAAAGCCAACTTCTACCCATCATGATTATCATAGACCATGGTGACGACTACTAACTGTACCACTTGTACTAGGGATAACAATTGTAAACAAACATTTAGCTTGTAGAAATATTGCCAATAAAAATGCTATATTCAATTCAATATTCAAACTGTGCTTTCTACATATGTAGACATGTGGTGCACTAACAGTAAAGCCAACTTCTACCCATCATGATTATCATAGACCATGGTGACGACTACTAACTGTACCACTTGTACTAGGGATAACAATTGTAAACAAACATTTATCTTGTAGAAATATTGCCAATAAAAATGCTATATTCAATTCAATATTCAAACTGTGCTTTCTACATATGTAGACATGTGGTGCACCTACAGTAAACCCAACTTCTACCCATTATGATTATCATAGACCATGGTGACGACTACTAACTGTACCACTTGTACTAGGGATAACAATTGAAAACAAACATTTAGCTTGTAGAAATATTGCCAATAAAAATGCTATATTCAATTCAATATTCAAACTGTGCTTTCTACATATGTAGACATGTGGTGCACTAACAGTAAAGCCAACTTCTACCCATCATGATTATCATAGACCATGGTGACGACTACTAACTGTACCACTTGTACTAGGGATAACAATTGAAAACAAACATTTAGCTTGTAGAAATATTGCCAATAAAAATGCTATATTCAATTCAATATTCAAACTGTGCTTTCTACATATGTAGACATGTGGTGCACCTACAGTAAAGCCAACTTCTACCCATCATGATTATCATAGACCATGGTGACGACTACTAACTGTAACACTTGTACTAGGGATAACAATTGTAAACAAACATTTAGCTTGTAGAAATATTGCCAATAAAAATGCTATATTCAATTCAATATTCAAACTGTGCTCACTACATATGTAGACATGTGGTGCACTAACAGTAAAGCCAACTTCTACCCATCATGATTATCATAGACCATGGTGACGACTACTAACTGTACCACTTGTACTAGGGATAACAATTGTAAACAAACATTTAGCTTGTAGAAATATTGCCAATAAAAATGCTATATTCAATTCAATATTCAAACTGTGCTTTCTACATATGTAGACATGTGGTGCACCTACAGTAAAGCCAACTTCTACCCATCATGATTATCATAGACCATGGTGACGACTACTAACTGTACCACTTGTACTAGGGATAACAATTGTAAACAAACATTTATCTTGTAGAAATATTGCCAATAAAAATGCTATATTCAATTCAATATTCAAACTGTGCTTTCTACATATGTAGACATGTGCTGCACCTACAGTAAAGCCAACTTCTACCCATCATGATTATCATAGACCATGGTGACGACTACTAACTGTACCACTTGTACTAGGGATAACAATTGTAAACAAACATTTAGCTAGTAGAAATATTGCCAATAAAAATGCTATATTCAATTCAATATTCAAAGGACACTAAAATAATGCTTGAATTAACAACCAACAAATGAAACAAACACAAATAAATATACCTAGTTTGGCAATTACGGTTTATTAACCAAGGGAGAAAATCATAGATATATTTACAGAATGTTCTGAATTTTAAATATGAGTCCTTACTATTTATAAACATAAAAGATCCTTGTATTCAATATCTTCCAGATTTCTGTAATTTTGTAAGATTGGACACTCAATAAGCAGGTGACCCTGCCTTCTCTCTCCACACCCTGGATCGTCTATAGCTCCTATTCGAAACAGAAAATCTCCGAAGTTTCCATGATTAGTTACGAATTGTACATTGTAAAAGTCAGGGTGGAAATATTTTTGGGATGCCTGAAGGGAAAAAGAGACGAGAAAGTAAGAGCACAGAAAACATATCTATCATTCTTGTTTTAAAAATCCTTCATTATTGAAGGAGAATGTGGACTGAATGTTTGTTAGTCTTCTTCACTAAGTTGGTCCAATTCACATTTACTCAGTCTTGATTCCATAAAGTCAGTCAGGATCTCTGCCAGACAGTGGACACAATTTGAGAAAGATGTTTTAAACCATCTCATTGCCCAAAGAACAATTTGGTATTGCATTGAATTTAATTTTTGTTTACAGAGAATGTGACATTTCGGTAACAGTGTTGTTACCATCATCAGACTGATGTACTGAATTTGACATTTTGGTAACAGTTTTAGTTACCATCATCTGACAAAAGTACTGAATGTGTGACATTTCGGTAACAGTGTTGTTACCATCAACGGACAAAAATATCGAATGTGATATTTCGGTAACAGTGTTGTTACCATCATCGGATAAAAGTACTGAATGTGACCTTTCGGTAAAAGTGTTGTTACCATCATTGGACAAAAGTACTAAATGTGACATTTTGGTAACAGTGTTGTCACCATCATCGGACAAAAGTACTGAATGTGACATTTCTGTAACAACGTTGTTACCATCATCGGACAAAAGTACTGAATGTGACATTTCGGTAACAGTGTTGTCACCATCATCGGATAAAAATATCGAATGTGATATTTCGGTAACAGTGTTGTTACCATCATCGGATAAAAGTACTGAATGTGACCTTTCGGTAAAAGTGTTGTTACCATCATTGGACAAAAGTACTAAATGTGACATTTTGGTAACAGTGTTGTCACCATCATCGGACAAAAGTACTGAATGTACATTTTGGTAACAGTGTTGTCACCATCATCGGACAAAAGTACTGAATGTGACATTTCGGTAACAGTGTTGTTACCATCATTGGACAAAAGTACTAAATGTGACATTTTGGTAACAGTGTTGTCACCATCATCGGACAAAAGTATTGAATGTGACATTTCGGTAACAGTGTTGTCACCATCATCGGATAAAAGTACTGAATGTGACATTTTGGTAACAGTGTTGTCACCATCATCGGACAAAAGTACTAAAGGTGACATTTTGGTAACAGTGTTGTCACCATCATCGGACAAAAGTACTGAATGTGACATTTCGGTAACAGTGTTGTTACCATCATCAGACTGATGTACTGAATTTGACATTTTGGTAACAGTTTTAGTTACCATCATCTGACAAAAGTACTGAATGTGACATATCGGTAAAAGTGTTGTTACTATCATCGGACAAAAGGACTGAATGTGACATTTCGGTAACAGTGTTGCTACCATCAACGGACAAATGTACTGAATGTGACATTTCAGTAACAGTGTTGTTACCATCATTAGGCAAAATACTGAATGTGACATTCAGTAACAGTGTTGTTACTATCATTGGACAAAAGTACTGAATGTGACATTTCAGTAACAGCGTTGTTACCATCAATAGACAAAAGTACTGATGTGACATTTCGGTAACAGTGTTGTTACCATTAATGGACAAATGTACTGAATGTGACATTTCAGTAACAGTGTTGTTACCATCAACGGACAAATGTACTGAATGTGACAATTCAGTAACAGTGATGTTACCATCAACGGACGAAATAGTGAATATGACATTTCAGTAAGAGTGTTGTTACCATCATCAGACAAAATACTGAATGTGACATTTCAGTAACAGCGTTGTTACCATCATCAGCCAAAATACTGAATGTGACATTTCAGTAACAGTGTTGTTACTATCATCAGACAAAATACAGAATGTGACATTTCAGTAACAGTGTTGTTACCATCATCAGACAAAAGTACTGATGTACCATTTCGGTAACAGTGTTGTAACCATCATCAGACAAAAGTACTGAATGTGACATTTCGGTAACAGTGTTGTTACCATCATTGGATAAAAGTACTGAATGTGACATTTCAGTAACAGTGTTGTTACCATTATCAGACAAAAGTACTGAATGTGACATTTCAGTAACAGCGTTGTTACCATCATCAGACAAAAGTACTGAATGTGACATTTCGGTAACAGTGTTGTTACCATCATCGGATAAAAGTACTGAATGTGACATTTCAGTAACAGTGTTGTCACCATCATCAGACAAAAGTACTGAATGTGACATTTCGGTAACAGTGTTGTTACCATCATCGGATAAAAGTACTGAATGTGACATTTCAGTAACAGTGTTGTTACCATTATCAGACAAAAGTACTAAATGTGACATTTCAGTAACAGCGTTGTTACCATCATCAGACAAAAGTACTGAATGTGAAATTTCGGTGTCAGCGTTGTTACCATCATCGGACAAAAGTGTTGAATGTGACATTTCGGTAACAGTTTTGTTACTATTATCAGACAAAAGTACTGAATATGACATTTCAGTATCAGCGTTGTTACCATCATCGGACAGAAGTACTTAATGTGACATTTCGGTAACAGCGTTGTTACTATCATCAGACAAAAGTACCGAATGTTACTTTTCGGTAACAGTGTTTTCACCATCATCGGACAAAAGTACTGAATGTGACATTTCGGTAACAGTGTTGTTACCATCATCGGATAAAAGTACTGAATGTGACATTTCGGTAACAGTGTTGTTACCATCATTGGACAAAAGTACTAAATGTGACATTTCTGTAACTGCGTTGTTACCATCTTCGAACAAAAGTACTTAATGTACTCATTCAGTACTTTTGTCTGAAGATGGTAACAACCCTGTTACCAAAATGTCACACACTATTTATATATTTGGATTTGGTCTTATTACCTTGTGTTTAACTCAAGTTAGGTAGGATAGGTTACTTTCTGTATTTGGCTATTGGAATTAGATTGGTAAATTGAGTGACCAGCTTATATAATTGTCTATATGGATATTTTTTACTTCTAAGTAAACATATCACAGGCCATGATAATCATGGTATGTAGTTAACTTCAAGTTAGGAAGGATAGGTTACTTTCAGTATTTGGCTATTGGGATTAGATTGGTATATTAAGTGACCAGCTTATATAATTGTCTATATGGATATTTTTTTACTTCTAAGTGAACATGTCACAGGCCATGATAATCATGGTATGTAGTTAACATCAAGTTAGGAAGGATAGGTTACTTTCAGTATTTGGCTATTGGGATTAGATTGGAAAATTAAGTGACCTGCCTTTAAATTTGTTTATATGGATATTTTTTACTTCTAAGTAAACATGTCACAGGCCATAATAATCATGGTATGTAGTCAACTTCAAGTTAGTGGTTAGTTATGTAAACTAAAGAGAGTCCATGTGGCACAACCATATTTTATTCAAACAACCATACAAGTGATTAGAAATAAATCCCATTCAATCAAACATACTGGTCTAGAACAATAGGATATTTTATTATGCCATGATGATAGTTTTATATAAAAGTGGGTTATTTATAAAAATAATGGAAATAACAGAATATTTAACATAAAGAGATAACTAATTTCTATATTTGGCTACAACATATCTCTCTGTTCTTTGATGTAAAGAGGGTTTAATTGTGGGGATACAAATGAATTACTTCCTCACCTTTGTCTTTCCCAATATGTCAGACAATATAATTTATTGTTATAAGGAGTAAATTTAACAATTAGAAATGTTGTGTTTGTTACAATGTATGTTGGGAGAATAAGGTCAGTTGATATGGTAAATTATATGTGGAGATATAAATGACTGTTTTTAAAACTCTCTATTGTTGACATAGTGATCCTATTTGTGGTAACTGATGGTAATAATTGTATTTCTCTTTCTAGAAATTATATCACTGTGGTTTACATAAATATATAGATACACAAATTAAATCGGATTTACTAAAATATTTTTTCAACTTTTCTGTGTCTATCAGGTAGCGGCAGGTTTGACCAACCAACACAGAGTTGATAATTACTCTACCAATGTTAATATAACTCCACACATGTAAAATAAAATATTTATATTGGGCCAGGGTGTTGACACCTCCACCTCTCTGATGGAATGACACCTCAACTTCAATCTTCTCTCCTCCAAATCTCCACTTGTACCTAACATTGTACCCAGTGCCATCTATATTCTTAATTATATAATCTGATCTATCTTTGGAGACTTTAGTCCAATTATTACAATTAAATAAACCGAAGTATATCAATTTATCTCTGTGATCTCCATCTCCATACAGATATTTCTTAAGGTCATTCACCCAGTCATCATTTGTCACACCAGGAGGAAGCCAGTTCTGGGCACCAAGTGTAAGGTCAAGCAACACATCTGCCATTTTCACAGGATTCTCCAACTCTTGACATTTGACATCACAGCAGCAGGTGGTAGTAGTTTGGAGCACTGTTCTCACATTGGCCAGTTCTTCCTTAGTACCTTGTAGTTCTGTTTTTACACTTTCTAGTTCTTCCTTAGTACCTTGTTGTTCTGTTTTTACACTTTCTAGTTCTTCCTTAGTACCTTGTTGTTCTGTTCTTACACTTTCTAGTTCTTCCTTAGTACCTTGTTGTTCTGTTTTTACACTTTCTAGTTTTTCCTTTATATCTTGTAGATCTTTCTTCAAAGAATCAATTTTTTCATCTTTACAATTTACTCCTTCTTTAACAATTTCTATTTGCATAGCTTTCAGTTCATTTTTGTTAACATGTAATTCAGACTTCACAGCATTCAGTTCTCCTTTAGTGTTTTGTAATTCTGTCTTCATTGTGCTCAGTTCATTTATAGCAACTTGATATCCTGCCTTCACTGTTTCCAGTTCTTCCTTTATGTTTTTCAAATCTCTCTCCAATCCTTGTAGATGATCTTCACCAAGTGAGGTTGTAGTTGGGCCAGTGGACAATTCTGACCTCACACTCTCTAGTTCAGTCCTGATGTATCCGAGGTCAACAAGATGTTGGTTTGATATATCCTCAATCTTATTGGACAACATGGCAGTCAAGTTCTGGACTCCTGCTAGAGATGAACCAGCGGACCTCTGGTTGACCAATATTTGGCTGAAGGAAGCCTGAGAAGTTTCTAGCTGCAGGTTCATAACTGCCATGAGGCCTGAGATTTCCCTCTGCCCGGCTTTAAGTTCTTCCTTCTCTCCAGATTGAGCCTTCATACTGGAACTGATTTCTTGAATGAGCTGAATGATAGGAGATTCCAGATTCTCTCCCCTGAACTCATTACTGACTTTGATCTGGTCCAGGTTTTCTTTCAGCAGGTTTTTGCACTGTGACATTTCCAGTGAAAGGTCCCTCAATGAATCACATATAAGTGGGAGGTAAACATTCAGTAATTTTTCATCTTTTTCTTTTAAACAAACATCTGCCTCATTTCTACATCCCTGGCCCAGCAGACTACATGACTGAGGATTCTTACTGTCAGAGTGGACACTCTCCCCAGGGCTGACACCAATTTGTCCACACAGAGCCTCATGTTGCAGGAGAGAATCCCGAGTTAGTAATGCCCCACAAAACTGACAACATCCAAATTGACGTTTGCAGGCTACGGTCATGTGAGATGCCAGATCTTTTCTCAATATTTTTGTTCCACAGGACTGTGGGCAGTCCACCATACAAAATTGGCACAAGGTACTGTGCAACATGGCTTCCAGCACATTGTTGAAGGTCTGGGAACATCCCTGGAATGGGCAGGTGTTCTCCATGTTCTGGAACATGATCCATACAGTTGGAGAACATTTTTAAGTTAAAAGTTGAACAAGTATAAACAGAAAATTTGGTGGCAAAGAGATAAAGTATTTTATTATTTTTGTGAGAGAAAAAAGAAAGAGGCCAAATGTGGTGACATTACTAAAGTAGAATCTACATGAAAGGTCAGTCTCACTAGAAGACTCCTCTCAACAAATGCCAGTTTTTATTAAACAACTAGCCGAATGACCCGGGCAACGCCCGGGTTTTACCCGATTAAATGTTTTTATTCAAATACTATTCGTTATAATTATAAATTGGCACCGTGGATGTCACTTTTGTGAAACGTCCCGCTCAAAACTTTGTGTGTTTTTAAAAGATAAAAATAAATATGTAAATTTTCACAACGATATTTTAAAATTATATTATTTTGATTTTCAAATACTATTCATTACAATTATAAATTGGCGCCGTGGATGTCACTCTTGTGAAACGACCTGCTCCAAACTTTGTGTCTGAGAAGCGATATTTTTATAGAAAGATGATCTGGCTTTTGTTTTCTGCTCGAATGAATGTTTTTCTGTTAGAATTTCGTTCCTGCGTACAAAATAATGAACTGGTTTCACCCGTGGTCTCTGCTTTTAGGAATTTTTCCCAATATAATTTTGTATCTGATAATCAAACATGATACAGCAATATATTCATCATCATTTTCTGACTAATAATATATAGTTTTAATAATTGATTTATATATTTTTTAAAATAGCCTATCGTCTTCCCCGTATTTTTTTACCTATGTATGGATATTTTGAATTAGTGAACTACTGCGAATTTGTATACCGGACATACAAACAAACATACTTTCATTTTTATATATATAGATTACCATTTTTACTAATTACCAACCTTCCAATTAGAGGAACCTTTTTCTAATGGTTACTATGGTTCTGAATGGACGAGAGAAAAATTCCTTTCAAACAACAAAAATAGACAGTCTTTGGCAAATTGAGTGGCTGGAGTTCATTAAATATGGTCTGGGTTGTCGTGAATGGACCAATTTCTATAATCTTTGAAAATTTTGTGATTAATTTTCAATATACTTCCAAACCATGTGGAAGTTAAAATTTTTTTAAACAAAAGTAAACAACAAAATGTACTAAATATCAGACTTCTATATGGCGGCTAAGGTCTGGAATAGAATTAAAAGTAGAAAATAGCCACAGTCATTTGTGGTGTAATGAGCCTTCCATACAAATAAATCAGTAGTAGGAACTAAATAATGGTAAGAACATTGTTAGAAATACAGTATAACCTTGTTGATTCAACACATGATAATTTGACACTTGCAATTATTCTACCATATTCTCATGTCCACAACTCAAGCCCGTCAAATACTAAACATTAATTTCACCAAACAACAATTTGACACCATCAATAAGTTGACAAACTTTCACGGACAATTCTTGTTTAAAAAAATAATTTATTACTAAAAACACAACAGGTTGACTCTCAGAACACCATGGCTGTAATTAGCTAATGTGCACCATCCATAAAAGTTACAATGAGACACAAATTTCGGCACCAACTTTCTTCAATTTTTGTCCATCCTGGACCCAATTTAAACCTAACTGCTAGTTACTGGAATAAACAAAGAGTTGTTTTATAAAGTAACATTTTGTTATTTGAAATAAAATACAGGAAAGACATGAATGTTACATGTTAACTAAATAGGGTGCTAGCTGGAAGGTAAACAAACACTAAATTTTACCTTTAAAAGATTTTTTTTTTTTTTTTTTTGCTTATCCCTAGTACACGTGGTACAGGCCATGATAATCATGGTGGGTAGTTAGCGACTGCTTTTTACTGTAAGCGCACCACATGTCTATACATGTGAAAGCAGTTCGACTTTGCACTTACAAATGTGCCAGAGCCCCGTTTGGTTACTTGCACTCGCTGGTGGGGTTGAACTTTTGCAAGAATCGAGGGGCCATTGGAGCATTTTTTTTTTTTTTTTTTTTAAACAGAAAAAAGTGTCCAATGCGGGTTCGAACCCGGTTCGTAGTGGTCGTAAACCAAACGGTTTAACCAGCCTTCCACCGACCCCCCCCCTTTAAAAGATGATATCTATATATATAAAAATCAATGTTTGTATGTTTGTTTGTATGTCCGGTATACAAATTCGCAGTAGTTCACTAATTCAAACCAAAATTTCTATACATAGGTAAAAAAATACGGGGAAGATGATAGGCTATTTTAAAAAATATAAAAATATATTTTAAAAATCAATTATTAAAACTATATATTCAAATTATTCTACTTAGCTCACGAACAGCGCCCTCTATCAAAGATCAGATTAAATTATGCTGATGCAAACAAATAGATAATGCTAATGACAAACAATTATTTAAAAAAATCTTATCTAAATATATATCACTCGGGTAGATATGCACACGGGTCAATCCCGGGGCGAAGCCCGGGACACCTGTCTAGTTTTAAATAAAATTTTCTACCTTTTTTTTAATTCTAAAACTTTGTTCACTTTCTCCCTGTTTAATTTATTCACCTATTTCAAAATACTATTTGTAATTTTTCCTTTGTTCCAAAATTTACTAAGGCACTTTTTATCTACTATGTTAAATGGCAAAATAAAAGGACATTGTAAGAAAACAACCCAAAGTAAGCCACACTCTCAAAGAGGTTAAAATTTATTTTCTGTTAATTAAATGTTTCTATAATTAAGTACAAAGATATAATGTTAACACATTAGTTTATTTTATATTGTTTAAAATAATTTATTACATTTATTCTATTTATAATTATCTAAATATCACAAATTTATAAAATGCTCTTTTTAATTTTGTAAAGTTAAAAATTTATTGTCAAACTTTCTATGATAAAATCGTTTGTTACTCGCCATAGGGTTGGTTTATAAAAATGAAAATTTGATTCAAAATGTACACATAATTTTATAGTTAAAATTATTGAAACAAAAATTCAATTTTAAAAAAGCTAAAAATTATAAAACGGGGAAAATAAATATAAACACTAATATCTTACCTAAATGTACTTAATGGTAAACTAAAAGTAAAATAATTACAACATAGTGTACGCAGCACGCAAACACCTATCGCCATCTATCATCACATTTTGTAACTATTTATAAAAAATATTGTTTGTTACTTTGTTTAAAAGTCGGTAGTGTTCCTCAATTTGTTGCACAATTTTATATTGAAATTTAATATTTCATTAAAGCTTAATAATATATCAAATTTAATGTTCAAAATTTATCGTCAAACTTTCTATAATAAATGCGATTTAGTTACTCACTGTAAGGTTTGTTTATAAAATCATGAAATTTTGATTTAAAATATGCTCGTAAATTTTATTGGTAAAAATATAAAAATTCAATTTTAAAAAGGCTAATAATTAAAAAACTTGAAGGGTAATATATATGTAACGCTAACATCTTACCTGAATATAGTTGTCAGCAAAACCAAAATTAAAATAATTACAACGCAGTTTCCGCAGCACTCAGACACCTATCGCCATTTATCATCACATTTTGTAACTATTTATTATTTTGTATTTCTTTGGTGAAAATTCGGTTGTGTTCCTTAACTTGTTCAAAAATTTTCTAATTATTCTAAAATTTAACATCTCATTTAAGTTTAATAAAAATTCTCATTTAATTTTTTCTGAAACATTTGTGTATTTAATTAAAAATCATATTCTATGGCTAGAATTTATGGCGAAAAAACGTCAATGTTATTTTGAACAAATTTTAAAACTAGTGAATAATATTTTGGCATATTTTTACCCAAAGAATTTATAATTTTTATAATTTGTTTTTTTTTATAACTTCTAACATATTAATTAATTAAATATTTTTGAAAATTTAACATGTGTTTAGAAAAAACCTAATAAAGAAATATTTTAAAATAATTTCATAAAAATAATGCTAAAGAAAAATAAACTTACTTGTTACGCCAAATTTCACAATAGCACAAAAACAGAAAGTTATCTAGACAGGAAGAGAAACGTGGATTAGTACCGCCATCTATCAATTAATTTTGAAACTATTTATAGTTTCACATTTTTAACTGAGTGTTTATAGCAGATATAATTTAGGGCAGAAAGTAAGTTTCTAAAGTTGTATTTACTAAATATTTTTAAAATAAATTTTGCCTTTATCTTATATTTTTCAATACTATATATATATTTACAAGGTACAAGAAAACCTAATCCAAATAAATTAATAGTGTGTGACATTTCAGTAAACAGCATTGTTACCATCATCAGACAAAAGAATATATAAATCATAAACATTTATTCTTTTGAAAAAATAGTACAAATGTGATATTGTACTGGGATAAGGTGCATAAATTATGAAAAAGGCATCTCCTTATCATGCAACTGATGGCTTGCAAGAATAGTTGATATTTATTCCAATAGATGGCGCAAGCCATCAGCAACTTTCAGTTGAATGATAAGGAGATGTCTTTTTGATAATTTATTTTTTTATCTGATGATGGTAACACGCTGTTTACCAAAATGTCACACACTATTAATTTATTTGGATTAGGTCTTATTTTCTTGTAGCTATATTCCATTAATCAAATTGTCCATCATTTTTACAAGGTAATAAGACAAATCCATATGAATACTGAGTGATGTTTTGGTAACAATGCTGTTACTGAAATGTCACACATTATCTATTTAGATTTGGTCTTATTACCTTGTGTTTCTCATCTATAATTCAAATGATACCTAATCATTTTTTGAATATAATACATAGGGTGCAGCATCTATTTGAAAACAAAATGATGTCCATGGGAAGAATGTATAGACAAACGAAAAAGAGCATATATTACAAACACAAGGTAATAAGACCAAATCCAAATAAATAAATAGTGTGTTATTTGGATTTGGTCTTATTACCTTGTGTTTATAATCTATAATCCAAATTGTGCCTTTTCAGAGCATATATTAAATATCAAAAATGATAAAGCACAATTTGGATTCAATATTAATATTTTGTCTGATGATGGTGACAATGCTGTTGCCGAAATGTCACACACTAATAAATTACATATCAAAGTTTTATATAGATGAACACATACACATAAAGGATGACATCATTCAATGAACATGCCATCAGCGGCAATAATAGCTTCTATATGCTGTCGACTGCAGGCAGTAATGAGATGGGTCTTGGGAATGTTTGCCATTGTATCCACTATAGTAGCTCTGTGTTGTGGGAATGACTATTGGTGTCAACTACATCCCACATGTAATAGTCCAGTGGATTGACATCTGGTGAGCTGGGGGCCAAAAGTTAGGTGTGACATAGTCATGAAGATTCTCAGCCATCCATTCTTGGGTTGTTCTGGCTGTATGATATGGTGCTGAGTCTTGCTGAATTACATACGGCCTCCCACGTGCTACAGCAGCTATCCAAGGCTTGACAACTGTGGCTAACACCTGTAAACAATGGCATTGACTCTGGAACCTGGAGTAAAATATGTGGAGACATCACCTTCACTACTGACAACTACAAGAACCATCAATGATGCTGGAAATTTGGTATACATGACTGCAGGTAGCTCATCAGGGATTTTACACAGCTACCGATCATTTTTGTTGTTTATCTTCTGGTCCTAAACCAAGTTCTTCTCGTCTGATAAAAACCAGATCATTCCTGGCTCCTTGGGATGATTCAGCTTGTTCAGAAAGCACTTGGCTCTGCTCATGTTGTTCACCTTGGTTCTTTTGGACATGAACTGTTCTCTCCGCATCACGTATGATTTGTAACAGAGGTCCTCATGAACCACACCTCGGATGGTAGCCTCATCAACCTGCAGCTCTCTGGCGAGTGCCCTCATCGACTTCCCAGGGTCCTCATCGATTGCAGCTTGGACATGGCTTATAAAGTCCTGATACTGTCAGAACGTCGACAATGCTGTTTCCTTTGGGAAAATTCCACCACATCACCCTTTGCAGCTTCTAATTCTCTCCCAACTATGAAAACAAATGATGGGGCAGCATTCAAGAATGCAGCAGTTTCTGAATCGGTGTGTCCTGTAACCAAGGAGACAATAACTTCTTCATTTCTTGTGTAAGAGGAGGTTCTGCCATGTCTACCTGCAACCGAAAAATCTGTTACTATAAAACACAATGGCACCTATATTGTGTGTTCTCAAATAGCTTCCGCACCCTGCACAACTCACGGACAGAATTTAAGAAAGTTATACCTTTTAGCATGTATATCAGGATTCAGACAATAACTCTGAAAGATATTAGTGATCTTTATTGGAGACACACAAGATAACAAAGTGGGAAAAAATTGCCTCTGTCTCTTTAATAACATTAAAGACTTTCTTAAATGTTGTCCATGAGTGTATATTATGAATATGACACTATACAATAGAGAGAGAGAGAAGGAAGTTTTAGGGTAACAATATTATTTATAACATCAGTGAGTGGTGAGCTAGAATTAGCTCAAAAAAACGGGTGAACCATTCTGATCTGGTCCTTTAAAGAAATGATTTTGCCCATCACTTTTATGTATAAATCCCCTTTTGCCGTTCCAAGCCTGGATGAAAAAGGAAGAGGGAGAGCAGTAACAAGCTCACTACAAAACCTGGGCTCAGCTGATCCTCTGATAGTACCTTGTAAGGGCTCCAGATACAGGGATACAGCAGCGTCTGTGTTGTTGTTGTTCTTATCTCCTTGTGTAAAGATTACACAAATTCCATGAGTCATGCTCCTCGAGCTGTTTTATGATAAGCAGCGACCTCTCCCAAAGGTCCTGTTTTTTGCATTTAATGCAAGCCAAGTTGTGTTCTGGAGCTGCAGGTACCAAGCTACATTTTGAGCAAGTGGGGTAGATTTTGTTGTCATTTTCTGTTGGGTGTATGGAGGATAGAGATGGTACCTTTGTAATATTTTCTATTCTTGAAGTCCTCAAAGAGAAATAAATAAATAAATATACTTTTGTGATGAAATTATTTTTTTATTTTATTAATGAAATTAAATTAAATTAAAGCAGAAAATCTTAAGATATTATACAAAAACATATTTACACTCAGAAAACAACTAACTTGGGAGCATCTAGCTTCTCTGCCAAACAAAACTATTATCTACTTTTTAACTAACAAGACATATGCAAATCCTCTATTATTGATTAATCTGGCACAAGAATTTACATATATAAATTTACAATTTTTTTACAATTAAATTTAAAAATACAAATATTTTAAACAATATAATTTACACATAATAAAGTATTTAACATTTAATATAAAGATGATCACCTCCAACATTTTCTATCTTCAATGGCTTGAGATGGCCTGTTGGAAATCTTGTTAGTAGTGTTTGCAGCGTCTGTACTCCATATTAGGATCAGCTGCACATGTTATCCATCATCTCCACAGACCTTGAGTCTGCCTTCGACACCTTGGAAGGAGTTTCCTGAATTCTCTACTGATGTCACTTTGGCTGCTGCCAGCCTTCACCAGGTGATTCCTCGTACTCTATGCAGACGCTACAGTCTGAGTAAATAAGCACTATACACATCCTTAATGGAGTCAAACAGGGCTGCGCCGCCTTGTTCAGCCTTTTGACAGGACACTCCTATGTCGTCTAGAGCAGATACTCGGCCAAGGAAACATCCTGGCCTATGCAGACAACATCAACCTACTCATCCAGAATGATGAGACTTTCAAACTCGTCAAAAATATCTTCGATGAAATCTGGCATGCATCTTGAATACAAGTCAACTACAAGTGCAAAGGTCTGTGATGTGGTACCTGGAGAAACCGAGTCAACTACCCTCTGGACATCTGCTGGTCAACAGCCCAATTGAAGGTGCTGGGCTGTCTAGTGACTACTGGACATGGAACATCAGTCAAGGAGAACCATCTGGTCGAACTGAAGGAGTCGGCCGCTGCAAGATGGTCCCCCTTCGTCCGCAGCCTCTCTCTCGTAGGGAGGACAAGGGCTGCAAAGTCCCTGGTGCTCTCCTCAGTGTTACACCATCTTCACGGATACCTGCCCACCGACTCCACCATCTCCAAGCTCGACTAGTGCGTTTCGTCTGGGGACCTGGGCGCATCGCCTTTGCTGCCAAGAGGTGTTTTTGAATGTCCTGTCTTCATGGGAGGCTTCGGTCTCCTCGAAGTCGGCACGCAGCTGAGACTGGCGTGTATGAAAGGTGTCCAAGCTTCGCTTCGTGGAAGTCTCAATGCCTACTTTTGGCTCACTGATAGTGGGGCCTGGTTAACTCCCCTTCCATCCGGGACATGGCTTCCACCTCGACATCATAGACTCATGAAGATATAGGAAGCAGTTTCAGACTTCCTAGAGCGCTGGACCACCGGATAGTTCCAACACAACAGCTGAGGGACCTAGCCATAATCAGAGCATGCAGGTTCCTCCGGCCACCTGACATCCTAGCCGCTGCACAGTGGATGGGAGCACGTATTGGGAACTTCAATGGCCCTGTGTAACCCTCACTCATCCGACACAATGAGCTCTTGCAGATGCCACAGTGTTGTCCAACTTCTGCAATAGGCTGTAAACAGAAAACCTCCGAGGGTCCCACCGGGTGGACTACCTAGTCGAAGCTGTGGTGCTGCGTGGGTCAGTCACTCCGTCCATGCACCTGACGATCCGCACCATCTGCCGTACACTTGAGTGACCACGCCTGGCAACTTTGCCCATAGGCTGGCCGTCCCTTTGACGTTGCACCTTCTCAGGGCACAATGCCGACATTGCAGTACAGCTGCCCTGCACGCACTTCTCCATCCTGCACATCTGGCCTTTGCTCGAGAGACCTGCATCACCTGTGGTTCTAGTGACCTGACCGCCGCTATTGGTCCTGCAGCTCCATCAGGCCCCTCATACAGAAAGCCTTCAACATCATACAGCCGACCTGCAGGGCTACTGGCTCTTCGGCCAAGGGCTGGATGACAACGCTACGTCTGCCAAGTCATCAACACATAGGTTCTTTCCGAGCCTTGAGATGAGGGGGAGAACGTGACTTACTGTCTGGACTCTTTGTCTCCTGCACTTTACCTAACTGTGTATCTAGTTTACTCTTTTATTTTTATCTTATCTTTTCACTATTTTTTTAATTATCTCTCTTTTTATATATGTTATCTATGTTACCATATTGATTTGTATGTTGCCAATAAAATATTTTTAAATCTCAAAATCTCTCTCTCTCTTATTCTTTTATCTCACAAACTATTTATGTTTATTTAATAAATAATTATTCTATTCTAAAACCACCTACCTTACCACAACTATGTAGTGTGTCCCACAGGCTTATAATTAATTTATTTTTATAGATTCATAAAGAATACAGTAAAGTGTATGGCCTATGAGGTTTTCCTGCCAAATAGTACTCTTTTATTGAAATTTTCCATAACCAAATTGCATAAATATGGCTGAATTTGGTTCATACAACACTCAAGTTCCTCTTTTAATTGTGTGTGGTCTTGGGATCATTGAATTAAACTTTATGATAAGGCACAATTTGGATTATAGATTAGAACACAATGTAATAAGACCAAATCTAAATAAATAAATAATGTCTGATGTCTCTGTAACAAAATTGTATCATCATCAGACTGAATGATTGTCTGAAGATGGTAACAATGCTGTTATCAAAAGGTCACACACTATTTGATAAAGCACAACTTGGATTATAGATTATAAACATAAGGTAATAAGACCAAATCCAAATAAATAAATAGTGTGTAACATTTCGGTAACAGCGTTGTTACCATCTTCAGACAAAAGTGCTGAATGTGATTATAAACATAAGTTAATATGACCAAATCCAAATAAATAAATAAATAGTGTGTGATGTTTCAGTAACAATGCTGTTACTGAAACATCACACACTATTTATTTGGTCTTATTACCTTGAAGGGATAAACTTTTTTTAAAAACTTCAAAAGAAAATAGTCAAAAGGTATTAAATTGATTTATTTAGCTGGCCAATTCTGAACACAAAATGGAATATTACTTGACCAAAATACTTGTGCAGTAATTGAATTATTTCTTGGACTATATGGCATGGTATATAACCGTATACTTGATGAATGGGGACAGATATTAACAATTAAAATATACAAGTATCAGAGTCATTAACAATCAATTCTGTCATTGTTTGCTTTTATGAACGGAATAAATACCCAAATATGGCCATTTCTTATAAGCATCGGTAGTTCAGTGGTAGAATGCTCGCCTGCCACGCGGGCGGCCTGGGTTCGATTCCCGGCCGATGCATTTTTTTTTTTACAATTTTTAAAACTCATTTATATTATATATACCATAAAGTTTTTTAATTCAAGCTTTATTAGTTGGGCAAACATTCACTTGGGGAGATCCCGGGTGAAGCCGGGTCATCCTTATATCTATAAAAATGAAATCCAAAATCGAAGTTTGTTATCGCGTTGCGTAAAATCTACAGAATAAATCATTATGAAATTTCGCATGTAGGTAGCTGGAGATTTCGTTTAACATATAGGCTATTCAAAAAACTAAAAAGGTTAATGTGCTTTTTTTAAATAATATAAAACAAAAAAGCGTTAGTTCCAGCCTTTTACCGCTTGGGCGCAGCACTGGTCGTGACGATAAATGAATTTGATTGGTTAATAATTAACACGTGGTTTGTTTACACGATTAATGTTAGTTTGTTCACATGATGAATGTTTTTAAAAGGTAAGATTATCCAATCGCCGTGAAACTTTAGGAAGTTATTTACTATACTACTGGGAAGGTTTCTGGTTTGAATTTGGTTTGAAATAAATATTCTTTGCAATTTTATTTGCAAATTTTCTACTTTCACTCGCAAGCAGCGCCTCTAACGGCATCTGGTGAAATTATATTTATAAATTGTAACAATGCTTAAAATGCGTTCCAAGTATAATATTTTTAATTTGTGAATTTAGTAATATAATATTCCAATGACGTAAAAAAACTTGGCATTTTAATATTAATATATATTTAAAGAAAATTATCTAACGTTTTTGTGTTAAATGTTAAAGTGTGATGTTAAAATATATTTATTCATTGTTAATTTAATTTGCTGTTGTTTTATAATAACAAAGATGCAAATTTAATTGTTGTTGTTTTTATCGTTTGTTTTTATAAAAAATTACATTGTATGTGATGATGATAACAAAAATGAATTTTTAAATTAATATACATAATTCATTGAGAATAAAAAAGAAATAATTAATTATAAAATCCACAAACGCGTGACAATATCTTATTTAAAAATTAGTAAATGTTTTAAAAAAATTATGTTTCAAAAATATATTCAAACGCATATAACAATATTTATATACGTTTATAAATCTATATATAGGTGGATTGGATGTTTTCTAGAATCGTTTTAGCAAATGTTCGTTAGGAAAACTTTTACTCTGGTAAAACCCGGGCGAAGCCTGGTACATTCGCTGAATACAGTTATTTACAAATGTTCGTTTGTGGCAAGATACTATTCCTTCAACTTCAAATTACTTAGTGGACCAATTAATATTGATTTTATTCAACTTATCGAGTATTTTTAAAGGGACCTGGAAAAAATTTAAAATTATCGAGAGTATAGACAAGTGTAGATTCAATATAGGGATTGGATGTTTGCTAGAATCGTTTTAACAAATGTTCGTTAATCAAACTTTCACTCGGATAAAACCCGGGCGAAGCCGGGTACACATCCGCTAGTAATTTATAATTGTAACAAAGAGTATTTGAATAAAAAAACATTTTTTATACATAAGAACATGAGGGAAAATGCTCTCCGATAAAACCCGGGCGTTGCCCGGGTCATTCAGCTAGTTTTTTATATAAATCTGTGTTTTCTATCAGAATTATTATTTCCTGCAAGAATTTTGGGATACCCTGTATATATACTAGAACATGGCTGGCTGCATATAGGACTGGAAAAAAAGTATCAAAATCTGAGGCTATTTTAAGATTTTTCTCTCTGCTATATACAGTAGAACCTCCATGAGAGGATGCTTCTCTATAAAGGACAGTTTTTATTTGCAAAATTTCCTTTTTTACTATTTAGCAACTCTCCACGAGGTAATAAGACCAAATCCAAATAAATAAATAGTGTGTGACGTTTCAGTGTTGTTACCATCTGTCAACAACGCTGTTACCGAAGCGTCACACACTATTTATTTATTTGGATTTGGTCATATTACCTTATGTTTATAATTACATTCAACACATTTGTCTGAAGATGGTAACAACGCTGTTACCGAAATGTCACACACTATTTATTTATTTGGATTTGGTCTTATTACCTTGTGTTTATAATCACATTCAGCACTTTTGTCTGAAGATGGTAACAATGCTGTTACCGAAATGTCACACACTATTTATTTATTTGGATTTGGTCTTATTACCTTATGTTTATAATCACATTCAGCACTTTTGTCTGAAGATGGTAACAACGCTGTTACCGAAACGTCACACACTATTTATTTATTTGGATTTGGTCTTATTACCTTGTGTTTATAATCTATAATCCAAATTGTGCCTTATCAGCAACTCTCCAGTAAGAGGAAACCTCTTCCTAAAGGACACTTTGGCTCTGCAATTAGTTGTCCTTTAAAGAGAGGTTCTACTGTATATATTTCAAAGTAAAAAAAAAAAAAACATTAGAAATGTGTTTGAAAAATGGATGACTTTGAGCTAATAAAAATAGCAGAGAGGCAACACAATAGGAATAAAATCAACATCATATAAATACAGTATAACCTCTTTAATTTTACAATAATTCAACACTCTCTTACTTCAACTGAAAATCCTTTAGGTTGTTGAATTAAAGAAGTTGAACTGTATATAAGCCATTGAGGTATTTTTTTTATTCCTAGTACACATGTTATAGGCCATGATAATCATCTTCTTTCTTATCTATAATCATGATAGGTAGTAGTTTACTGAAAGAGTACCATATATCTACACATGAAGGAAGCAGTTTGACTTTTGAACTTAACAAATGTGCCAAAGAGCCCCACTTGCACCTACTGGTGGGGTTGAACTTTTTCAAAAATTGGGGACCATTGGAGTATTTTTTTCTTAAGAAGGAGTCCAATATGGGATTTGATCCTGGGTTGTGGGTGTCAAAAAATGACACTCTTCCAACAAGCCCCATTATGGAGGTATATTTAATAATGGTTACAAACTCTGTTACCACACACTATTTATTTAATTAGGATTGGTCTTATTACCTTTTGTTTATAATCTACTAGCCGAATGACCCGAGCAACGCTCAGGTTTTAACCGATTAAATGCTTTTATTCAAATACTATTCGTTACAATAATAAATTGGCGCCGTGGATGTCATTCTTGTATAATATATAAATGAGTTTTAAAAATTGTAAAAAAAAAAAAATGCATCGGCCGGGAATCGAACCCGGGCCGCCCGCGTGGCAGGCGAGCATTCTACCACTGAACCACCGATGGTTATGAGAAATATGGCCATATTTGGGTATTTATTCCATTCACAAAAGCAAACGGTGACAGAATTGATTAAGAAAGAATTGTTTATGACGCTGATAACTGTATATATAATAATCCAAATTGTGACTTATCAAAAGTACTAACTGTATTCATACAAAGTTAATGGGGTACAGTTTGGATTGTAGATCTCAGAATACCAAGGTAACAAGACTAAATATATGGGCTATATACAGTCGAACCTCTTTAATTCAACACCCCAAGGGATCAGAGCTTTCGGTTGAATTAAAGGAAGTGTTGAATTAAGGTTATATGATTAGGTAATCATCTAACTCGCTAAAATAATATTTTTTAAAAATAGCCTTGTAATATAAATTAATGATATTAATTGAAACCATTGTGTGTTTTTATTTTATTTTCATGATTAACTTTTAGTATCAGGGACAAAATGGCATTAATACATATTTTAGAAACATAAATAATTGTAACAAATAAATTTACTGGCAATGTGTTTCTTTTCAGTAATATAATCAAATATTAACTCTACAGACATTAAAATATTAAATATAATATATTAAATAATATTTTATTCTAATTGAAAAATATAGCAGTTGAAAGGAAATAAATATGGTAGATATAAAAAGAAAATTTTAAAATATTATTTAAAAATTATCATGAAGAGATCTTTTAAAAAATTCCTTTATAGATGTCTGTTTTTGCACTGAAATCCTATTTGGTATTTATTCCAGATGGTCATTTTGAAAAAACATGCATGTCTTTCTTCTTCTGAAATGTCTTTTAATAAATAATTTTTAATGTATTAAAGTCATCCACTGCTGCTGCAGGTGTTATTGATTTTGTGTTTAAATCTTTTATAATAACACAGAAATGGAATATTGAAATAAAATGTTATCATAATCATTGTGGCTACATTTTATAAAGATTTATTTATTTAAAAAGAAATTATTTATAAATTTAAAAATAGCTAAAATATTTCAATGTTAAAAATAAAAATTATTATTAGTTAGCGCATGATGCCGAAATTCCCGCGTAAAAAAAAACAACAATAACATCCGCGAAATTGCGCAACGGCACTGCAAAGTGAAACTTAAACTAACCAGAAACCAAAAGTGCGCAGGCGCGATCATATCGGCGCCCGCCGATGCCGATCATCGCCGCCGTAATACCGTTTAGAGGTAAAGTTGCATGTAAAATAACATTCAACTGTCGAAATTCGAATTTTAAAATGGTCGAACTATCGGAACTGTCGTATTATCGATACTGTCGAATTACGGTTTGTTATTTGATAGGCCGGAGGTCGGGACATCGGAACATGGTCGAATTATCGCCGAGTGTCGAATTGGGGTGTGTCGAATTAACGAGGTTATACTGTATTCAGTAACAATGTTGTTACCATCTTCAGACAAAATTACTACTAAACACAAGGTAATAAGACCAAATCTAAATAAATAAATTAATAGTGTGTAACCTTTCGGTAACAGCATTGTTCAGGCAAGGTTTAATTTCTCATTCAGTACTTTTGTCTGAAGATGGTAACAATGCTGTTACTGAAACATCACACACTTTTTTTTTTTAGATTTGGTCTTATTACCTTGTGTTTATAATCTATAATCCAAATTGTGCTTTATCAAAAGTATTAACTGTATAC
>CP092869.1:72169903-72265326 GCA_030710605.1 Cordylochernes scorpioides
ATTCAGCTCTTTCAAGAAATCAATTCCAGTATGAAGGCTCAATCTGGAGAGAAGGAAGATCTTAAAGCCTGGCAGAGGGAGATGTCAGGCCTCATGGCAGTTATGACCCGGCAGCTAGAAACTTCTCAGGCTTCCCTCAGCCAAATATTGGTCAACCAGAGGTCCGCTGGGTCATCTCAAGCAGAAGTCCAGAACTTGACTGCCATGTTGTCCAATAAGATTGAGGATATATCAAACCAACATCTTGTTGACCTCGGATACATCAGGACTGAACTAGAGGGTGTGAGGTCAGAATTGTCCACTGGCCCAACCACAACCTCACTTGGTGAAGATCATCTACAAGGATTGGAGAGAGATTTAAAAAACACAAAGGAAGAACTGGAAACTATGAAGACAGGATTTCAAGTTACTATAAATGAACTGAGCACAATGAAGACAGAACTACAAGGTACTAAGGAAGAACTGAATTTTGTAAAGTCTGAATTACAGGTTAACAAAAAAGAACTAGAAACTATGCTGACAAAACAACAAGTTGATAAAAAAGAACTGGAAGCTATGCAAATAGAATTAATTCATAAAAAGGAAGAAATAGAAATTGTTAAAAAAGGAGTAAATTGTAAAGACAAAAAAAAATTTTCTTTGAAGAAGGATCTACAAGATATAAAAGAAGAACTAGAAAGTGTAAAAACAGAACAACAAGGTACTAAGGAGGAACTAGAAAGCATAAAAACAGAACAAGGTACTAAGGAAGAACTGGGCACTGTGAGAACAGAGCTCCAAACTACTAACACCACCTGCTGTGATGTCAAATGTCAAGAGTTGGAGAATCCTATGAAAATGGCAGATGTGGGGCTTGACCTTACACTTGGTGTCCAGAACTGGCTTCCTCCTGGTGTGACATATTCTGACTATGTGACTGACCTTCAGAAATATCTGTATGGAGATGGTGTTCACAGAGGTAAATTGGAATCCCTCGGGTTATTTAATTGGTATAATTGGACTAGTGTCTCCCAAGATAGATCAAAGGCAATAATTACGAATATAGATGGCACTAAGTACAATGTTAGGACCAAGTGGAGAGTTGGAGGACGGAAGATTGAAGTTGAGGTATCATTCCATCAGAGAGGTGGAGGTGTCAACACTCTGGCCCAATATAAATATTTTATTTTGTATGTGAGTTCTACTGGCATTGGTAGAGTAATTATCAACTCTGTGTTGGTTGGTCAAACCTGCCGCTACCTGATAGACACAGAGAAGTTGAAAAAATATTTTAGTGAAATCAATGATGTTTATGGACATATAATTTTGTGTAAACCACAGTGATATATTTTCTACAAAGAGATTATTACCATCAGTTACCACAAATAAGATCACTATGTCAGCAATAGTTTTAAAAACAGTCATTTTATATCTCCACATATAATTTACCATATCAACTGACCTTATTCTCCCAACAAACATTGTAACAAACACAACATTTCTAATTGTTAAATTTATTCCTTACTAGCGGACGTACCCGGCTTCGCCTGGGTTTTACCCGAGTAAAGGTTTGTCTAACGAATCTCTCGATAAAGTGAACATTTTTTCCCGGTCCCTTGAAAAATACTCGATAAGTTGAATAAAATCAATATTAATTGGTTCCCTCGGTAATTGGAAGTTAAAGGAATAGTATCTTGCCTTGGAATTGTATCATTATACTTGTATGGATGTACCCGGCTTCGCCCGGGTTTTACCCGAGTAAAGGTTTGTCTAACGAATCTCTCGATAAAGTGAACATTTTTTCCCGGTCCCTTGAAAAATACTCGATACGTTGAATAAAATCAATATTAATTGGTTCCCTCGGTAATTGGAAGTTAAAGGAATAGTATCTTGCCTTGGAATTGTATCATTATTCTTGTCTCAAATAAATTGCCGTGTCATCCTGAATTTTGTCTTTCCTAATTTTCTACATTACAAAATCATCGTATTGTAGCGTAGAAATCAAGCCTTGAAATATCCTTAGATGTAAAAGTATTTATTGATGACGTCACAGCGACAAGTCGACAATTATTAACAAGTCAGCCCAAAACCATTTACAGCTAGAGAATCTTAAGCAAGCAAGCAAACAAATATTTTAAAGATGATTTCACAAATACAGATTAATATATATTTTTATAATCTGTTGAATATATTTTCATTGAATAATATTAAATTAAATAATAAAATATTTCTTCGTCACATAGCCTCCTCCTATAGAGAGCATCGACCCGATGCTCAGCAGGAGACTTACGTCGTCAGTCTTAAGAACTAGTACTATGGCCAGGGATATTTTCAGGTGACTGCGGTGGATGTCTTCTTTCAGTTGAGATATCTTCTTCATGAGGGCTTGGTAGGTCTATGTTTATGTCAATGTAGTTTTTTATTTCCACTGTGGTCGGCAAGGGAGGATTTTATAAATTTGCGGCCTTACCTCCCATATGGTCTATCATCTAGTTTTAATGGCGGGGCGTCCAGCTAGATCTTCTAGCAGGTGAGAAATGTTGTCTGTTTCGACCGGGATATGAGGTAGGGCTTCGGTAGCGAGTGAAATTTTTCCTCGATGATTCGTCATTAGGGTCCTGAGATTTGGCTCGAAAGTTGTAGAATGCCATTGCGTCTTGCTTTCTTTGGAAATATTCTTTTCTCCTTTCCTCATTGTGTCTCTTCCTGTCACGGCAATAGCGGACGACGTGACCTGGGCGTCCGCAGTAGAAACAGATTGGCCTTCCCTCAGTTGTACGCCAATCATTGGTGTCGCGTCTTCCTCCTTGTTTTGGGTATCGAGGTTCAGGGTGCGGTCTTATCGTTTCGGCCTCATATCTGGTATTTAAAAACTGTCGGGGTTTTTCCTTCTGAGGGGGACTTCTCCTAGACTTTGAGATTGGCGCCAGGGTTCTTCCAATCTCCTCCTTTACCATTTCTTCGATTGTAGCATTTTTTGGTTCCTCCCGAGGAGAGCCTAATGCCCGCTGTACCTCCTCACGAACAATTTGCCTAATCATAGATGACAGATCTTCTCCGTCATCCTGGTCACAAAGAGAGGCTACATTTGGTAGGCGCTCGTACCTGGTTGGGGTAACTCGCCTACAACGGAGCGCTTCGACACGGCGACATTCTGTAATGAATTGCTCGGTGCTCTGTACATCCCTCGGTAGGAGTGCTTGATAAAGCTCCTCAGCTATCCCCTTCATGAGGTGGGAGATTTTATCTTCCTCACTCATTTGAGGATCAACCTCTTTGCACAAGCACAGGAGATCCTGGATGTAATATTCGGTACTTTCACCTTTTAATTGTGCCCGTGTTTTAAGTTTCTTCTCCGCTTGCAATTTTGAATTATCTTTTTTTCCGAACACATTCTCTAATTGAGATGTGAATTCCTTCCAAGTCTGTATGCTTTCTTCGTTATTCTCAAACCATTTGAGAGCAGTTCCAGACAGATAAAAATAATCTTTAGTAAGACAAAGGGTTTCGTCCCAATGGTTGTACTTTGCCACACGTGCATACCCTTTTAACCATTTTTGGAGATCTTCACCATCCTCCCCGGAGAAAATGAAAGGGTTCCTTGGCAGATGTTGAACAACGTAGTTGCTTACCTGAGTACCTTCCTTCTTTACATTCATAGAAGTTTCTTCTGGTTCAACAGAATCAATTTTTATTTTATTTCTTAATGGGTATCGGTCCAGTCTCTCCACCAGTTGTAACGTAGAAATCAAGCCTTGGAATATCCTAAGATCTAAAAGTATTTATTGATGACGTCACAGCGACAAGTCGACAATTATTAACAAGTCCGCAAAACTATATACAGCTAGAGAATCTTAAGCAAGCAAGCAAAGAAATATTTTAAAGATGATTTCACAAATACAGATTAATATATATTTTTATAATCTGTTGAATATATTTTCATTGAATAATATTAAATTAAATAATAAAATATTTCTTCGTCACAGTATCATCATGATAATATTTAGAGCAGATTGTTGAATTATAACAGATAAATTAGAATATTTATCTTGATTATTTTAAAGCGAAAAGTTATTTCAAAAATTTTACTTGCTAGAAACCTTCCCAGTACTATACTAAATAACTTCCCAAAGTTTCATGGCGTTCCAATGAGTGGTTTGGTCAGGCATAAAGGACAGACACACACACACACACACACACACATACATTCATTTTTATATATATAGATAACAATAAATTATATTGTCTGACAGAAAGAAAGACAAAGGTCAGGAAGTAATTCATTTGTATCCCCACAATTAAACCCTCTTTACATCAAAGAACAGAGAGGCAAAGAGATATGTTGTAGCAAAATATAGAAATTAGGTATCTCTTTATGTTAAATATTCTGTTACCCTATTTCCATCATGTTTATAAATAACCCACTTTTATATAAAACTATCATCATGGCATTATAAAATGTCCTATTGTTCTAGACCAGTATCAGTACTGAATTAATCACTTGTATGGTTGTTTGAATAAAATAAGGTTATGCCACATGGACTCTCTTTAGTGTAGGTAACTAACTTGAAGTTAACTACATACCATGATTATCATGGTCTGTGACATGTTTACATAGAAGTATAAAATATCCATATAGACAAATTTAAATGCAGGTCACTTAATTTACCAATCTAATCCCAATAGCCAAATACTGAAAGTAACCTATCCTTCCTAACTTGAAGTTAACTACATACCATGATTATCATGGCCTGTGACATGTTTACTTAGAAGTAAAAAAATATCCATATAGACAATTATATAAGCTGGTCACTCAATTTACTCATCTAATTCCAATAGCCAATTACTTAACAGTATGCGTTGGGTTGATTCCCTCCATGTATAAACTTAATATAGGAAAATTAAATTTTTTTCGTTTACTGAGAGCTACCAGCTTTCATGTATTTAAATTTTACAGTGATACAAACATTTTCCATCCATCATTGATAAATATCAGTTTTGTAAAGGGGGTTAAATTTGCATGTGGGAGCGGATTCTGCCCAGCCGGTCCAGGAGCTTGAGAATTTTTCGTGTCAGTGTTAGCTCGTGGCTCATACTTGAGTCACTATCTTCCGCTATTTTTTAGCTTCCTCTTATAAAATAACACTTCTTTCTTTGTATAAGTATTATTATCAATCAAGTCAACAGAGAGAACTATCCCTGCCAACCCAAAATATATATGTTTTAAATATTTGTCGACCATTCTGGAAGAGTAATTGAAATATTACAGCAGGCAATTGGTTCACTTCAGTAGAATTAGTTGATAATTTGAAAGAACATGGCCTTACATATTTAGGAATGATGAGAAAGAATGAACCTCAGATTCCACCACAATTTCAACCACCCCCTAATAGAGAATCAGGAACATCTATTTTTGGTTTCTCTGGAACAAACACTTTAGTCTCCTAAGTTCCCTAGTAAAAAAAAATGGTAATTGGATTGATAAAAAGTATAAAAAAGAAAGGAATAATATTATTGGTGATCTTGGGAGAGAATTGACTGATGAACACCTGGCCACAAATAGTCTAAATTCCCTCACGCTGAAATTACAGATGACAATTCAACAAGAATGATGGCTAACGTACATCAAGGGAATCTATGATGCCACAACAATCTAATACTCCAAAAAGGTGCTACAATGTCCATCACAAACTCTGTAAAAAATAAAAACCCTTTGCCTTGTATGTCAATTAAGCAGTGGCAAAAACATGTCTTAATAATTTATGAAATCTGTAAATAGATTATATTCAGAATTTTTGAACATCAAAATCTCTATGTTAACATTTGTATTCATTAAATATTTTTTAAATGTTGATTTTAATCATTATTTATTCCATAAAGTTACATAAGTGGGTTGAATCTACCCAACCCCTCCAGTTACAAAAGAAAAATTCACCTTTCCAGTTACGGGTTAATACAATAAAGCTCTTTTTTATTTAAAAGTTTTAAAGTGTGATGGCCTTAGAAACCAAAATTGTTTGCAATACCATCATTGGTTCTAATTAATTTTACTTTAGGGGAAAGAGAAATGTCTACAACCCCACTGAAATAGAAGATTGGGAGGGTCATTGATAAATGGTAAATCCTCTATCCAATTTGATCAGTTTACAGTTGTTACAAACTCTGTGTATTGTTTATTCTGCTTCTATGACATGTCTATATTTTGTTATTTATAACTCAAGAAATTTATGTTTAGTTATGCAAAAATGTCTCTGGTTGAAAAAATTACAGAAATTATCTTGGAATTTGTTCATTAAAAAGTAAAAAATTACGCTGATGGTGAAAATGAAAAATATTGATCATGAAAATGTATACTTGGACTCGTGGACAAAACTTAAAGAAGTGGAAAATCTTTGATGTCACCTGTCACATCTTTTTTTTTTAGTTTAACGAAACATTCAATTTTGTTCACACTTGATTATCTGATGTGTCTTCCATAAAGGTCACTGTAATATCTTTCAGAGTTATTGTCTGAAACCCGATATACATGCTAAAAGGTACAACTTCCTTAAGTCTTGTCCATGAGTGTATATATAGTCACACTTCTTTAATTCAACACTTAAAAGGTTCAGAATTTTTAGGTGAATTAGTCACTTTTGAATTTGAAAGTTAGGATGATTATCCATTCATTATAACATTTACTCTGGTAGTGAACATGTTTCTGGGATATCTATTGTCAACACTTACTCTAACCAACTTATTTCTCCACAGCCAACACAGTCTTCCTTCAGTGTCTTCCTCTACTGAGGGTGGGCCTCATGGTCTCTCTGTATCTGCCTCCTTCAGTGTCTTCCTCTACTGAGGGTGGGCCTCATGGTCTCTCCATATTTCCCTCCTTCAGTGTCTTCCTCTACTGAGGGTGGGCCTCATGGTCTCTACATATCTCCCTCCTTCAGTGCCTTCCTCTACTGAGGGTGGGCCACATGGTCTCTCCATATCTCCCTCCTTCAGTGCCTTCCTCTACTGAGAGTGGACCACATGGTCTCACCGTATCTCCCTCCTTCAATGTCTTCCTCTACTGAGGGTGGGTCACATGGTCTCTCCCTATCTCGCTCCTTCAGTTTCTTCCTCTACTGAGGGTGGGGCACCTGGTCTCTCCATATCTCGCTCCATCAGTGTCTTCCTCTACTGAGGTTGAGCCTCATGGTCTCTCCATATTTCCCTCCTTCAGTGTCTTCCTCTACTGAGGGTGGGCCTCATGGTCTCTCCATATTTCCCTCCTTCAGTGTCTTCCTCTACTGAGGGTGGGCCTCATGGTCTCTCCATATTTCCCTCCTTCAGTGTCTTCCTCTACTGAGGGTGGGCCTCATGGTCTCTCCATATCTCCCTCCCCCCCTTCAGTGTATTCCTCTACTGAGGGTGGGCCTCATGGTCTCTCCATATCTCCCTCCTTCAGTGCCTTCCTCTACTAAGGGTGGGTCACATGGTCTCTCCGTATCTCCCTCCAGTGCCTTCCTCTACTGAGGGTGGGCCACATGGTCTCTCCATATCTCCCTCCTTCAGTGCCTTCCTCTACTGAGGGTGGGTCACATGGTCTCTCCGTATCTCCCTCCTTCAGTGCCTTCCTCTACTGAGGGTGGGCCACATGGTCTCTCCATATCTCCCTCCTTCAGTGTTTTCCTCTACTGAGGGTGAGCCACATGGTCTCTCCATATCTCCCTCCTTCAGTGCCTTTCTCTACTGAGGGTGGGCCACATGGTCTCTCCATATCTCCCTCCTTCAGTGCCTTCCTCTACTGAGGGTGGGCCACATGGTCTCTCCATATCTTCCTCCATCAATGCCTTCCTCTGCTGTGGGTGGGCCACATCGTCTCTCCATATCTCCCTCCTTCAGTGCCTTCCTCTACTGAGTGTAGGCCACATGGTCTTTCCATATCTCCCTCCTTCCTCTACTGAGGGTGGGCCACATCTCTCTCCATATCTCCCTCCTTCAGTGCCTTCCTCTACAACAATCTTTTGGCAAGTGCGGAATGAAGCACAGGCCTTGGCAATAATGACCTTATCCATTTGGGTCCATTCCAGTACTTTTGTCTGATGATAGTAACAACACTGTTACCAAAATGTCACATTCAGTAATTTTGTCCGATGATGGCAACAATGCTGTTACCGAAATGTCACATCCAGTACTTTTGTCAGATGATGGTATCAACACTGTTACCAAAATGTAACATTCAGTACTTTAGTCTTATAATGGTAACAATACTGTTGCCGAAATGTCACATTCAGTACTTTTGTCATATGATGGTAACTAAAACTGTTACCAAAATGTAACATTCAGTACTTTAATCTTATAATGGTAACAATACTGTTACCGAAATGTCACATTCAGTACTTTTGTCAGACGATGGTAACTAAAACTGTTACCTAAATGTCACATTCAGTACTTTCGTCCGATGATAATAACAACACTGTTACCAAAATGTCACATTTAGTACTTTTGTCTGATGATGGTAACTAAAACTGTTACCAAAATATCATTCACTACTTTTGTCTGATGATGGTAACAACACTGTTACCGAAATATCAGATTCAGTACTTTTGTCCAATGATAGTAACAATGCTGTTACCAAAATGTCACATTCAGTACTTTTGTCCGATGATATTAACAACGCTGTTACCGAAATGTCACATTTAGTATTTTAGTCTGATGATAGTAAAAACGTTTGTCACAACAATGTCACATTTAGAACTTTAGTCTGATGGTAACAACACTGTTACCGAAATGTCACAGTCAGTACTTTTGTCCGATGATGGCAACAATGCTGTTACCGAAATGTAATATTCAGTACTGTTGTCAGATGATGGTAACAATACTGTTACCGAAATGTCACATTCAGTACTTTTGTCCGATGAGAATAACAACGCTGTTACCGAAATGTCACATTCAGTACTTTCGTCTGATGATGACAACAACGCTGTTACTGAAATGTCACATTCAGTACTTTAGTCTGATGATAGTAACGACACTGTTACCAAAACGTCACATTCAGTACTTTTGTCCGATGATAGTAACAATGCTGTTACCAAAACGTCACATTCAGTACTTTAGTCTGTTACCAAAATGTCACATTCAGTACTTTTGTCAAATGATGGTAACCAAAACTGTTACCAAAATGTCACATTCAGTACTTTTATCCGATGATGGCAACAACGCTGTTACCAAAATATCATATTCAGTACTTTTGTCCGATGATATTAACAATGCTGTTACCAAAACATCACATTCAGTTCTTTAGTCTGTTACCAAAATGTCACATTCAGTACTTTTGTCAGATGATGGTAACTAAAGCTGTTACCAAAATGTCACATTCAGTACTTTAGTCTGATGATAGTAAAAACGTTGTTACCGAAATGTCACATTTAGAACTTTAGTCTGATGGTAACAACACTGTTACCGAAATGTCACATTCAGTACTTTTGTCCGATGATATCAACAATGCTGTTACCGACATGTCACATTCAGTACTTTTGTCAAATGATGGTAACTAAAACTGTTACCAAAATGTCACATTCAGTACTTTTGTCTGATGATAGTAACAATGCTGTTACCTGAACGTCACATTCAATACTTTAGTCTGATGATGGTAACAACACTGTTACCAAAATGTCACATTCAGTACTTTTTTCCGATGATATTAACAACACTGTTACCGAAATGTCACATTCAGTACTTTTGTCCGATGATATTAACAACACTTACCGAAATGTCACATTCAGTACTTTAGTCTAATGATGGTAACAACACTGTTACCGAAATATTACATTCAGTACTTTAGTCTGATGATAGTAACGACACTGTTACAAAAAGTCGCATTCAGTACTTTTGTCTGATGATAGTAACAACGTTGTTACCGAAATGTCACATTTAGAACTTAGTCTGATGATGGTAACAACACTGTTACCAAAATGTCACATCCAGTACTTTTATCCGATGATGGCAACAACGCTGTTACCGAAATGTCACATTCATAATTTTGTCTGATGATGGCAACAACACTGTTACCAAAATACCACATTCAGTACTTTAGTCTGATGATAGTAACAACACTGTTACCTAAACGTCACATTCAGTACTTTTGTCCGATGATAGTAACAATGCTGTTACCAAAACGTCACATTCAGAACTTTAGTCTGTTACCAAAATGTCACATTCAGTACTTTTTTCAAATGTTGGTAACTAAAACTGTTACCAAATTGTCACGTTCAGTACTTTAGTCTGATGATGGTAACAACACTGTTACCAAAATGTCACATTCAGTACTTTAGTCTGATGATGATAACAACACTGTTACCGAAATGTCACATTCAGTACTTTAGTCTGATGATGGTAACAACACTGTTACCGAAATGTCACATTCTCTGTAAACAAAAATTAAATTCGATGCAATACCAAATTGTTCTTTGGGCAATGAGATGATTTAAAACATCTTCCTCAAATTGTGTCCACTGTCTGGCAGAGATCCTGATCAAGACCGAGTAAATGTGAATTGGCCCAACAAATTTTTTTTTGCTTATCCCTAGTACACGTGGTACAGGCCATGATAATCATGGTGGGTAGTTAGCGACTGCTTTTTTTTTTTTTTTTTGTAAGCGCACCACATGTCTACACATGTGAAAAGCAGTTCGACTTTGCACTTACAAATGTGCCAGAACCCCATTTGGTTACTTGCACTCGCTGGTGGGGTTGGACTTTGCAAGAATCGGGGGCCATTGGAGCATTTTTTTTTTTTAAACAGAAATAAGTGTCCAATGCAGGAATCGAACCCGGGTCGTAGTGGTCGAAACCCAAACGGTTTAACCAGCCTTCCACCGACCCCCAACTAAGTGAAGAAGACCAGCAAACATTCAGTCCACATTCTCCTTCAATAATGAAGGATTTTTTGAAAACAAGAATGATAGATATGTTTTCTATGCTCACTTTCGTCTCTTTTTCCCTTCAGGCATCCCAAAATATTTCCACCCTGACTTTTACAATGTACAATTCTTAACTAATCATGGAAACTTTGGAGATTTTCTGTTTCGAATAGTAGCTATAGACGATCCAGGGTGGTATGTGGAGAGAGAAGGCAGGATTCCAGTCACCTGCTTATTGGGTGTCCAATCTTCCAGAACTACAGAAAGCAGGAAAACATTGAATACAAGGATCTTTTTATGTTTATAAATAGTCAGGACTCGTATTTAAATATTCAGAACATTCTGTAAATATATCTATGATTTTCTCCCTTGGTTAATAAAACCGTAATTGCCAAACTAGGTAATTTGTTTGTTTCATTTGTTGGTTGTTAATTCAAGCATGATTTTAGTGTCCTTTGAATATTGTAATGAATATAGCATTTTTATTGGCAATATTTATACAAGCTAAATGTTTGTTTTCAATTGTTATCCCTAGTACAAGTGGTACAGTTAGTAGTCGTCACCATGGTCTATGATAATCATGATGGGTAGAAGTTGGCTTTACTGTTAGTGCACCACATGTCTACATATGTAGAAACACAGTTTGAACATTGAATTGAATATAGCATTTTTATTGGCAATATTTCTACAAGCTAAATGTTTGTTTTCAATTGTTATCCCTAGTACAAGTGGTAGAGTTAGTAGTCGTCACCATGGTCTATGATAATCATGATGGGTAGAAGTTGGGTTTACTGTAGGTGCACCACATGTCTACATATGTAGAAAGCACAGTTTGAACATTGAATTGAATATAGCATTTTTATTGGCAATATTTCTACAAGCTAAATGTTTGTTTACAATTGTTATCCCTAGTACAAGTGGTACAGTTAGTAGTCGTCACCATGGTCTATGATAATCATGATGGGTAGAAGTTGGCTTTACTGTTAGTGCACCACATGTCTACATATGTAGAAAGCACAGTTTGAACATTGAATTGAATATAGCATTTTTATTGGCAATATTTCTACAAGATAAATGTTTGTTTACAATTGTTATCCCTAGTACAAGTGGTACAGTTAGTAGTCGTCACCATGGTCTATGATAATCATGATGGGTAGAAGTTGGCTTTACTGTAGGTGCACCACATGTCTACATATGTAGAAAGCACAGTTTGAACATTGAATTGAATATAGCATTTTTATTGGCAATATTTCTACAAGCTAAATGTTTGTTTACAATTGTTATCCCTAGTACAAGTGGTACAGTTAGTAGTCGTCACCATGGTCTATGATAATCATGATGGGTAGAAGTTGGCTTTACTGTAGGTGCACCACATGTCTACATATGTAGAAAGCACAGTTTGAACATTGAATTGAATATAGCATTTTTATTGGCAATATTTCTACAAGATAAATGTTTGTTTACAATTGTTATCCCTAGTACAAGTGGTACAGTTAGTAGTCGTCACCATGGTCTATGATAATCATGATGGGTAGAAGTTGGCTTTACTGTAGGTGCACCACATGTCTACATATGTAGAAAGCACAGTTTGAATATTGAATTGAATATAGCATTTTTATTGGCAATATTTCTACAAGCTAAATGTTTGTTTACAATTGTTATCCCTAGTACAAGTGGTACAGTTAGTAGTCGTCACCATGGTCTATGATAATCATGATGGGTAGAAGTTGGCTTTACTGTAGGTGCACCACATGTCTACATATGTAGAAAGCACAGTTTGAATATTGAATTGAATATAGCATTTTTATTGGCAATATTTCTACAAGATAAATGTTTGTTTTCAATTGTTATCCCTAGTACAAGTGGTACAGTTAGTAGTCGTCACCATGGTCTATGATAATCATGATGGGTAGAAGTTGGCTTTACTGTTAGTGCACCACATGTCTACATATGTAGAAAGCACAGTTTGAACATTGAATTGAATATAGCATTTTTATTGGCAATATTTCTACAAGCTAAATGTTTGTTTACAATTGTTATCCCTAGTACAAGTGGTACAGTTAGTAGTCGTCACCATGGTCTATGATAATCATGATGGGTAGAAGTTGGCTTTACTGTTAGTGCACCACATGTCTACATATGTAGAAAGCACAGTTTGAACATTGAATTGAATATAGCATTTTTATTGGCAATATTTCTACAAGCTAAATGTTTGTTTACAATTGTTATCCCTAGTACAAGTGGTATAGTTAGTAGTCGTCACCATGGTCTATGATAATCATGATGGGTAGAAGTTGGCTTTACTGTAGGTGCACCACATGTCTACATATGTAGAAAGCACAGTTCGAATATTGAATTGAATATAGCATTTTTATTGGCAATATTTCTACAAGCTAAATGTTTGTTTACAATTGTTATCCCTAGTACAAGTGGTACAGTTAGTAGTCGTCACCATGGTCTAAGATAATCATGATGGGTAGAAGTTGGCTTTACTGTTAGTGCACCACATGTCTACATATGTAGAAAGCACAGTTTGAATATTGAATTGAATATAGCATTTTTATTGGCAATATTTCTACAAGCTAAATGTTTGTTTACAATTGTTATCCCTAGTACAAGTGGTACAGTTAGTAGTCGTCACCATGGTCTATGATAATCATGATGGGTAGAAGTTGGCTTTACTGTAGGTGTACCACATGTCTACATATGTAGAAAGCACAGTTTGAATATTGAATTAAATATAGCATTTTTATTGGCAATATTTCTACAAGCTAAATGTTTGTTTACAATTGTTATCCCTAGTACAAGTGGTACAGTTAGTAGTCGTCACCATGGTCTATGATAATCATGATGGGTAGAAGTTGGCTTTACTGTTAGTGCACCACATGTCTACATATGTAGAAAGCACAGTTTGAATATTGAATTGAATATAGCATTTTTATTGGCAATATTTCTACAAGCTAAATGTTTGTTTACAATTGTTATCCCTAGTACAAGTGGTACAGTTAGTAGTCGTCACCATGGTCTATGATAATCATGATGGGTAGAAGTTGGCTTTACTGTAGGTGCACCACATGTCTACATATGTAGAAAGCACAATTTGAATATTGAATTGAATATAGCATTTTTATTGGCAATATTTCTACAAGCTAAATGTTTGTTTACAATTGTTATCCCTAGTACAAGTGGTACAGTTAGTAGTCGTCACCATGGTCTATGATAATCATGATGGGTAGAAGTTGGGTTTACTGTAGGTGCACCACATGTCTACATATGTAGAAAGCACAGTTTGAATATTGAATTGAATATAGCATTTTTATTGGCAATATTTCTACAAGCTAAATGTTTGTTTACAATTGTTATCCCTAGTACAAGTGGTACAGTTAGTAGTCGTCACCATGGTCTATGATAATCATGATGGGTAGAAGTTGGCTTTACTGTAGGTGCACCACATGTCTACATATGTAGAAAGCACAGTTTGAATATTGAATTGAATATAGCATTTTTATTGGCAATATTTCTACAAGCTAAATGTTTGTTTACAATTGTTATCCCTAGTACAAGTGTTACAGTTAGTAGTCGTCACCATGGTCTATGATAATCATGATGGGTAGAAGTTGGCTTTACTGTTAGTGCACCGCATGTCTACATATGTAGAAAGCACAGTTTGAATATTGAATTGAATATAGCATTTTTATTGGCAATATTTCTACAAGCTAAATGTTTGTTTACAATTGTTATCCCTAGTACAAGTGGTACAGTTAGTAGTCGTCACCATGGTCTATGATAATCATGATGGGTAGAGGTTGGCTTTACTGTTAGTGCACCACATGTCTACATATGTAGAAAGCACAGTTTGAATATTGAATTGAATATAGCATTTTTATTGGCAATATTTCTACAAGCTAAATGTTTGTTTACAATTGTTATCCCTAGTACAAGTGGTACAGTTAGTAGTCGTCACCATGGTCTATGATAATCATGATGGGTAGAAGTTGGCTTTACTGTTAGTGCACCACATGTCTACATATGTAGAAAGCACAGTTTGAATATTGAATTGAATATAGCATTTTTATTGGCAATATTTCTACAAGCTAAATGTTTGTTTACAATTGTTATCCCTAGTACAAGTGGTACAGTTAGTAGTCGTCACCATGGTCTATGATAATCATGATGGGTAGAAGTTGGCTTTACTGTAGGTGCACCACATGTCTACATATGTAGAAAGCACAGTTTGACTTTTGCACTTTCATGTGTAACAGAGCCCCATTTGGTTACTTTCACTCACTGGTGGACTTTTGCAAGAATCGAGGTCCACAGGAGTGATACAAGGGAAATGTTTACTTCAGAAACCTTTGTTAACATACACCTACATATATAAGTACAATGTATTTAACTCACCATCTGTTATAACATACACCTCCATATATAATCACAATGTATTTAACTCACCATCTGTTATAACATCCACCTCCATATATAATCACAATGTATTTAACTCACCATCTGTTATAAGATACACCTCCATATATAAGTACAATGTATTTAACTCACCATCTGTTATAAGATACACCTACATATATAATCACAATGTATTTAACTCACCATCTGTTATAAGATACACCTACATATATAATCACAATGTATTTAACTCACCATCTGTTATAAGATACACCTACATATATAATCACAATGTATTTAACTCACTATCTGTTATAGGATACACCTACATATATAATCACAATGTATTTAACTCACCATCTGTTATAGGATACACCTCCATATATAAGTAAAATGTATTTAACTCACCATCTGTTATAAGATACACCTCCATATATAAGTACAATGTATTTAACTCACCATCTGTTATAAGATACACCTCCATATATAAGTACAATGTATTTAACTCACCATCTGTTATAAGATACACCTCCATATATAATCACAATGTATTTAACTCACCATCTGTTATAAGATACACCTACATATATAAGTATAATGTATTTAACTCACCATCTGTTATAAGATACACCTACATATATAATCACAATGTATTTAACTCACCATCTGTTATAAGATACACCTCCATATATAATCACAATGTATTTAACTCACCATCTGTTATAAGATACACCTACATATATAAGTATAATGTATTTAACTCACCATCTGTTATAAGATACACCTACATATATAAGTATAATGTATTTAACTCACCATCTGTTATAAGATACACCTACATATATAATCACAATGTATTTAACTCACCATCTGTTATAAGATACAATTTATGACATTAAATTTGTTATATTTAAAAGAATCATAAATACACTCGTGGACAAAACTTAAGGAAGTTTCATATTTTAAGAATAAACCACTCCTTATTTGCTTATATAACGGTGGATTTCCCATACATGTAAATTTGAACGTTCTCCTTTAAAAATTAATAAAATATAATCATAAAATATATATACAGTCAAACTTGCTAAAATGAACCTGGGATATAGCGAACCTTCTCTTATAACAAACCTGGGATTTAGCGAACCTTCCCTTATAACAAACCTGGGATATAGCGAACCTTCTCTTATAACAAACCTGGGATTTAGCGAACCTTCCCTTATAACAAACCTGGGATATAGCGAACCTTCCCTTATAACAAACCTGGGATATAGCGAACCTTCCCTTATAACAAACCTGGGATATAGCGAACCTTCCCTTATAACAAACCTGGGATATAGCAAACCTTCCCTTATAACAAACCTGAAATAATAATACAGTCTACTATGTCTATAATGAACCATGGCTATAGTGAACCATAGATTCAGTCCCATTTCTATAGAGGGGTTTTGCTGTAAATACATGATTAAAGGTACAACTTCAATGATAAAGTACAATTTGGATTTTAGATTAGAAATGAAAGGTAATAAGACCAACACAAATAAATAGTGTGCGACACTGTTACCAAAAGCTCACACACTATTTAAATACAGCCAAGCCCTCCCAGTATTTTTTCATCGCAGTAAGGACAGTAGAAATTTAATTTATTTGTCAAAAGAAACATTCGCATCTTGAAGTCTTCATTCTTTATAAATAGTTGTATACACATTATTTATTTATTTAGATTTGTTACCTTTAGGTACAACTTCCTCAAGTTTTGTCCATGAATGTAGTTCAAATTTGATAAGGCACAATTAGGAATATAGATTATAAACACAAGGTAATAAGACTAAATAAATAAATAGTGTGTGACGTTTTGGTAACAGCTATTTATATGGATTTGGTCTTATTACTTTGTAAATATGATAAAGCACAATTTGGAATATAGCTACAAGAAAATAAGACTAATCCAAATAAATTGATAGTGTGTGACATTTTGGTAAACAGCATGTTACCATCATCAAATAAAAAATAAATTATTAAAAAGGCATCTTTTTATCATGCAACTGAAAGTTGCTGATGGCTTGCCCCATCTATCAGAATAAATATCAACTATTCTCGCAAGCCATCAGCAACTCTCAGTTGCACGATATGGAGTTACCTTTTTCATAATTTATGCACCTTATCCCAGTACAATATCACATTTGTAATATTTTTTCAAAAGAATAAATGTTTATAAATCATATATTCTTTTGACAGATGATGGTAACAATGCTATTTATAGAAATGTCTATTATTTTATTTGGATTAGGTTTTCTTGTATCTTGTAAATATATATATACATATGAAGAGACGGGAAACTTTCCTCTGAAATTACAAATACAACTTGTAAAATATCCTGCGCGCACTGGGGTTAATGAATATTGACTCAGAGTTGAAATTCAGAACAAATTAATACATTTATTTATCTATTGAAATGGTCACAGACAGATAAGAAAGAAAGAAAAATAAATAAAACAGGGGCAATAAGAATAAATTGGGAAAATATGCATAAATTTAACCTGTTAAATAAATATATTATCAAAAGTTACTTATCTTATTTGGTGCTTCCTTGGAGGGTTGGAAAATTTCTTCCACTAAAATCTTGAAAGATTTGGACTAATTTCTCAGGAGCTCTGTTTGAACTCCCCACTGCTATCGCTGCCTAGCCTCTATCTTCCTTTTTTTTTTCGCCTTCCTCAAAGTTTGCGCCAAAATTTTTTTAACAGGGTAAAAAAAATTAAAATTTCTATAATATTCCAAATTTTAAAATAAAAAATTATAATTAAAAGTTATTATTCAAAATATTTCAATTAACGAATATTATATGAAAATATTAAAACCAAAATAGCTGATTATTTATTTTAAAAAAAAGGAAATTTATTATAGTAAATTATATACATAAAAATTAAGTAGTAAAAAAAGGTGGGCTGGTTTGACAATGAAGAATTCTCGAAGTCCGCTTCGTTCTTGTCGAGGCAGCTTCACCATTGTCCACCAGCTTTCTATTAGGTACTGTGGGTGAGCTTTGTGGAGGCAGAAGCAGACTCCACACATATTTAGTATTGAAAAATATAAGATAAAGGCAAAATTTATTTTTAAAATATTCAGTAAACACAACTTTAGAAACTTACTTTCTGCTCTGAATTATATCTGCTATAAACACTCAGGTAAAAATGAGATACTATAAATAGTTTCAAAATTAATTGATAGATGGCGGTACTAATCCACGTTTCTCTTCCTGTCTAGATAACTTTCTGTTTTTTTGCTATTGTGAAATTTGGCGTAACAAGTAAGTTTATTTTATTTTTCTTTAGATTTATTTTTATGAAATTATTTTAAAATATTTCTTTATTAGGTGTTTTCTAAACACATGTTAAATTTCAAAAATATTTTTTCAATTGATATGTTAGAAGTTATAAAAAAAAAAATATATATATATATTAATAAAAAATATTATAAATTCTGTGGGTAAAAATATGCCAAAATATTATTCACTAGGTTTAAAATTTGTTCAATATAACATTGACCCTTTTTTTTTGCCATAAATTCTAGCCATAGAATATGATTTTTAATTAAATACACAAATGTTTCTGAAAAAAATTAAATGAGAATTTTTATTAAACTTTAATAAAATATTAAATTTTAGAATAATTAGAAAAAATTTTAAACAAGTTGAGGAACACAACCGACTTTTCACCAAAGAAATATAAAATAATAAATAATTACAAAATGTGATGATAGATGGCGATAGGTGTCTGCGTGCTGCGGAAACTATGTTGTAATTATTTTACTTTTGGTTTTGCTGACAACTATATTCAGGTAAGATGTTAGCGTTGCACAAATATTGCCCTTCAAGTTTTTTAATTATCAGTGTTAGAGTTTATTTTGATTGTTACTCGGTGTAAATGTTTTATTATATTTGACCAGGAGTGCCTGGTCACGTGTGTGTGTTTGATTGTATATATAGTGTGCTTGGAAATAAAATGTGTGTTAAGTTGAGCTTTTGTGAGACTCGTGCTTTCGCAATAGTTAGAGCTTGGAGAGCACGCTTCATTTAGAAGAAGACCTCTGCGCTGCCTATACCTCTGGGTGAAGAGTGAACAAAGGAGAACCAGCCAAAGAAGAAGATTGGCTAACATTTTGGTCCCTCGAGCCGGATTATATAATAAGGTTAAAGTTATAAAGATAAAGAAGTTGAAGAAGATAAAGATAAAGAAGGCTTATGCAAATTTAAGCAAGATTAGAACAAAGAAGAATTTATGTAAATAAGTTTTTAAGAAAGTTTTGCAAATTGGATTAACCCTTAATTACTCGCGTCGAGACACAGGTCTCACCTAAAATTTTAATCGAAAAAATAAATACGATTTTCGAGTCCAAATAATTTGTAAGTTTTTGTAGCTTAAGATAGCATCGAAATAAATATTTCAGACCATTTGTTCTATCGCTTGGCCCCTAGAAGGAAGAAAAATAAAACAAAAAAGCCACCGCCGAGACCAACGTCTCGACGCGAGTACTTGCGTAATAATTTTGGTTTAGGTTTCATTTTCCGGCTGGCTCTATCTTCGTAAAACAGTAAGTTATTGTTCTTCTTCTAAGTATATATTTTGTTCCTAAATATCCTAAATTCTCTCTCTCTGTCTCTCTTAGGTATTTAGAATTTATTTATTTTTATTCAATATTTTAATACTAAATATTTCCTAAAATATATATTATATTATAAAAAATGGCTAGTACTTCTGAGAGGAATCAGAGTGAATCCGACATGGATTGCGATGAAATAATTTGTGATTTATCCGATACTTCTGATACCGAAATTTATAGTTATCATGACACAGTCTCTGAACAGAATTCAGAGGCGAATGAAGAATTACCAAATGATGATTCTGAATTTTATTTTGGAAAGGATGGTGTCACAAAATGGAAAAAGACAATGTGGCAGAAAACCCAGATTCGTACAAGAAGTGTAAATATAATTTCTCAATTGCCAGGGCCTAAATCTGAAGCAAAATTGATAGAATCTGAATCGGATGCATTTACAAAAATAATTGATAATGAATATGGTACAAAAAATTGTAGATTGTACGAATGCTTATATGAGCAATATCAAAGAACATTTCTCTAGAGAAAGAGATGCCAAATTAACTACTGTAACAGAAATCCTAGCTTTATTTGGACTTTTGATAATGTCAGGTGTCAAAAGAGCTGCTCATTTAACTTATAAAGAGCTATGGGCGGTGGATGGCTCCGGAGTAGAAATTGTGAGAGCAATTATGTCACAAGAACGTTTTTTATTTCTTCTACGTTGCCTGAGATTTGATGATATTACAACAAGGAAAGAACGAAAAAAGCTGGACAAACTTGCTCCAATTAGAGAATTTGTAGAAGCCTTTGTATATAACTGTAAAAAGCTCTATACTCCAGGTGAATATAATACAATTGATGAGAAGCTCATTCCATTTCGTGGCAGGTGTGGCTTTAGACAGTATATGCCCAACAAACCTGCAAAATATGGGCTCAAAATTTATACCATTAGTGATGCAAGAACATTTTACACCTTTAATTTTGAAATATATTGTGGAAAACAACCCGATGGTCCATATAAAATAAGTAATTCACCCGATGATATCGTGAAAAGATTGATCACTCCAATATCTGGGACAAGCCGAAACATAACAACAGACAATTGGTACACTAGTTATAAATTATCCCAAGATATTCTTACAGAACATAAACTCACTTTAGTTGGCACTTTGAAAAAAATAAATGAAAAGGAAATCCCTAAAATATTTCTGCCCAATAGGAATAGACCAAACTATAATAGTATATTTGGCTTCACTCAGAATACCACCCTTGTATCTTATGTCCCAAAAAAGAGCAAGGCTGTTCTATTGCTCTCAACAATGCACTCAACTCCCACAATTGACGAAGAAAGTGGATTCAAATTAAAACCTGAAATTGTAACATTTTATAATTTGACTAAAGGCGGGGTTGACATGGTGAACCAAATGTGTGGAACTTATTCTGTTGGCCGTCGAACCAACAGATGGCCTCTATGCTTATTTTTCGACCTACTAAATGTTGCAGGCATAAATTCAGAAATAATATTCAAGTCTTTAAATATAAATTCACCTCGAGTTCCAAGAAGAATCTTTTTGAAAAACATTTCCCTACAATTATTCCAGGATCATTTAAAAATTCGATCCCAATTGAAAAACTTGCCAAGAAGTCTCCATGACCTGATAATATTGCATTGCAAGAAAGCTGAAAGTCCAGAGGTAAGTTATATATATTTCATAAAATTATTTAAAATGATAAACATAACAATATTTTGTTTACCACAGATCGAAATGAGTGTAGAGTCAGAACCTAAGAAGCGAAAACGGTGCTATGTTTGCCCAAGTACTGTCTGTTTTCTTACAATGTCCTTTTATTTTGTCATTTAACATAGTGGATAAAAGTGCATTAGTAAATTTTGGAAAAAGTGCTTAAATGTAGGATACTTTCCTGATAAATGGAAAAGTGTAGAGGAACTAATTATTCCAAAACTAGATAAATCTGATATTAACAACTTTAAGAGCTATAGACCATTATGTTTAAACTCTAACATTTTGAGTTTTATGAAAATTCTAATCTACTCAGCAACCCTCAACATGGATTCACAAAATCACGATCAACTACCACGACATTAACTGAAATGGTGGAAATAGCTCTCGAACATAAATTAAAGAATACACAGCCATAATTACAGTTGATATAAGCTGAGCTTTTGACAATGCCTGGTGGCCAAAAGTGATAAAGAGACTGGATGTCCATGCTTCGATTATTATACTAATACAATTTGTGAAAATGAGATATTCTTCCTCAATAAAAATTACTAAAAAACTAACTAAAGGATGTCCACAAGGAGGACCACCATCTCCCACATTATGGAACATACTGATTGAAGAATTGTTAAACACCAATCTGGATGATAACATTGAAACTGTTGGCTATGCTGAAGACATAACTATAATATGCTGGAACAAAAGCCATGACAAACTAAAGACAACAATGTATGTGTATAGAACTTTTACACTCATTAATGATACAGCTAAAAGAAAGATAGAAATTAATAACATCAAAAAAGAACTAATCAATGAAGATTTTCCCATCAAATTGATAAATAGAATAATATAAGACATGAACCAAAAATTTGAGAATAATACTTCAATGCAAAATCTAAAGTGCAAAAATAAAGAAACCAAATTTATCACATTGCCATTTTAAACCAAAAGTTTGAAAGAAATTTCACTAATATATTCAAAAAGCATCAAAAAATAAAAATTGCATTAAACCATGTAACCCTATCTCTCAATATATCAACAACCATAAGAACACTCATTTACCAAAAAGAGCAGGTTTAATTTATGAAGTGAAATGTGACCAATGCTATGTAGGACAAACATCCAGAACTTTAAAAGAAAAAATGAAAAACCATGAATATGCTCTGAAATGGGATAAAATTGAGAATTCTGCACTTGTGAACATAGAAAAAGCACAGGGCATAATAATTTTAACCTAAAAGAAACAAAGATACTAGATTAAGAGAAAATTTATTTTGAGAGACAATTTGAAGAAGCCTTTTTCATTCAAAAGAAATGTGCTCAAATTAACAGAATGGAAGAAAGAGGAAATATAAATGATATTTATAGATATGCTTTTAATTATATCTAAAAAAAAGTTTTTTTCTACTTTTAATTCTAAGAATAATATTCTGTGTTTCTCAGACAACTATCTTCTTCTTATCTGCCATCTTGTTTATACACTTGATAACAGTAACTACAAGGAGGAATCAATAAATAAGGTGAATTATCTAATTTCTTAAAAATTAAAAAAGCAAAAATAATTTAAACCACAGAATATTAAAATATAACATCGAGAGACTATTTAAGGTGTTCTGTTCTTTTTTTCCCACACGCGGCATGAGACTTATAAATAAACTAAAATGGAAGCTGCCTTGAAGGATTGCACCATGCTTGAACAACGTGCAGTTACTCGTTTCTTGAATGCAGAAGGTATTCAAACATCTCAAATATGCCAAAGAATGAAAAATATCTATGGTGAGTCTTGTTTGTCTCTAAAAAACATTTATAAATGGGTTAACTAGTTCAAAAATGGACGAATTACATGTTCCTCAGGTCTCAACGTTCGGCCGGTAAAGTTTTGTTAACAATTTTTTGGGTTGTTGATGGACCAATCTGTCTTAATTTTTTATCCTCAAGGCAACGTATGAACAGCAACCTTTATTGTGACATTCTTGTAAATAAGCTAAAGCCCGGTATAAGAAACAAAAGAAGAGGGAAGCTTAGTAAAGGTGTTCTCTTCCTTCATGATAATGCAAGGCCGCATACATCAAGTAAAACTGTATCTACAATCATTAAATTAGGTTTTGAAGTTTTAAAACATCCTGCCTATAGTCCAGAACTAGCCCCCTCTGACTATTTCCTTTTTGGACTACTAAAGAAGGAGTTAAAGGGAAAGCGATTTGACTCGGATGAAGATTCCAGAAAGTGGTGCAAGATTTTTTCACACGCTTCCTAAGAGTGCCTATAAAGAGTGTATTTACAAGTTGCCAGAATGATGGAGACGATGTATAGAAAGCCAAGGTGATTATTTTGAATAAATCAAGTCCTAATTTTTAATATCGTTCTTATTTTTTTAAATAAATTATAATTTACCTTATTTATTGATTCCACCTTGTATTTAAAACATGCTGTGGTAAAATTTCTCATTCAATACTTTTGTCTGAAGATGGTAACACTGTTACGTCACACACTATTTATTTATTTGGTCTTATTACCTTGAGTTTATATATAACTCCATACATACCAAACCTCTCCTTATAACAACAGATTATTTACAGGAACAAAATTCTAAAGACCCAAGTTTTTAGGAAGGTTTACCACATACAGTCGAAGTAATGGAAGCTTTGGTTGAGAATAATAGTGATTGATAGAGAGAGATGGTCTTTCTGCCGCCTTAAAAAAGTGAATGATTTGGCCATGGTAAGGCAGTGGTGAAGGTGATGATTAAAAAAATTGAAAAAGTGAATTGTCCGAATGGGAGAATAAAGAAAAATTGGTGCTAATGCTCGAACCCGGCCATGAATAAAAATAATAATAATTGAATTGATGAGACACCCACCGTTTTTTTCTCTTCTAATATCCCAAACAGTCAATTTCAATCAATATAAGTCTATTCATATTGTAAATATAAAACTGCTCCCATGCATGAACCTCTATGGTTGGTAAATATGATAGAAAAACAAGAGATTTCCAATCAAAATAACCCCATAGACATGAACATGCTCAAGTCCATTTCAAATACAATATACCCCATAATATTGAGTGTGCATTATAGCTGATCCAATTTAAAAGCAGTAACATATATATTTCATACTACAGAACATTACTCTCTAAGACACCTCTGTCTTAACATTATATTCCATTAACAAGGGAAGAGGGAGCTGACCCCTAAAGATGAAGAAAGCTAGATGTGCACAACTGGTGTGAAGACTGGAACAAACACAGACAGGGAACATTCCAAGAATATAAAAACTAATATCATAAATACAACTGAAATAGCTACAAGTGCAGATAGAAAATGACAAGAATAAATGATAGTTTTAATATGAAAAATACCAAAGAAAGTGATTAGAAGATAATTTTTCAATTGATTTTCTGTGTAATAATCTTAAAAGTCTTCAAAACTTTATTAATTTTTCCTTTCTGTCTTAACATAATTTAATTTATAATTAGCCAATATAATAAATTTTCTATTATAAAGTTTGTATCTACGTATATACTAAATACACTTTGTACCAGAAAGGGGCACCTCTCCCTTTAAAAGTACATAAAAACAACTATATACTTTATATATTACAACACAAATATAAAGGGAGCCTCCTTCTGGTACAAGAATCTTCCCACAATGTTGTAAATTATCTAAAATATAAAGTTGGCCAAAAGATAGGTCATTAAATACAAGGTGTTAGAAGGCCATCCTATGGAACAATTTGGTGGAGTTTCTTTTCATCTTCCCACCACAATGGGTAGTAAATTGTTGGAAATGCCTGGCTCATCAGTTCACTATTGTATTGGGTTGTTTCTACTACAATTAGACATCATTGAGAGACTGTCTCTACACCTTAGTTCCATAATTACCTTTGAACCCAACAACCTGATACAATAGTCTGGTAGAATCTGGATGGGTGGACTTACCACATTTCCTATAAGTTTATATTGCTGTAATAAAACTCCTTTTTAGTGTTTAGATTCTTATAGAGCTCATAAATAATTTGCATTTGCTTTATATGACTGTAAATATAAAAGTAATATTAAAGTCAATAATAATCAGTAGCCAAGTTGGCGCATATATAAACAAAAGGAATAACTCTTTTGCATAAATATATATGTTGTTTAGTTTGTAATACAATAAATACATTAAGTTTTAGTCTGCTTAATGTGGTTGTGTTAGTTTTTAATTAATTCTGATGGGTTCTCCGGTTTGGATAGTTGAAAAGGGAGGATACACGATGTGACTTATTAAAGTCTCCTTACTTAAGTATATATATATATAGCAATTTAGGCCAACAACCCCATGTATATAACCCGCAGCAAGACCTTAATGTTGTATAATAGCAGCACAGCTGTCAGTGATGCACTATCGGCATATGTCTTTACATCATCACATGTAATACAATTTGTGCAAATAGGATAAAAAAATAAATAAAAAAGAAAAAGGGAAAAAAAACTCTGTAATTGATTAAGAGTTGAGCTAAAGCAAGGATTGAGCATATAATATTGTCAGTACAATGGTCTAAAGATGGAAACAGCTGCGACACTATTATACAATTTCATCAGATATCCCACGAGATCGTTATTAAATTGGGCAATCTATAAAACACTGAAACACAGACACTCGCGGCAATGTATGTGGCCGGTAATTTATGGGAGACTTGATTATTAGTAACATTCCCTTCAAATAGGTGATAAACATACAACATTTCATTTAAACAATTGGAATAGCACCATAAGGCAAGTTATGTATGAAATAGGTAACAGAGGAGACAAGAAAATTTCTCTAGATATTTATTTAAATATCTTAAAATTTGGGAACATGTCTAAACTGACGAGATATGCTATTTACATAGTAAAATTTAGGTAGAGGTGACCTGAAGTTACTTTATAGCCCTTTAGGGCCCATGCGAAATCTAGGTTGGCTACTACACAAAAGGGGGGGGGAACCTAGATCTCCATCTATTCTAGCGGGACAAATATACGAACCCTAACACTCCTTTTTAAGTCACTTAAAGCCCTTTAGGGCCCATTCAGAATCTAAATAGATTAGCTTCTGTTCGAAAAATAAAAGGGGGGGGCTAAGCCATAATGGCAAGGGGCTTACCTTCTCTCGAAAGCGGCGGCAAGGTCTGGTCTCCTCTACGTCTCAGGCCCGTCTAAAAATCGTCCTTCTCACTGAGCGACTCCGATCGAATCCCCTCTTTTGGCAAAGAACCTTCTTTTATATCATCTCATTCTCCATTTTCATTCGCCGAAAGAAACACCAATCAAAATGGCCAACGGCTCCAGTATCAATTTCATAGACGCCCCAGGCCTCTCCCCTTCAAAATAGAACATATAGTATTACCAAAACAAAAAAAATCTAAAGAGAAAAACAACCCCTGCGGTAGTGTAAGATTTCAGACTCCAGCCTCCCGTCTTTCCACATGGGTTGAAATACAACCCTCCCTTTTTCTCGGGATGGTATATATATCGCCCCCCCGTCTTGGCTAAAATTGACCCAGGCCCTTTTTACCTGGACTGTAATGTGATGCTTTCCTTTCTCTGGAAGGATATTTTATAAGTTTCAGTCTTTAGAGATCTTCCTTCTCCATTTTTCTCCTTTTTTTTTTTTTTTTTTTTTTTTTTTTTTCTGGTCACCTTTACCTAAATTTTTGGTGAGGGGAATATATGTACATATGAAACAACAGTTTCCAGCTCGGATGTCTCTGGATGTCTTCTTCTTTACCAGGCATCAGCTTTCAGCATGGAAGTCTGGTGTCACCAAGTGTCTAAGTTTCTGGGCAAAAAAAAAATGGTCTGTAAGTCTATGTGGGAGGGAAGCCATGTATCCATTTGATTTGATTATACATACGCCTTCTGTTGGGGTATGGTTACAAAAACGTGCCCCAACAATCCTCCCCCTGCCAAGTAATGGACAAATGCGTTTGTGCTATTCATTATTCATCTGCCTTTCATCAGTTACTATGAAAGCAGGCCCATTTCTAGCAAAATGCATTTTCCATTACTAGGTGAAGTCAGGTGTACCGAAACCTATAGGGAAGATAAGGCTAATCAAAATGATGGTATGCTATTCTAGATGTTTATTATTCCGAACATTAGTGGGCATTGTGCATCCTGGCAAAGGGTTTTTTTATGTGCTATTATTCTGTCAGAACACTGTTATCAAAATAGGTTATTGGGGACAGTCATATCATATGTATGGAAGTAAGCAAGGTCATCTGTCTTACCATTCATGGGTATATATACCACCCTTCCACTTTCTTCTTTGGTCTTGAGGAGTAGGCCTTCCTAGTGGTAAGTCCTCTCAACCCCATCCTTGCCTCTTGGGGTACTGGATTCATTGCTACCTTCTTTCTGCTAACAATACAGTTAGGACATTTCCCTATTACATATTATATATAAAAAATTGGGCGCCAAGAAGTCGTTTAGAAATAACTGACTAGTCCAACTCCTAAAACATGCCAGCATCTTTATTTTCGTACCAATCAAGACATTCGTGTGGTATAGTTATATATATATACAATCAAAGGAAAGGATAATTATAGTTAGCTGAAAGAAATATCTTGGTACATAATGATTAGCCTATGACATGATGACTTTTGCTAAATAAAAAAAAAAAGGTTACAGAAAACAAATTGTGAAAGTAATTATTAAATAAGGCACGAAATATGTAATGATAAAATGAATCCTTCCATGTTATATGATGGGTATAATATATATATTGAAGAAAACACGTATCATGCAGATAGTGATTAAATATGATAAAAATCATCCCATGATAGATGATAAAAGAAAACTACTACAAGATTATATATGGTGACAAAATATATATAATTAAATATTTAATATAAATATTAATATCATGAATGTCAAAATAAAATTGTTGAAATGAATAGTATATGACTATAATATAATATATATGATATAAAAATAATAGCATATTGAAAAAGAAAATGTAAACATAATATATATTTGTGCGCTGAAGGTTCAAGGTTTAGTATCTCAGTTAAGTTTCAATCTTATCCAGTCTGGAATCACGAGTTGGTCACTGGGTAATATTCGTCTATCCCGATCCTACTGGAGGGTGGGTTCTCTCTTGTGTGTTAGATTCCTCAAATTGCAATACTCTCTCAACCCAGATGGGAACGTCATTTAGAATCTTGGTCAAATGGAACATAGCCCAGACCTCTATTAAACTACACAGTCCATTTAAATCTAGGGTGACAACCGTATGAAGAGAATTTCTTTTCTGTTTTGGCAGAGCGACTAATCAATTTCTACTATTTTGTTTGTGGCTCCGTTTACCTTGTCTCTGGGGTGTGTACAGTTCAGCTACCTCCCCCTTCCAAGAAATTCATATTACTTTCATCTACTAATATACCCTCTATTCATTGACCTGAATCCTACAAATCTACATCTTATAAATTTGAGTTTTATCAATCTGAAATTTTGGTTCTTTTTACAAATTCCTTCAGAATTCTACTCCTTGTATAACTGCTCTTAATCCTACTGTCCTCAATACAGCACTTCTAAAACTTTGACTCATTGGCTCGTTCTGGTGTCTCGTTCGCGGTCCTTATAGTTAACTAATACTTTAAAATCTTATCCTAACATGGAACGAGTCTAAACTCGTTGAAGGTCCTAATAATTACTTATTCTGTCTCTCGAATCGGTCTTATGCTCGAATTCATTCCAACAAAACGTATGGCAGGGCGAATCCTTTATTAGAAGAAACTTCCGCTAGCTATGGGGGATCAAACTGGTACCAAAAAAAAATTCAATAGACGGGAACACTTCGTCTAGAATAACTGGGCAATCTCTGCCTACATGCCAATCTTACAGGACCTCCCGTCTGCAACACCCTCGCTCCAGCCACGCTAAAAGCGTCGAAATTACGGTGTCAGATCGGTCACCCAAGGTCGCGCCGTTATACCCCAGGCTATACGGCATGGCTAAAACAAATCCCCCATCCTGCATAAAATTCAATCTATACCTCTTCGTTTCCTCTTGCGAGGAGGAGTTGAGTGGGAAATTCGGCTTGATCCTTGCCTTCCACTATCTCCAAGTCTGAGGGTCGGGATAGGGATCATTTATCCACAATCCTTAGAATTCAAGCTAAGCTAAGATAAAAGAAAATCAAAGGAAAATTATACCCCCTAACGAGGGACCTAACAAAAGGGAGCGAATATTTTCTAACTAGATAGAGTTGTAGTTGTCCTGTTTGAGGCTTCTCGGTCCTAACAAAATTCGAAATAAAAAATAAAATAAAATAAAATCGATCCTATTAAAGTCCTTAATCCTAATCTAATGTATTTTGGGCTCACAGTATAATAGTTTTTAACCTTCTACACATTCATTATTCCAATTCTTTCATACACCCTCCCCCCTATCATTCGCGGAATGCACTCATACTAAAGTTAAAAGCTGCTACAAAGGCCAAAATACTCGTTTATCAATATCAATAGATCCTAACAAATAATAACATATTTCAGGACACAATGTGAAATCAAATAAAATAATAAAACTAAAACAAATTGGGAACTAAAGCCCTATGTTACTCAAAAGAAATGCCTCTGTACAAGCTCTATATATACTAATACTTTATACTCGATAAATGATTGTTAACAATAATTGTTAACAATTCTAAATAATCTGGAAGCTAACCTACCTAAAAAAAAATCAGTGTAACTTCAAAAACTACCCTTGCCTTGACACTAAGCGATTTTTCACGACAATTCTATAAAGACATACACAAATTATAATGGCGAATAAAGGACCATTAAACGTGACACCTCATAAAAGCGGGATTGAGTCACTCCCCTAGCCACCGTGGGTGAAGTCACTTTCTTCCTACTTCACCTTGCGTCTGTCCCCTTTGCAGTAGTCCGACCTCAACACTCTATTGAAAGATGGATTTATAGGGTTTACGATTCACTACCCAACACTAACATTCTCAAGTGCTTTCCGAGGATCGACTACGATCTGGGCCTACTTAACTTCTACCCCTGGCTTAGGGTCCCTACACTTCACAACTTTACTCTGAAAGATTGACCTTTCATGTCCTCATTAGAAACCTATTTCAAAGCTACTACCTGAAGGCCAGGGATTATAGGGTTTCTGAATTACCCAACACAAGCCATAGGATGCCTATTAGGTTTGTTGTTTTAGACATAGCCCCCCTCTAAGTTGTGATTTCCTACACCTTCCTTCACCTATTACTCCTGATAATAACTAAAATTTCATATTTACACTAAATAGTTAATTCACAATGGTATACATTATTCTCATTGGTCTTTGAAACTCGGGTTTTAACAAGAAATAGTTTGTATTAAAAAAAAAAAAGGAATCCTAATGAAGCTCTACTTTAAAAAAAAAAAGGTTTTAAAAAAAAAAAGGTTGAAATCTCTAAACTTCTCATTCTATCGAGCTGATTCTCCGTACACACTCCAAAATCCTAGTTAGAGGCGACAGTCTAAGCAGAATTTACACTGTGTGGGCCTTTTCACCCTTGTAGACCTGCGTAAAGTTAAACTGTTCACACTAACTCTGTCAACTTCCTCTCGTCTCATTACTTCTGAGTTCGCTCTGGTTGTCACCCCTTGTTGGATAAAATTGTAACATAACAATAAAAAGAAACTAAAATTTTCCTAAATCATATCCTGACAGGTTGTACAAGCTCTTCAAAACGGTGTGTCATATTAAAACAAGGTTGTGAGACAACTCTTAATTATATACTATACTAAAAATGAGGCTGAGCCAATTCTACACTAGGAGAACACGAAAACCCAAGATGTAGTCCTTGTAGCGAGCATGGAGCCCTATCACAAAACCCGAAGTGCAAGGAGGACAGAGTTTCCTGGTATTCCCTCTTATCTGGCACGACCGGTCGGGGTGAACAGTCGCGTCACGTGAAAGGAGGAAATATCTGAGTTCCCCCCTCTTGCTCTAGCTATTGGGTCGATTTGGCTCATGTAAATAGTAACTCTTATACTATATCTAAAATCTCTCATATAACTTATTAAATAAAACGGTGTAAAAAACGGTGTTCTATACAAGGATAAGGTTGTGACAACTTTCTCAAAATACACACTAATATTAAAACAAACTGTGAAGATCTTTAAAGATGGCAACAAACACTACAGTAAGGTTGTGAGACGGTATTCTGCACAAAGACAAGGTTGAGACAAATAACACACAAACCCTGAAACATGGTGTTAAAGCTCCTTTCAACACTTAGCACTAGAACACATGTTTTAAAAAAAAAAACTGCAAACTGTTTAAAGTTCACCATAACACTAAGACCTATTTGCTATTTAATATATAACCTAATATTGTAATTAATAAATACCTATCTATATTAAATAGTGTATACAATCGCTGAAACTTATGTAAATCAGCTTACACAAACCCCCAGTGCATAATATGTCTTATTTTAAAAGAAATAGTTCTATCGAGGCGATATTGCGGTCGACAGCTACGCTTTATACATTAAATGTACTTTCTTCTATCAACCTTTATCTACTATTTACAAAACTCTTTATCCAACCCTTTCCAATTCTTTCTCTTTCAACATCTTTCTGCATCTCTCTATCTCTTTCTCATCAACATTCAACGCTTTCTCACTCATTTTATCACTTTCAACACCTCTTTCATCACCTCTCTCTCATCTCTCTTCCATCATTTTCTACACATTTCACTGCCTTTTCATCCCTCTGGTGTTTCCTCGAAACCCGTCATCGGGATCTGGATCCCGATCTATTATCACTCATAATTTTGGACTATTAATTATTACTAGTGTAATATTATTCCAACAGCCTATGACCTTTAAGCTTTATAACTCCATATACACTCGGCGGGGTAGTTACCTTGTTAAGAAAACCTATAATGTCATAGATCATTTAGAGAGAGAACATAACAAATTTGTGCGAATAGTTTGCTTCAACTATTGATTGTAAGCCTATTAAACTCGTTCTCTCTAGGTTGGCTCGCTCATTAATCTTCAATCTACGTTCAATAGTCATATTGAGTTCTCATGGATGCTAGATGTAAACTGTATCAAAATAGTGTAGTTTTCTAGTTTCCGAATTATATGACAGTTAGAAAAAAAAAAGAAACAAACATTCTGGAAATATCTCGCACTGGCTACTATTAAAAAAATTGAATGGGGTACAGCTCTGATCTTACAGGATACCTCATGGCTCATAGAATTGAATCGCTCATTTCTCACTAAAATATTCACACAGGGTATGGAGGTCTCCAGCGGTTCTATAGCTATTGGTCAACTAAATTAATTAATGGCAGGAATTGAAGCTAGTTTAAATGCTCGTGTGCTGTTTTGTCATGCGTCTTTATGTCATCTGCAAAGGAAAGTGTCGCCTCAAAGGACCTAATTCTGGGACTAACATCGCTGCACATTTCAGGAAGGAGTGGTCGTCCATACAATAGCAAGATATCATTTTGCTGCCAATGTACAATGTTGAGCATTTTCCATGTCGTCATTTTGTCGATCCCCAATCTTCTAGGGTGTTTCTTTAAGCATTTCTTGATATCGTTTAATGCTTTATGCGATCCCGCCCGGCATTCAATAAGTATTATTTGATCGTACCATCTCCAGGAGACCATCCCATTGCGGCCGAATCATTTCCACCCAACTTATAACGCCGTCCATATCGCGTAATTGAAATTAGTGTAAAACTCGAAGAATAAGACCTTAATCTCTTAATTCTTTACTAATTTCAGTTGGCTCAACATAAATCTTCTCAATTATTAATTTAGTACAGTGGCGTGACATGTCACACTTCTTCTAGTTCTTTCGCAAGCTCGATTAATCCCAGTGGAAACCCGTCCAGGCGTCAATCCCGTGCTAACCCGTCATGCATGACTTCAAATTTGGAAATTATTAGACCTGAATATTTGCAGTGGCATCTGCTTCCACTGAAAGTATTTAAGACACAAGGCTGCCTCTTATCTTGTTTAAATCACTGTCTTTACTCCCATATGCCTGTGTTAACTTTAACCATGACCTTATCAATTCTCAAAATTCTGCCTATCGAATATCCTGAGGATCAATGTTCTTCTTGTCTACGGCGGATTAACACAATAATTGTTCTCTAGAGTTATCTGCGTCGAGTGGTCAGTCTGTACTACTAATTCTCCACTCTAACTCCAGGATTCCTTTATCTACTCAGGCTGTTCAAAAATTTTCAAGACAGTTGTTCAAATCCCCAATGATAATCTGCTAAATTTCGATAATTATTGGAATTCTCATTAAACAGAATAACTACACCTTTCTGACACAGAAATATCCAGCATCAAGATATAGCGCACCGTCCAATTTCTTTATTTCAAGACGGTGTCAAATTACAACTGAAGGAACATACTAAACATATAACTGGTTTAAATTTCATGTAATCTCATCATGCCTTCTGCTGGCAAATATTTACTGTAAAAATTCAATACTATCAAGATGGTTTTATTTGTCTTCATCTAAAAAAAAAATGTTTCAGAAATAGAGTCTTGGAAATCTCTACTAAAGACAAAATTTATACATTTGTCAATTCAGGATAACCTTCCCTTGTCAGAGTGTATACAGCTGCCAAGCCAAAATACGCAGGGGAGACAGGAAGGAGAGTCAGCAATAGAATATATGAACATAGACGCAACGTTATTAATCAAGACAATAGGTCTCTAATTTTCCAATACTGCAAAGGAACAGGTCACACTTTCGCATTAGGAGAACCTAGAATACATTCAGAAATCAATGATAATATTAAGGTTTTGCCACAAACAATGTGAATCGTAAAAGACAGCGGCGAGAGATGCGGTATACACCGCCTCAACATAACTTTCATTGCCTGATAAAATGCCAGTGAAACGGAAAGCGTAAATTAAAATTCACGATTTATAATAGACTGTTAATCTCAGGATGCGTGGACTACTTCACCAATACTTAAAATAGTATGGCTTTTCATTAGGTATATATTTCTAAAGTATAGGGGAAGAAACATATACTAAATTCGAGCCCCGCGGCGGGCGACATTGATGGGTTCCCGGTTTGGATAGTTGAAAAGGGAGGATACACGATGTGACTTATTAAAGTCTCCTTACTTAAGTATATATATATATAGCAATTTAGGCCAACAACCCCATGTATATAACCCGCAGCAAGACCTTAATGTTGTATAATAGCAGCACAGCTGTCAGTGATGCACTATCGGCATATGTCTTTACATCATCACATGTAATACAATTTGTGCAAATAGGATAAAAAAATAAATAAAAAAGAAAAAGGGAAAAAAAACTCTGTAATTGATTAAGAGTTGAGCTAAAGCAAGGATTGAGCATATAATATTGTCAGTACAATGGTCTAAAGATGGAAACAGCTGCGACACTATTATACAATTTCATCAGATATCCCACGAGATCGTTATTAAATTGGGCAATCTATAAAACACTGAAACACAGACACTCGCGGCAATGTATGTGGCCGGTAATTTATGGGAGACTTGATTATTAGTAACATTCCCTTCAAATAGGTGATAAACATACAACATTTCATTTAAACAATTGGAATAGCACCATAAGGCAAGTTATGTATGAAATAGGTAACAGAGGAGACAAGAAAATTTCTCTAGATATTTATTTAAATATCTTAAAATTTGGGAACATGTCTAAACTGACGAGATATGCTATTTACATAGTAAAATTTAGGTAGAGGTGACCTGAAGTTACTTTATAGCCCTTTAGGGCCCATGCGAAATCTAGGTTGGCTACTACACAAAAGGGGGGGGGAACCTAGATCTCCATCTATTCTAGCGGGACAAATATACGAACCCTAACACTCCTTTTTAAGTCACTTAAAGCCCTTTAGGGCCCATTCAGAATCTAAATAGATTAGCTTCTGTTCGAAAAATAAAAGGGGGGGGCTAAGCCATAATGGCAAGGGGCTTACCTTCTCTCGAAAGCGGCGGCAAGGTCTGGTCTCCTCTACGTCTCAGGCCCGTCTAAAAATCGTCCTTCTCACTGAGCGACTCCGATCGAATCCCCTCTTTTGGCAAAGAACCTTCTTTTATATCATCTCATTCTCCATTTTCATTCGCCGAAAGAAACACCAATCAAAATGGCCAACGGCTCCAGTATCAATTTCATAGACGCCCCAGGCCTCTCCCCTTCAAAATAGAACATATAGTATTACCAAAACAAAAAAAATCTAAAGAGAAAAACAACCCCTGCGGTAGTGTAAGATTTCAGACTCCAGCCTCCCGTCTTTCCACATGGGTTGAAATACAACCCTCCCTTTTTCTCGGGATGGTATATATATCGCCCCCCCGTCTTGGCTAAAATTGACCCAGGCCCTTTTTACCTGGACTGTAATGTGATGCTTTCCTTTCTCTGGAAGGATATTTTATAAGTTTCAGTCTTTAGAGATCTTCCTTCTCCATTTTTCTCCTTTTTTTTTTTTTTTTTTTTTTTTTTTTTCTGGTCACCTTTACCTAAATTTTTGGTGAGGGGAATATATGTACATATGAAACAACAGTTTCCAGCTCGGATGTCTCTGGATGTCTTCTTCTTTACCAGGCATCAGCTTTCAGCATGGAAGTCTGGTGTCACCAAGTGTCTAAGTTTCTGGGCAAAAAAAAAATGGTCTGTAAGTCTATGTGGGAGGGAAGCCATGTATCCATTTGATTTGATTATACATACGCCTTCTGTTGGGGTATGGTTACAAAAACGTGCCCCAACAATTCTACGAAGACAAGTTAATGTCACAATGACATACTTTGAGAAAATATATTTATTGAAATACATTATTAAAATATAAAAAAAGGCAACATTCATCAAAAAAATATTTAGTCAATACAACTTTAGAAACTCACTTTCTGGTGTAAATTATATCTGCTAAAACACACACACTCGGAGGAAAATTAGAACTATAAATAGTTTCAAAATTGATTGATAGATGGCGGTACTAATCCACGTTTCTCTTCCTGTCGAGATAACTTTGTTTTTGCGATTATGAAATTGGATGAAACATGTAAGTTTATTTTATTTTTCTTTGGCTTTATTTTATAATATTCTTCAAAATTTTTCTTTAAATCTTGATTAGGTGTTTTCTAAACATGCTAAAACCTAAAGAAAGTCTATTTATTTATTATGCTAATATATATACGTATTATGAAAATAAAATTTTATATTTTATATGTGATGTTTGCAAAATAATTATTCACTAGTTTTAAAGATTGCTTGATATAACATTGACCCATTTTTGCTACATAAATTCCAGCAATATTATTTCTAGTTAAATACACAAAGATTACTAACAAATTTTGAACATTAAATTGGATATATTATTAAGCTTTAATGAAATATTAAATTTCAATATAAAATTGTGCAACAAATTGAGGAACACTACCGACTTTTAAACAAAGTAACATAAACAATAATTTATAAATAGTTACAAAATATGATGATAGATGTTTGCGTGCTGCGTACACTACATTGTAATTATTTTACTTTTGGTTTGCCATCAAGTACATTTAGGTAAAATATTAGTGTTTATATTTATATATATTTTCCCCTTTTTTAATTTTTAGCTTTTTTAAAATTGAATTTTTGTTTCAATAATTTTAACTATAAAATTAACGTGTAAATTTTGAATCAAATTTTCATTTAATAAACAACCCTATGGCGAGTAACTAAAACGATTTTATCATAGAAAGTTTTGACAATGAATTTTTAACTTTACAAAATTAAAAAGAGCATTTTATATATTTGTGATATTTAGCTAATTATAAATAGAATAAGTGTAATAAATTATTTTAAACAATATAAAATAAACTAATGTGTTAACATTATATCTTTGTACTTAATTATAGAAACATTTAATTAACAGAAATTAATTTTAACCTCTTTGAGAGTGTGGCTTACTTTGGGTTGTTTTCTTACAATGTCCTTTTATTTTGCCATTTAACATAGTAGATAAAAGTGCCTTAGTAAATTTTGGAACAAAGGAAAAATTACAAATACTATTTTGAAATAGGTGAATAAATTAAACAGGGAGAAAGTGAACAAAGTTTTAGAATGAAAAAAATGCGGAAATTTTTATTTAAAATATCATCTTTTAAAGGTAAAATTTAGTGTTTATTTACCTTCCAGCTAGCACCCTATTTAGTTAACATTCTAGCTGCTCAATCTTCTTAGACATTCATGTCTTTCCTGTATTTTATTTCAAATAACAAAATGTTACTTTATAAAGCAACCCTCTGTTTATTCCAGTAACTAGCAGTTAGGTTTAAATTGGGACCAGGATGGACAAAAATTGAAGAAAGTTGGTGCCGAGTCTCATTGTAACTTTTATGAATGGTACACATTAGCTAATTACAGCCATGGTGTTCTGAGAGTCAACCTGTTGTGTTTTTAGTAATAAATTATTTTTTTAAACAAGAATTGTCCATGAAAGTTTGTCAACTTATTGATGGTGTCAAATTGTTGTTTGGTGAAATTAATGTTTAGTATTTGACAGGCTTGAGTTGTGGACATGAGAATATGGTAGAATAAATGCAAGAATCAAATTATCATGTGTTGAATCAACAAGGTTATTCTGTATTTCTAACAATGTTCTCACCATTATTTAGTTCCTACTACTGATTTATTTGTATGGAAGGCTCATTACACCACAAATGATTGTGGCTATTTTCTACTTTTAATTCTGTTCTAGACCATAGCTGCCATATAGAAGTCTGATATTTAGTACATTTGTGTTGTTTACTTTTGTTTAAAATATTTTAACTTCCACTAAGTTTGGAAGTATATTGAAAATTATTCACAAAATTTTTAAAGATTATAGAAATTGGTCCATTCACGACAACCCAGACCATATTTAATGAACTCCAGCCACTCAATTTGCCAAAGACTGTGTCTATTTTTATTATTTTGAAAGAAATTTTTTCTCTCGTCCATTCAGAACCATAGTAACCATTAGAAAAAGGCTCCTCTTATTGGAATGTTGGTAATTAGTATAAATGGCAATTGTTTAATAAAAACTCATTTGTAGAGAGGAGTCTTCTAGTGAGACTGACCTTTCATGCAGATTCTACTTTAGTAATGTCACCACATTTGGACTCTTTCTTTTTTCTCTCACAAAAAAATAATAAAATACTTTATCTCTTTGCTACCAAATTTTCTGTTTATACTTGTTCAAATTTTAACTTAGAAATGTTCTCCAACTGTATGGATCATGTTCCAGAACATGGAGAACACCTGCCCATTCCAGGGATGTTCCCAGACTTACAGAAATACCTTGGAAGCCATGCTGCACAGTTCCTTGTGCCAATTTTGTATGGTGGACTGCCCACAGTCCTGTGGAACAAAAATATTAAGAAAAGATCTGGCATCTCACATGACCGTAGCATGCAAACGTCAATTTGGATGTTGTCAATTTTGTGGGGCATTACTAACTCGGGATTCTCTCCAGCAACATGAGGCTCTGTGTGGACAAATTGGTGTCAGCCCTGGGGAGAGTGTCCACTCTGACAATAAGAATCCTCAGTCATGTAGTCTGCTGGACCAGGGATGTAGAAATGAGGCAGATGTTTGTTTAAAAGAAAAAGATGAAAAATTACTGAATATTTACCTCCCGCTTATAAGTGATTCATTGAGGGACCTTTCACTGGAAATGTCACAGTGTAAAAGCCTGCTGAAAGAAAACCTGGACCAGATCAAAGTCAGAAATGAGTTCAGGGGAGAGAGTCTGGAATCTCCTATCATTCAGCTCCTTCAAGAAATCAGTTCCAGTATGAAGGCTCAATCTGGAAAGAAGGAAGATCTTAAAGCCTGGCAGAGGGAGATGTCAACCCTCCTGGGAGTTATGACCCAGCAGCTAGAAACTTCTCAGGCTTCCCTCAACCAAATATTGGTCAACCAGAGGTCCTCTGGGTCATCTCTAGCAGGAGTCCAGAACTTGACTGCCATGTTGTCCAATAAGATTGAGGATATATCGAACCAACATCTTGTTGACCTCGGATACATCAGGACTGAACTAGAGGGTGTGAGGTCAGAAATGTCCACTGGCCCAACTACAACCTCACTTGGTGAAGATCATCTACAAGGATTGGAGAGAGATTTGAAAAACACAAAGGAAGAACTGGAAACTGTGAAAGCAGGATATCAAGTTGCTATAAATGAACTGAGCACGATGAAGACAGAATTACAAAACACTAAAGGAGAAAAGAATGCTGTGAATTCTGAATTACATGTTAACAAAAATGAACTGAAAGCTATGCAAATAGAATTAATTCATAAAAAGGAAGAAATAGAAATTGTTAAAAAAGGAGTAAATTGTAAAGACGAAAAAATTGATTCTTTGAAGAAAGATCTACAAGATATAAAGGAAAAACTAGAAAGTGTAAAAACAGAACTACAAGGTACTAAGGAAGAACTAGAAAGTGTAAAAACAGAACAACAAGGTACTAAGGAAGAACTAGAAAGTATAAAAACAGAACTACAAGGTACTAAGGAAGAACTAGAAAGTGTAAAAACAGAACTACAAGGTACTAAGGAAGAACTAGAAAGTGTAAAAACAGAACAACAAGGTACTAAGGAAGAACTAGAAAGTAAAATAACAGAACAACAAGGTACTAAGGAAGAACTAGAAAGTGTAAAAACAGAAAAACAAGGTACTGTGGAAAAACTAGAAAGTGTTAAAACAGAACTACAAGGTACTAAGAAAGAACTAGAAAGTGTAAAAAACAGAACTACAAAGTACTAAGGAAGAACTGGCCACTGTGAGAACAGAGCTCCAAACTACTACCACCACCTGCTGTGATGTCAAATGTCAAGAGTTGGAGAATCCTGTGAAAATGGCAGATGTAGGGCTTGACCTTACACTTGGTGTCCAGAACTGGCTTCCTCTTGATGTGATATATGATGACTTGGAGGATGACCTTCTGAAATATCTGTATGGAGATGGAGATCACAGAGGTAAATTGGAATACTTCAGCTTATTTGATTGGAAAAATTGGACTGAAGGCTCCCAAGATAGATCAGAAGAGAGAATTGAGAATATAGATGGCACTAAGTACAATGTTAGGTACAAGTGGAGAGTTGGAGGAGAGAAGACTGAAGTTGAGGTGTCATTCCATCAGAGTATTGGAGGTGTCAACACCCTGGCCCAATATAAATATTATATTTTGGATGTGTGGGGTACTTATAAACCTGGTAGAGTAATTATCAACTCTGTGTTGGTTGGTCAAACCTGCTGCTACCTGATAGACACAGAGAAGTTGGAAAAATATTTTAGTGAATCCAATTATATTTCTGCAACTATAACTTTGTGTAAACCACAGTGATATATTTTCTACAAAGAGATTATTACCATCAGTTACCACAAATAGGATCGCGATGTCAACAATAGAGTTTTAAAAACAGTCATTTTATATCTCCATATATAATTTACCATATCAACTGACCTTATTCTTCCAACATACATTGTAACAAACACAACATTTCTAATTGTTAAATTTATTCCTTATAACAATAAATTATATTGTCTGACATAGAAAGAAAGACAAAGGTCAGGAAGTAATTCATTTGTATTCCCACAATTAAACCCTCTTTACATCAAAGAACAGTGAGATATGTTTACCTTGTAGCTAAATATTGAAATTAGGTATCTCTTTATGTTAAATATTGTGTTACCCTATTTCCATCATGTTTATAAATAACCCACTTTTATATAAAACTATCATCATGGCATTATAAAATATCCTATTGTTCTAGACCAGTATCAGTACTGAATTATTTCTAATCACTTGTATGGTTGTTTGAATAAAATATGGTTGTGCCACATGGACTCTCTTTAGTGTGAGTAACTAATTTGAAATTAACTACATACCATGATTTTCATGGCTTGAGACATGTTTACTTAGAAGTAAAAAATATCCATATAGACAATTATATAAGCTGGTCACTTAATTTACCAATCTAATCCCAATAGCCAAATACTGAAAGTAACCTATCCTACCTAACTTGAGTTAAACACAAGGTAATAAGACCAAATCCAAATAAATAAATAGTGTGTGACATTTCGGTAACAAGGTTGTTACCATCGTCAGACAAAAGTACTGAATGAGTACAGTAAGTACTTTTGTTCGAAGATGGTAACAACGCAGTTACAGAAATGTCACATTTAGTACTTTTGTCCTATGATGGTAACAACACTGTTACCAAAATGTCACATTCAGTATTTTGTCCTATAATATTAACAACGCTGTTACTGAAATGTCACATTCAGTATTTTGTCTGATGATGGTATAACACTGTTACTGAAATGTCACATTCAGTATTTTGTCTGATGATGGTAACAACACTGTTACTGAAATGTCACATTCAGTACTTTTTTCAAATTATGGTAACAACATTTTTACTGAAATGTCACATTCAGTACTTTTGTCCGATGATGGTAACAACACTGTTACCGAAATGTCACTTTCAGTACTTTTGTCTGATAGTAACAACGCTGTTACCCAAATGTCACATTCAGTACTTTTGTCCGATGATGGTAACAAATCTGTTACCGAAATGTCACATTCAGTACTTTTGTCTGATGATAGTAAAAACATTGTTACGGAAATGTCACATTCAGTACTTTTGTCCGATGATAGTAACAACTCTGTTCCCGAAATGTCACATTCAGTATTTTATCCGATGATGGTAACTAAAACTGTTACCGAAATGTCACATTCAGTATTTTGTCAAATTATGGTAATAATGTTGTTACCGAAATGTCACATTCAGTAGTTTGTCTGATGATGGTAACAACGCTGTTACTGAAATGTCACATTCAGTACTTTTGTCCAATGATGGTAACAATGCTGTTACCGAAATGTCACCTTCAGTACTTTTGTCTGAAGATGGTAACAACACTGTTACTGAAATGTCACATTAAATAATTTGTCTGAAGATGGTAACAACACTGTTACTGAAATGTCACATTCAGTACTTTTGTCAAATGATAGTAACAACACTGTTACCGAAATGTCACATTCAGTACTTTTGTCCGATGATGGTAACAACACTGTTACCGAAATGTCACATTCAGTACTTTTGTCTGATGATAGTAAAAACATTGTTACGGAAATTCACATTCAGTACTTTTGTCCGATGATGGTAACAACACTGTTACCGAAATGTCACATTCTGTACTTATGTCTGATGATAGTAACAACACTGTTCCCGAAATGTCACATTCAGTACTTTTATCCGTTGATGGTAACTAAAACTGTTACCGAAATGTCACATTCAGTATTTTGTCAAATTATGGTAATAATGCTGTTACCGAAATGTCATATTCAGTAGTTTGTCTGATGATGGTAACAACGCTGTTACTGAAATGTCACATTCAGTACTTTTGTCCAATGATGGTAACAATGTTGTTACCGAAATGTCTCATTCAGTACTTTTGTCTGAAGATGGTAACAACACTGTTACTGAAATGTCATATTCAATATTTTGTCTGAAGATGGTAACAACACTGTTACTGAAATGTCACATTCAGTACTTTTGTCAAATGATAGTAACAACACTGTTACCGAAATGTCACATTCAGTACTTTTGTCTAATGATAGTAAAAACATTGTTACAGAAATTCACATTCAGTACTTTTGTCCGATGATGGTAACAACACTGTTACCGAAATGTCACATTCTGTACTTATGTCTGATGATAGTAACAACTCTGTTCCCGAAATGTCACATTCAGTACTTTTATCCGATGATGGTAACTAAAACTGTTACCGAAATGTCACATTCAGTATTTTGTCAAATTATGGTAATAATGCTGTTACCGAAATGTCACATTCAGTAGTTTGTCTGATGATGGTAACAACGCTGTTACTGAAATGTCACATTCAGTACTTTTGTCCAATGATGGTAACAATGCTGTTACCGAAATGTCACATTCAGTACTTTTGTCTGAAGATGGTAACAACACTGTTACTGAAATGTCACATTCAATATTTTGTCTGAGGATGGTAACAACACTGTTACTGAAATGTCACATTCAGTACTTTTGTCAAATAATAGTAACAACACTGTTACCGAAATGTCACATTCAGTACTTTTGTCCGATGATGGTAACAACAATGTTACCGAAATCTCACATTCAGTACTTTTGTCCGATGATGGTAACTAAAACTGTTACCGAAATGTCACATTCAGTACTTTTGTCCGATAATGGTAACAACACTGTTACGAAATGTCACATTTGTTACTTTTGTCTGATTATAGTAACAACACTGTTACCGAAATGTCACATTCAGTACTTTTGTCTGATGATAGTTACAACACTGTTACCGAAATGTCACATTCAGTACTTTTGTCTGATAATAACAACGCTGTTACCCAAATGTCACATTCAGTACTTTTGTCCGATGATGGTAACAAATCTGTTACCGAAATGTCACATTCAGTACTTTTGTCCGATGATGGTAACAAATCTGTTACCGAAATGTCACATTCAGTACTTTTGTCTGATGATAGTAAAAACATTGTTACGGAAATGTCACATTCAGTACTTTTGTCCGATGATGGTAACAACACTGTTACCGAAATGTCACATTCTGTACTTTTGTCTGATGATAGTAACAACTCTGTTCCCGAAATGTCACATTCAGTACCTTCATCCGATGATGGTAACTAACACTGTTACCGAAATGTCACATTCAGTATTTGTCAAATTATGGTAATAATGCTGTTACCGAAATGTCACATTCAGTAGTTTGTCTGATGATGGTAACAACGCTGTTACTGAAATGTCACATTCAGTACTTTTGTCCAATGATGGTAACAATGTTGTTACCGAAATGTCACATTCAGTACTTTTGTCTGAAGATGGTAACAACACTGTTACTGAAATGTCACATTCAATATTTTGTCTGAAGATGGTAACAACACTGTTACCGAAATGTCACATTCAGTACTTTTGTCCGATGATGGTAACAACACTGTTACCGAAATGTCACATTCAGTACTTTTGTCTGATGATAGTAAAAACATTGTTACAGATTCAGTACTTTTGTCCGATGTTGGTAACAACACTGTTACCGAAATGTCACATTCTGTACTTTTGTCCGATGATGGTAACAACACTGTTACCGAAATGTCACATTCTGTACTTATGTCTGATGATAGTAACAACTCTATTCCCGAAATGTCACATTCAGTACTTTTATCCGATGATGGTAACTAAAACTGTTACCGAAATGTCACATTCAGTATTTTGTCAAATTATGGTAACAACACTGTTACCGAAATGTCACATTCAGTAGTTTGTCTGATGATGGTAACAACGCTGTTACTGAAATGTCACATTCAGCACTTTTGTCCAATGATGGTAACAATGTTGTTACCGAAATGTCATATTCAGTACTTTTGTCTGAAGATGGTAACAACACTGTTACTGAAATGTCACATTCAATATTTTGTCTGAAGATGGTAACAACACTGTTACCGAAATGTCACATTCAGTACTTTTGTCCGATGATGGTAACAACACTGTTACCGAAATGTCACATTCAGTACTTTTGTCTGATGATAGTAAAAACATTGTTACAGATTCAGTACTTTTGTCCGATGTTGGTAACAACACTGTTACCGAAATGTCACATTCTGTACTTATGTCTGATGATAGTAACAACTCTGTTCCCGAAATGTCACATTCAGTATTTTGTCAAATTATGGTAATAATGCTGTTACCCAAATGTCACATTCAGTAGTTTGTCTGATGATGGTAACAACGCTGTTACTGAAATGTCACATTCAGTACTTTTGTCCAATGATGGTAACAACACTGTTACCGAAATGTCACATTCAGTACTTTTGTCCGATGATGGTAACAACACTGTTACCGAAATCTCACATTCAGTACTTTTGTCCGATGATGGTAACTAAAACTGTTACCGAAATGTCACATTCAGTACTTTTGTCCGATGATGGTAACAACACTGTTACAAAATGTCACATTTGTTACTTTTGTCTGATTATAGTAACAACACTGTTACCGAAATGTCACATTCAGTACTTTTGTCCGATGATGGTAACAACACTGTTACCGAAATGTCACATTCAGTACTTTTGTCCGATGATGGTAACTAAAACTGTTACCGAAATGTCACATTCAGTACTTTTGTCCGATGATGGTAACTAAAACTGTTACCGAAATGTCACATTAAGTACTTTTGTTGTTGTTGTTGTTGTCGTGTCCAAAGAAGAGTCTCAGATGTCTCCATCCATCTCCATCACAGCAGCAGCAATATCCACTATCTTGGGTGTGTAAAGCTGCTGCTCTGGGTCTAAGTCAATTTTCTGCAAGTCTGCGGCCATTGCTGGGCATGAGAATATGTGAGTAGGTGTTAGTTCCACACCAGGACAGTTGTTGCATGCTTTATAAGTTCTTGTGCAATCTGGATGTATTGTCATTCCTTTATAGTGTTTTGTTCTAAGTCTTGTTATAGTTTTTGTCAGTTTTCTCTCAGAGTTTATTTCACATATTTGATCTTTTCTTATTTTTTGTTTGATTATCTTGTATTTTGCCAAAGCATCAGCATCAAATACTGACATTTGTTCTTTCCTTTGGCTCAGCTTTCTGGCTTCCTTTACCAATTCATCTGCCATTTCATTACCCTCGATCCCAACATGGGCAGGAATCCATTGTAGAATGCAGTTCTTCTCCAATGTTTCCAGTTGAGTAAATAATGAGTGTATTTTCTGCGTGATTCTAGTATTGCCCTTCTGAATTGCTTCTAGAGCGGATCTGGAGCCGCTGTATATTATGATACCTTCTGCTTGATGCAGGGATGGTTGGTTCAGGCATACATCAAGGGCTTTCCAGATAGCTGTCAGTTCACAAGTGAAGTTTGACAAATTCTTTCCTGCTCCTTCTTTGATTTTGATGTGTGTTCCATCTTGGAGTATTATGTTAATTCCAGCCCCTCCATTACTCAGGGTAAGGTCTGATGATCCATCTGTGTATGCTAATAAATAATTTCTCTGATCATATAAATCAATTGTGTCAAGTCCTTTCTTTTTAAGTATGATTTTGTTCTCTTTTTTTATTGCAGGGTTCCTTCAGGTTGAGATTAATGATTATATTTGATGGTAATGGGGTAGGAAATGTTGGTTCTTCTTGAATTTGAAAGTCACTGTGTTTCATGTTTATGCCTTTTCTAATATTGTTGTCGTACTGAAGTGTTGAAGATATTTTAAGTTTTTCTTTTTGTGTCCAGTTTAAATAGGTTCTATGGGATATGTGTTCGGTTTTTTTACTTTTTAGGCTATTTGTGAATTTTATTGTTTTTAATTGTCTTCTGCTTTCGAGTAGGTCTAGGCCACATTCTCTTTGAATTTTCTCATTGTTGGTGGAAGAAACAGCACTAGTGATTATTTTGGCCGCTTTTGCTTGAACACTGTCTAGTCTTCCTTTTAGTGATGAGCTTGAGGGAGCCCAGACAGGTGTTGCATATTCCATTATTGGTCTTATTAAGGTGGTATATGTGGTTCTGAGGGTTTTGCTCCCCAATTTGTTCCACATAACCTTCTCAGAATATTTAGTTTTCTGGTAGCTCTATTTGAGGTGCTAATTATGTGTTCTGTAAATCGCAATTCCTCATCAAGTATCACACCTAGGTATTTTGGATTTCTAATTTTATCAATTATTTGGTTGTTCATTTTGGGATTAAATTTATGCCTGTTTTTCCTGTCAGTGGAGAAGACGCATAGGTTTGTTTTTATTGGGTTTATGGTCATTTTGAGTTCCATTGCCCACTTCTCCAGTCCTCTCATTGATGTGTTCAGTATTTTTTCTGATTTTCTATACTGCTACTTGTGTGCCATATGGCTATATCATCTGCATAACAGGCAACCTTTGTGTCTTCAGTGAGGTAAGGATGAATGTCGTTAATATATAGCAGGAAGAGTAGAGGACTGAGTACAGATCCCTGAGGTACACCAGCCCATGTTCTTCTGTCCTTGGAAAATGCTCCATTAACCCGAACCTTTATCCTTCTTCCCCTTAAGAAGTCTGCAATCCAGATTAAGGCTTTTCCTCTTACTCCGAATTAGTACTTTTGTCCTATGATGGTAACAACGCTGTTACTGAAATGTCACATTCAGTACTTTTGTCTGATGATGGTAACAACACTTACCGAAATGTCACATTCAGTACTTTTGTCCGATGATAGTAACAACGCTGTTACTGGAATGTCGCATTTAGTACTTCTGTCTGATGATAGTAACAACACTGTTACCGAAATGTGACATTCAGTACTTTAGTTTGATGATAGCAACAACACTGTTACCGAAATGTCACATTCAGTACTTTTGTCCAATGATGGTAACAATGTCATGTCTGTATGGAGATCACAGAGATAAATTGAAATCCTTCTGGTTATTTAATGGGTATAATTGGACTAAAGTCTCCCCCCCAAGATAGATCAGAGGAGACAATTGAGAAAATAGATGGCACTAAGTACAATGTTAGGTATAAGTGGAGAGTTGGAGGAGAGAAGCTTGAAGTTGAGATGTCATTCCATCAGAGAGGTGGAGGTGTCAACACCCTGGCCCAATATAAATATTCTATTTTGTATGTGAGTGGTTCTATTCACACTGGTAGAGTAATTATCAACTCTGTGTTGGTTGGTCAAACCTGCCGCTACCTGATAGACAGAAAAGTTGGAAAAATATTTTAGTAAATCCAAATATATTTCTGCAATTATAACTTTGTGTGAACCACAGTGATATATTTTCTACAAAGAGATTATTACCATCAGTTACCACAAATAGGATCACTATGTCAACAATAAAGTTTTAAAAACAGTCATTTTATATCTCCACACATAATTTACCATCAACTGACCTTATTCTCCCAACATACATTGTAACAAACACAATATTTCTAATTGTTAAATTTATTCCATATAACAATAAATTATATTGTCTGACATTTTTGGAAAGACAAAGGTCAGGAAGTAATTCATTTGTATCCCCACAATTAAAGCCTCTTTACATCAAAGAACAGAGAGATATGTTTGCCTTGTAGCAAAATATAGAAATTAGGTATCTCTATGTTAAATATTGTGTTACCCTATTCCCATCATGTTTATAAATAACCCACTTTTATATAAAACTATCATCATGGCATTATAAAATATCAATGTTCTAGACCAGTATCAGTACTGAATTAATCACTTGTATGGTTGTTTGAATAAAATATGGTTGTGCCACATGGACTCTCTTTAGTGTACTTAACTAACTTGAAGTTAACTACATACCATGATTAACATGGCCTGTGACATGTTTACTTAGAAGTAAAAAATATCCATATAAACAATTTGTTGGGTGGAAGGATGGACAGAAGGCACACACACCTTTCTTAAAATATTTTCTACTTTTTAATGAACAAAAAAACATATGCAAATTTTCTATTATTAATTAATTTTTTTACACAAAAATTTACATATATATTTACAAAAATTCATTTTATAATTAAATATTTAAAAAAATACAAATTATTTAAATAATCAAATTTACAAACAACATAGTATATTATATTTATAGAAAAAATGATCAGCTGCAACAATCGGCCCCATGATCATTTCCCCTGATTTACAACATGATAGCCACACAAAATTATAAAGAAACAGAATGAGATAAATAGCACAGAGCAGTGAAGGAATTTACAGATGATGCAGAGTCCCTTGTCAACTTGTACAAGTAGTGGACTTCACACTCCCTCCTGCTTCGGGTCCAGTCTTGTCTGAAGATGAGTCTTGGATTAATTTGTAGACAGTTCATCTCCAAAACAGTCTCTCTATGAAACGACTTAGTTTCTCTTTGGATAAAGGTTTAGTTAGGAAGTCAGCTAAGTTTAAATTACTATTAACAAATTTTAAAGTGAATTCTTCTTCTTCAACAAGTTTTCTAATGAATTGTAGTCTGAGATATCAATATGCTTGGTTTTTATATTTTCTACACTATTCTTACAGAAATATATAGCTGACTGATTGTCACAGAATTGAATAGGTTTTCCCACATTAGGTAGTACGTCTATTTCTTTTAATATATTAAAATACCATATTGTTTCTTTTACACTTTCAGTTAAGGCTATAAATTCGGATTCCATAGAACTTAATGCAATACACTTTTGTTTTCTTGATTTCCATGTAAAGGGGGTATCATCTAAATATAGTATGTATCCACTTGTAGAGTGTCTATTGGTCAAATGACTTCCCCAGTTTGCATCAGAATATGCATTTAAGATGCCTCTATTAACATTTGTTAGATTTATTTTATAATGTTTTGTCCTAAAGACATAATTCATTAAATCTACAAGGATTTTCCAATGTTGATATGTGTATCCATTACAGAATTGAGCCATTGTGTTTACTGAAAAAGAAATATCTGGTCGGCTTCTGTCTGCAAGGAAAGATAAACAACCTATTATTGATCTATATGGGTATTTTCTCATGAGTTCAGTCTCAATAATTTCGTCTTCCTTAATTTTTGGTTGTAACCAGCATCCTGTTTTAAAAGGTAAATTTACCAATGTCTTAGGTAAATCTGTAAAACTAGTTATAAGTCTGTTTATATATGTTTCTTGATGTAAGTATATGCCCTTGTCTGTAGTTTCAAAGTTAACTCCTAACAGATATTTGACCTTTCCTAATTCTTCTATATCTAACTTTTCTTTAATAATTTGAATAGTTTTTCCAATTACAGATGTTTCTATTCCAAATAACAAGATATCATCAACATATACTATCAAGATAACACTATTATTCATTTTGTATACACAGTTGCACCATTTAATGGTCTCAAATCCTATTGAATTCAAAATTGAATCCAATTCTTTATTCCATTCTCTTCCACTCTGATGTAACCCATAGTCTTTTCTAAAAGACAAACTTTATCTTCACTACCTTTTAGTTTGAATCCATCAGGTTGTTGCATGTAAATTTTTTCCTTCAAATTTCCATAAAGATAGGCTGATTTAACATCTAACTGGACATGCTTCCATTTTAGCAAAGATACTAATATTATAAATAGGAATCTAATTATTGAAAAATTTACAACTGGTGAAAAAATGTCAGTGTAATCTATTCCATATTTCTGTCTATAACCTTGTGCTACAAGCCTAGCTTTATATCTTTTTATATTATTTTTATCATCCCTTTTTACGCTATATACCCATTTATTACCTAATATTTTCACACCTTGAGGTGGGGGATCTACTAATTTCCATACTTTCCTATCTTTCATCACCTTAAGTTCATCCTCCATTGCCTTAATCCAATTTCTTTTTTCCTGTGATTGTTGTACATCATTAAAGTTTTTAGGAAGTTCTACATTATAGATTTCCTCATGAAAAATACTTTCGTACAATCATCTTCTAAACAATTTGTTTCTATTTTAACTTCATTTTCCTCACTTATATCTGGTTTTTGTGGTCTAAATGAAAACATTTCAGAATTGAATTCAAGCTTTTGTGTTTCACAATATTTTTGTACATCATTTAATGATCTCAATTTTTGATCACCAGAAGGGGGGTAATAGTATATGTCTACTCTTGATCCTGTCCTTCTAGGTACCTCTAGTCTTTTCCATTGAGTTATGTCTATTGGTGTAAGTGTATGTAAATTATGGTTATCACTATCATTATTTTCATAAGGGTAGTTATCATCCTGTGGGTAAAAAACATATTGTACTCTAGAAGCAGTAGCAAACAAAGTATCCACACCCTTCTTAGCTTCATCAATAAATACATGAATGGTTTCTATTACTTTTCTATCTGCTGGCAACCAGATTCTATAACATTTTGTTTTGGTTGCATAACCTACCATTATGCCTGAATTGGCCTTAGGTTGTAACTTATTTCTTTTCATTTTAGGGACATGTACATAAGCTAATGAGCCAAAAATTTTAAAATGTCTTACAGATGGTTTATGTCCTGACCATAATTCCATTGGACTTACTCCTTTTGTTAGGGCATGTTCACATCTGTTTTTGGTGTATACAAAGGTATTTAGGGCTTCTGCCCAGAATCTGGGTTGTAACCCACTATCTAAAAGCATTGCTCGAACACCTTCAATTGCAGTTCGATTAAACCTTTCAGCTATTCCATTTTGTTCAGGACTATAAGTTGATGTTCTTTCTATTTTAATACCCAAATTTACTAGAAAATTTTCAAATTCTTTGTTACAGAATTCTAATCCGTTATCTGTCCTAATACATTTTAATTTGGCATTTAATGCTCTCTCAGACTCATGCAAGTATTGCTTAAAATAGTTTAAAACTTCTGACTTTTCTTTTAGGAAATAAACATTAACCTTTCTAGAGTAGTCATCTATGATAGAAAGAAAATATCTACTGCCACCAAGTGATCTCACTGGTGCAGGACCCCAGATATCCATATGCACTTTTTCTAAAGGTTTTCTAGTCAGAATTGTATAGCTAAATTTAAATGATGATCTGGTGATCTTAGCTACTTTACATACATCACATGTGGTTGGATTACCCTGAACTTTTTCTAATCCTTTGACAGTATTCTTTTTACTCATAGAATTAAGTATTTATGAATTAATATGACAAAATCTTTTATGGAGAAGATTAAGATTTGAGTTATAGGAAACTGAATAATTTTGAGCTTTGGCTCTATTAGGGTATCCATTTACAATATATAACTTATCTACTCGTCTTGCTGTGAAAAAATATTCTCCTTTATTTTTAAATATTGTCATTTTACCGTTTTTCCATATTATCTTATTTCCTGCTATGTCTATGCATGATCCACTAATGAGATTCCTTCTCATGTTTGGTGCATATAAAACATTAAGTAGAGTTACCTCTACAAAGGTGTTATTAATGTCTCTTAAAACAAAGTTAATATCTCCCTTACCTAAGATTGTTGACTTGCAGTCGACATCTCCAATCAAAGCGTCCATCGGGGGGATATCCTGATAGTTCACAAACCAATCCTTTTCTTTACAAAAATGAGATGTAGCTGCGCTGTCTATCAGCCATTCTCCCAATTCACTAGTTGGATCACTTGCTCTTTCACTAATGTGGTGGAAGCTTAGAATTTCTGAATGAAATGCAGAAGATTTTCCCCTGTAGTTCTGATCATTTCTGTAGTGTTGCCCTTGAGAGTTTTTGTTTCTAAGAAAACAGTCTTTTATAAGATGGCCAGTTTTCCCACAGAAGGAGCAATTCCTTATATCATAGGTTCTTGCTGTTCTTGGATGCACTGTTGGCTCCAGCATGCTACCACTGCTATACTGTGCTTTTGTAGAAAAATAATTTTTCTTTTTAATTCCTTGGTACATCTTGGGAGTTTTTGTTTGACAAGCATTTGCCACAATATCAAGTCCATCATCTTTTTTCTTTTGTTGAACTCTTCCCGATTCAGTTATCAAGTGGGCTTCAATGTTTTCAACATTAAATTGTTTTTCTTCTAGTCTGTATAGAACTTGGACAATGCCATCATAATCTTGAGGCAATTTCCTTATCAACTGAAAACACACAAGTACTTCAGGTAGATCAAATCCTGCTTCTTTAATAAGTTGTTTTTTCTCTTGGACTCTTTTAATAAAATATTCCAATAGTTTCTTCATCAGGAGCAAATTTCAGTTCATAAAATTCATCAATCAAACCAGCCAGTCTGGCCCTTGAATTTGGCTCAAAATTCTGCTTTAAAATATACCAGGCTTCTTTTCCATCAGTAGCATTAGCAATCAAGGTTTGGTATTTTCTTTCTACTCCTTGGTAAATTGTAGTGAAAGCCCTATCCTTCCTCCATTTAAATTCTCTAATATCTTTGGCTGTTGCCTCAGCTGGAATATCAGGTTCATCTTCAATGATAAAATCCCAGCTTCCTCTATCAATCAGAAGGACCTTCATATCCACCTTCCATAAATTATAGTTAAAAGCATTCAGCTTAGGGAAAGTGAAACTTGTATCAGTCATTTTAAAACTTTTAATGCGGCCCCAAAAGTTTAGCCAATTCTTTTTTCTTCTTAAGTTGCTATAGTAAACAGCTAAAAGCTTGCTAGTAGGCCCATAACCTATGTTGGGTGGAAGGATGGACAGAAGGCACACACACCTTTCTTAAAATATTTTCTACTTTTTAATGAACGAAAAAACATATGCAAATTTTCTATTATTAATTAATTTTTTTACACAAAAATTTACATATATATATATTTACAAAAATTCATTTTATAATTAAATATTTAAAAAAATACAAATTATTTAAATAATCAAATTTACAAACAACATAGTATATTATATTTATAGAAAAAATGATCAGCTGCAACACAATTATATAAGCTGGTGACTTAATTTACCAATCTAATCCCAATAGCCAAATACTGAAAGTAACCTATCCTTCCTAACTTGAGTTAAACACAAGGTAATGAGACCAAATCCAAATAAATGAATAGTGTGTGACGTTTTGGTAACAGGGTTGTTACCATCTTCAGACAAAAGTACTAAATGAATACATTAAGTACTTTTGTTCGAAGATGGTAAAAACGCAGTTACAGAAATGTCACATTTAGTGCTTTTGTCCTATAATGGTAACAACACTGTTACCAAAATGTCACATTCAGTATTTTGTCCTATAATAGTAACAACGCTGTTACAGAAATGTCACATTAAGTACTTTTGTCCAATGATAGTAACAACGCTGTTACCAAAATGTCACATTTAGTACTTTTGTCTGATGATGGTAACAACGCTATTACCAAAATGTCACATTTAGTACTTTTGTCTGATGATGGTAACGACACTGTTACAGAAATGTCACATTCAGTACTTTTGTCTAATGATGGTAACAACACTGTTACTGAAATGTCACATTCAGTACTTTTCCTGATGATGGTAACAACACTGTTACTGAAATGTCACATTTAGTACTTTTGTCTGATGATGGTAACAACGCTATTACCAAAATGTCACATTTAGTACTTTTGTCTGATGATGGTAACGAAACGGTTACCAAAATGTCACATTCAGTACTTTTGTCTGATGATGGTAACAACACTGTTACTGAAATGTCACATTCAGTACTTTTGTCCAATGATGGTAACAACACTGTTACTGAAATGTCACATTCAGTACTTTTGTCTGATGATGGTAACAACACTGTTACTGAAATGTCACATTCAGTATTTTGTCTGATGATGGTACCAACGCTGTTACTGAAAAGTAACATTTAGTACTTTTGTCTCATGTTGGTAACAATGCTGTTACTGAAATGTCACATTCAGTACTGTTGTCCGAAGATGGTAACAACACTGTTACTGAAATGTCACATTCAGTACTTTTGTCTGATGATGGTAACAACACTGTTAACGGAATGTCACATTCAGTACTTTTATCTGATGATGGTGACAACACTGTTAACGAAATGTCACATTCACTACTTTTGTCTGATGATGCTAACAACACTTACTGAAATTTCACATTCCGTACTTTTGTCCAATGATGGTAACAACACTGTTACTGAAATGTACATTCAGTACTTTTGTCTGATGATGGTAACAACACTGTTAGTGAAATGTCACATTCAGTATTTTGTCTATTCATGGTAACAACACTGTTATTGAAATGTCACATTCAGTATTTTGTCTGATGATGGTAACAACACTGTTACTGAAATGTCACATTCAGTACTTTTGTCCAATGATGGTAACAACACTGTTACTGAAATGTCACATTCAGTACTTTTGTCCTATGATGGTAACAACACTGTTACTGAAATGTCACGTTTAGTACTTTTGTCTATTGATGGTAACAACACTGTTACTGAAATGTCACATTCAGTATTTTGTCTGATGATGGTAACAACACTGTTACTGAAATTGCAAATTCAGTACTTTTGTCCTATGATGGTAACAACGCTGTTACTGAAATGTCACACTCAGTACTTTTGTCTTATGATGGTAACAACACTTTTACTGAAATGTCACATTCAGTACTTTTGTCCTATGATGGTTACAACGCTGTTACCGAAATTTCACATTCAGTACATTTGTCTGATGATAGTAACAACACTGTTACAGAAATGTCACATTCAGTACTTCTGTCTGATGATAGTAACAACACTGTTACTTAAACCTCACATTCAGTACTTTTTTCAGATGATGGTAACAACGCTGTAACCGAAATGTCACATTCAGTACTTTTGTCCGATGATGGTAACAACGCTGTTACCAAAATTTCACATTCAGTACTTTTTTCAGATGATGGTAACAACGCTGTAACCGAAATGTCACATTCAGTACTTTTGTCCGATGATGGTAACAAAGCTGTTACCAAAATGTGACATTTAATTCAAAAAACCTTACACAATGTTTCTTCATTACGAAAACACCACGAAGTTTCGATCTTTCACACTTGAACAGACAAAAATTATTATTGAATTATTGTTGAATATATATAATTAATCATCACTGGATTAATGAATGAATACACTCATAGACAAAAACTTAAGGAAGTGGAGAGTATTTGATGTCACCGGTCTTTTTTTTTTTAAGATTAAGACAGAGGCGCAATTTTGTTCCAACTTGGCTATCTCGTGTGTCTTCAATAAAGGTCACTATGTATCAAATATATTTCAGAGTTATTGTCCCGATATACATGCTAAAAGGTACAACCTCCTTAAGTTTTATCCATAAGTGTATATCATTGAATCGGATCAATTGCTACTTCATGTATCTGTTAATGGTTATTATTTGTAGATAGATATTTTCCTTAAAAGCAAATCGTCCTGGCAACTTCTGGCGACATCTAAAGAGCTAGATTTCTACTGCAACAACAAGTCAGAAGAATATCCCGGATAGTGTATGTACGTAGCTCTCAGAAGTCCAGTTTTCACACTGTTAGATTTGGAGTCTGGGTAACGCACATATTTTTGGTTGTTCAACAAGTTTTCCATCAATAAATATTTATCTGATGCCATCTATATATAGGAAATGAAAGCATTGAAGGACGAATGTTTCTTTTACACATAAAACAAACTTCTACTGTCCTTACTGCGATGAAAATATTGGGAGGGTTTGGTTCATCAATGGTGAACACTCCCAGATGTTTCTACTGTCCTTACTGCGATGAAGGGAGGGTTTAGCTCATCAGTGGTGAACCCTCCCAGATGTTTCTACTGTCCTTACTGCGATGAAGGGAGGGTTTAGCTCATCAGTGGTGAACCCTCCCAGATGTTTCTACTGTCCTTACTGCGATGAAGGGAGGGTTTAGCTCATCAGTGGTGAACCCTCCCAGATGTTTCTACTGTCCTTACTGCGATGAAGGGAGGGTTTAGCTCATCAGTGGTGAACCCTCCCAGATGTTTCTACTGTCCTTACTGCGATGAAGGGAGGGTTTAGCTCATCAGTGGTGAACCCTCCCAGATGTTTCTACTGTCCTTACTGCGATGAAGGGAGGGTTTAGCTCATCAGTGGTGAACCCTCCCAGATGTTTCTACTGTCCTTACTGCGATGAAGGGAGGGTTTAGCTCATCAGTGGTGAACCCTCCCAGATGTTTCTACTGTCCTTACTGCGATGAATGGAGGGTTTAGCTCATCAGTGGTGAACCCTCCCAGATGTTTCTACTGTCCTTACTGCGATGAAGGGAGGGTTTAGCTCATCAGTGGTGAACCCTCCCAGATGTTTCTACTGTCCTTACTGCGATGAAGGGAGGGTTTAGCTCATCAGTGGTGAACCCTCCCAGATGTTTCTACTGTCCTTACTGCGATGAAGGGAGGGTTTAGCTCATCAGTGGTGATCCCTCTCAGATGTTTCTACTGTCCTTACTGCGATGAAGGGAGGGTTTAGCTCATCAGTGGTGATCCCTCCCAGATGTTTCTACTGTCCTTACTGCGATGAAGGGAGGGTTTAGCTCAGTGATTCTCAACCTTTTTTTTGTTGCGGCATTATTTTAAAGATTTGAAAATTTGGCGGCACAATTTTAGAATTTCGCGGCACACTTTTGCTAACTTGAATGCAAGAAAATTCAAATTATGTATCAATATTTCTATGCAAAATATAAGTAATATACATCTCTAACATTCAATTTGCTAATTTCGTTATTTTAAAAAGTAAAAAAATGAAAAAGAAAAAAGAAAAACCAATACAAACGTGAACATAATCATATGACTAAAATTCGGCGGCACATTTTTAGAATTTCGCGGCACACAAAATTACCGCGGCACATTGGTTGAGAATCACTGGTTTAGCTCATCAGTGGTGATCCCTCCCAGATGTTTCTACTGTCCTTACTGCGATGAAGGGAGGGTTTAGCTCATCAGTGGTGATCCCTCCCAGATGTTTCTACTGTCCTTACTGCGATGAAGGGAGGGTTTAGCTCATCAGTGGTGATCCCTCCCAGATGTTTCTACTGTCCTTACTGCGATGAAGGGAGGGGGTAGCTCATCAGTGGTGAACCCTCCCAGATGTTTCGCCAATTTAATCTACCAGACTGCTTCTTAGAGCTCTAATACTTCTAAATCTTGATTGTTTATTTTGAGAGATAGCCTCGGACTCAAGACCACCAACTACTCCAAGGTCCATGACTTTGCAGAATTCCAACCTGGTCTAACAAAATGGACGTTGTAATAAAGTAATTTCTCTCTGTTCATGATAACGCATGTTAATTTTGGTTCTCGTACATTATTCTGTGTAGCCTTCAAATCTACGTCAACCTTGAATGCACTACTTAATATAATCTCTTCTTCATCCCAAGTACACGTAGTATATGCCATGATAATCGTGGTGACTTTGCAGAACTGCAACCTGGTGTAACAAAATGGACATTGTAATAAAGTAATTTCTCTCTGTTCATGATAACACAAGTTAATTTTGGTTCTCGTACATTATTCTGTGTAGCCTTCAAAGGAAGGCTGGAAGATAACCAACAACTCCCTCTAGCGGCGCAGCGTGCCAATACCTTCTTTGTTTTCTTTTAGTTGTTTACCGAGGTGTGTTACCTCCATCTGTTGCCTTCAATTTTAAATCTGATTTTAAAATTTTTAATATTCTTCAGAAAAAGTATCATTTTTTTAATGTGATCTCGGGTCGAGGATGTCAATAGTTTGTACCATTCCTCTATCAATCCCCAAGTGATAAATTTAATGTATTCTATATAAACTGTCCATCCTTATCTCCATAGTTTACTTAAATACCACAACCCTTCAGTATCACATATATAAGTCCAATACAGTACGACATAAGATGTAAACAGCTGCTTGGACTGACCCACCTCAACCCAACATCTATGGCCAGACTCATCATGGAACTTCCTGGTCAACTGGTTCAGCTCAGGACGCGATTAAAGTCACTTAGCACTAGTCCATTACTTTACTTTATGGGCAGCCCAGGTAGTTGGTGTTCTGGGCTCCTGGTTATAAATATCTCTCTCTTTCTACAATATTAGACCTCGAAAAATTGGTTGGTGGATCATATTAGCGAAACCACTTTAAAGGTTCACCACTGATAACCCTCCCAATATATTTTAAATCGTAGTAAGGGCAGTAGTAAGTTTTATTATTGAAAAAAAGAAACATTGGTATTTGAAAACGTAACTTCTTAAATATAGATGGCACGATAAACTAAATAATGTCAAGTTTTATGTAAACAAAACAACCCATAAAATGGCTGAAACAACAAAATAAAGTTTTAGCTTAAAGTTTAACTTGTTAGTATGAACTATTAACAACATTGTTTGGTTAAAATAAAAATAAAATTCAAAAGTAAAATACTTAATTTATTTTGTGGAACAAGAGGTCATTAAAATAAATGGCCATCTAAAAGGTCACAAGGAACAAACAAAGGAAACTAAGCATTGACAGAAGGGGTTTTTGGATTTTCCTTTTCATCATCCGAAGTTATATCAGAATCAGAGGTTACATAGCTTGAATCACAAGTTATAGATGCTAGATCATTTTCCATCTTATCCTTGTACATATGTGGCAAGCAGGGGTAGATAATGGGGATTACAATCGGAACTACCTCAGCCTCCAGCAAAGAAGCATTCACTTTGATAACTTCCTCTTCCACCTAAAATACACAAGAATTAACTTGGATACATTTCAAAAGTAACTTTATCAGGTACCATTCAAAAAGAGGAACATAGCTTATGATACAGTCACGTAGAAATTTGAGAAAGACAAATTTCAGGATGACACAGCAATTTATTTAATGCAAAAATCAACATTTATAAGATACAAGATAAGCAATGAGGGGAGTTTCCAGAGTACCAAAATAATAATAATATAAATATTTTAAAAATATATTATCTTGTACGTAATAATACTTGTAATTATGAGAAATGTAATTAAATGATTACATTTTGCCCAACACTGATCTTAAGATAAACCTTAAAACCAGGAGATTGGGAAATTTTTAGCCAAGTTTGACAAAATGTAAACAAAAAGCGTCACCGTCTTATTTCTTATCTCCACTCAACAATCATATTAGGGTATCTGTAGAGCTTGTGTTTGTTGATGATGAGTAGAGCTCATCTAAGGAGATTTAACATCCATAATGAGAGATTGAGTGAAGTAGCATGCATCTGCTTTTATCATTAAGACTGGGAACACTACTCAGTGGCAGGCCGACTTAGCTCCAATATGAAATGGCCGCCTCTGACATGAGGAACAGATGCCATGTGCAGCCACTCCTAACATGAAATACAGAAGCTGCTCATCCTGTATCCCTGGATTAGGAGCCCTTATAGGTTACTATCAGCCGGGCCAGCTAAGCAAAAGTTTTTAATGAGCTTGTTACTACTCCCCCTCCTCCTTTTTCATCCGAGTTTGGGACCGGCAAAGGTGGAGTTATCGGGGCCATCAGGTATAATTTTATATTGTATTGTACACTTAATGTTAGATAATACTATATAACGATGGTATCGTAATAAACATAATATAACAATGTTAATTTCAATGGAATCGGAAATCGCCGTGGGTTCATTATAAGGGAAAGTTCGCTATATCCAGGGTTCGTATTAGCGGGGTTTAATTGTATACAGTAGAACCTCCATGATACTCGCTCTAGAGGTCACCTCTCTATAAAAAAAATAACAGTTTTATTTTCAAAATTATCATTTTTATTATTTAACAACTCTCCAGTAAGAGGACACCTCTTCTAAAGGACACTTTGGCTCTATAATTAGGTGTTGTCCTTTACAGGGAGGTAGTTCTACTGTATCTCCAAATGAAAGGTGCAACAATGGGAATATCACCAAATGCAGCTTGTATCACTATAGGCCAATTAGAAATCAAAGCTCTAAATTAACTTAAAAATGAAGTTTACTGTACCTCCAGATGTTGTACATTTAATTATTTCTATAACCTCCAAAAATCTAAATAAGTGACCCTGGGAAGTCCATAAGACACCAGATCCTATGTATAATGATGCTGAACTAACTTGGCCATGTCTTGTAAGCTGGGTTGGTAAACTTGGGAACTGGTCCATGGTTTGAAATCCAGGACAACTGACCCAATGGCTTAGATCCACAGTTTTGACAAACCCTTGAAGACCTTGAGATAACCTCTTCTTAATTATTATATGTGACATTTCTTCAGACAAAAATACTCATATGTATACAGTTAATACTTTTGATAAAGCACAATTTGGATTATAGATTATAAACACAAGGTAATAAGACCAATCCTAATTGAATAAATAGTGTTTGGTAACAGAGTTTGTAACCATTATTAAATATACCTCCATAATGGGGCTTGTTGGAAGAGTGTCATTTTTTGACATAACCACCCAGGATCAAATCTCATATTGGACTCCTTCTTTTCTTAAGAAAGAAATACTCCGATGGTCCCCAATTTTTGAAAAAGCCCAACCCCACCAGTAAGTGCAATGGGGCTCTTTGGCACATTTGTTAAGTTCAAAAGTCAAACTGCTTCCTTCATGTGTAGATATATGGTACTCTTTCAGTAAACTACTACCTATCATGATTATAGATAAGAAAGAAGATGATTATCATGGCCTATAACATGTGTACTAGGAATAAAAAAAATACCTCAATGGCTTATATACAGTTCAACTTCTTTAATTCAACAACCTAAAGGATTTTCAGTTGAAGTAAGAGAGTGTTGAATTATTGTCAAATTAAAGAGGTTATACTGTATTTATATGATGTTGATTTTATTCCTATTGTATTGCCTCTCTGCTATTTTTATTAGCTCAAAGTCATCCATTTTTCAAACACATTTTAAATGTTTTTTTACTTTGAAATATATACAGTAGAACCTCTCTTTAAAGGACATCTAATTGCAGAGCCAAAGTGTCCTTTAGGGAGAGGTTTCCTCTTACTGGAGAGTTGCTGATAAGGCACAATTTGGATTATAGATTATAAACACAAGGTAATAAGACCAAATTCAAATATATAGTGTGTGACGTTTCGGTAACTGCGTTGTTACCATCTTCAGACAAAAGTACTGAATCTAGTTTCTGTACTTTTGTCTGAAGATGGTAACAACACTGAAACGTCACACACTATTTATTTATTTGGATTTGGTCTTATTACCTTGTGGAGAGTTGCTAAATAGTAAAAATGGAAATTTTGCAAATAAAAACAGTCCTTTATAGAGAAGTATCCTCTCATGGAGGTTCTACTGTATATAGCAGAGAGAAAAATCTTAAAATAGCTTCAGATTTAGTTTTTTTTCTCAGTCCTATGTGCAGCCAGCCATGTTCTAGTATATATACAGGGTATCCCAAAATTCTTGCAAGAAATAATAATTCTGATAGAAAACACAGATTTATATTAAAAACTAGCTGAATGACCCGGGCAATGCCCGGGTTTTATAGGAGAGCATTTTCCCTCATGTTCTTATGTATAAAAAATGTTTTTATTCAAATACTCTTTGTTACAATTATAAATTATGACCCGGCTTCACCCGGGATCTCCCCAAGTGAATGTTTGCCCAACTAATAAAGCTTGAATTAAAACACTTTATGGTATATATAATATAAATGAGTTTTAAAAATTGTAAAAAAAAAAAAAATGCATCGGCCGGGAATCGAACCCGGGCTGCCCGCATGGCAGGCAAGCATTCTACCACTGAACCACCGATGCTTATATTAAATGGCCATATTTGGGTATTTATTCCATTCACAAAAGCAAACGATGACAGAATTGATTGTTGATGACTCTGATACTTGTTTATTTTATAATTGTTAATATCTGTCCACATTCATCAAGTATACGGTTATATACCATGCCATATAGTCCAAGAAATAATTCAATTACTGCACAAGTTTATTTTGGTCAAGTAATATTCCATTTTGTGTTCAGAATTTGCCACCTAAATCAAGCAATTTAATACTTTTTGACTATTTTCTTTGAAGTTTTTAAAAAAAGTTTATCCCTTCCAGGTAATAAGACCAAATAAATAGTGTGTGATTTTTCGGTAACAATGCTGTTACTGAAACATCACACACTATTTATTTATTTATTTGGATTTGGTCATATTACCTTATGTTTATAATCACATTCAGCACTTTTGTCTGAAGATGGTAACAACGCTGTTACCGAAATGTCACACACTATTTATTTATTTATTTGGATTTGGTCTTATTACCTTGTGTTTATAATCACATTCAGCACTTTTGTCTGAAGATGGTAACAACACTGTTACCAAAATTTTACACACTATTTATTTATTTGGATTTGGTCTTTATACCTTGTGTTTATAATCTATAATCCAAATTGTGCCTTATCAAATAGTGTGTGACCTTTTGATAACAGCATTGTTACCATCATCAGACATAATCATTCATTATTTTGTCAGATGTTATACAATTTTGTTACAGAGACATCAGACACTATTTATTTATTTAGATTTGGTCTTATTACCTTGTGTTATAATCTATAACTAAATTGTGCCTTATCATAAACTTTAATTCAATGATCCCAAGACCACACACAATTAAAAGAGGAACTTGAGTAATGTATCAACCAAATTCAGCCATATTTATGCAAATTGGTTATGGAAAATTTCAATAAAAGAGTACTATTTGGCAGGAAAACCTCATAGGACATTTACCCAATTCTCTATTCCATACACTTTACTGTATACTTTATGAATCTATAAAAATAAATTAATTATAAGCCTGTGGGACACACTACATAGTTGCGGTAAGGTAGGAGGTTTTAGAATAGAATAATTATTTATTAAATAAACATAAATAGTTTGAGAGATGAAAAAATAAGAGATTTTGAGATTTAAAAATATTTTATTGACAACATACAAGTCAATGTGGTAGCATAGATAACATATATAAAAAGAGAGATAATTAAAAAAATAGTGAAAAGATAAGATAAAAATAAAAGAGTAAACTATATACAGTTAGGTAAAGTCCAGGAGACAAAGAGTCCAGACAGTAAGTCACATTCTCCCCTCATCTCAAGGCTCGGGAAGAACCTGTGTATGGATGACTTGGCAGATGTAGCGTTGTCATCCAGCCCTTGGCCGAAGAGCCAGTAGCCCTGCAGGTCGGCTGTATGATGTTGAAGGTTTTCTGTATGAGGGGCCTGATGGAGCTGCAGGACCAATAGCGGCGGTCAGGTCACTAGAACCACAGGTGATGCAGGTCTCTCGAGCAAAGGCCAGATGTGCAGGATGGGGAAGAGCGTGCAGGGCCAGCAGTACTGTAATGTCGGCATTGTGCCCTGAGAAGGCGCAACGTCAAAGGGACGGCCAGCCTATGGGCAAAGTTGCCAGGCGTGGTCACTCAAGTGTACGGCAGATGGTGCGGATCGTCAGGTGCATGGACGGAGTGACCGACCCGCGCAGCACCACAGCTTCGACTAGGTAGTCCACCCGGTGGGACCCTCGGAGGTTTTCTGTTTACAGCCTATTGCAGAAGTTGGACAACACTGTGGCATCTGCAAGAGCTCATTGTGTCGGATGAGTGAGGGTTACACAGGGCCATTGAAGTTCCCAATACGTGCTCCCATCCACTGTGCAGCGGCTAGGATGTCAGGTGGCCGGAGGAACCTGCATGCTCTGATTATGGCTAGGTCCCTCAGCTGTTGTGTTGGAACTATCCGGTGGTCCAGCGCTCTAGGAAGTCTGAAACTGCTTCCTATATCTTCATGAGTCTATGATGTCGAGGTGGAAGCCATGTCCCGGATGGAAGGGGAGTTAACCAGGCCCCACTATCAGTGAGCCAAAAAGTAGGCATTGAGACTTCCACGAAGCGAAGCTTGGACACCTTTCATACACGCCAGTCTCAGCTGCGTGCCGACTTCGAGGAGACCGAAGCCTCCCATAAAGACAGGACATTCAAAAACACCTCTTGGCAGCAAAGGCGATGCGCCCAGGTCCCCAGACGAAACGCACTAGTCGAGCTTGGAGATGGTGGAGTCGGTGGGCAGGTATCCGTGAAGATGGTGTAACACTGAGGAGAGCACCAGGGACTTTGCAGCCCTTGTCCTCCCTACGAGAGAGAGGCTGCGGACGAAGGGGGACCATCTTGCAGCGGCCGACTCCTTCAGTTCGACCAGATGGTTCTCCTTGACTGATGTTCCATGTCCAGTAGTCACTAGACAGCCCAGCACCTTCAATTGGGCTGTTGACCAGCAGATGTCCAGAGGGTAGTCGACTCGGTTTCTCCAGGTACCACATCACAGATCTTTGCACTTGTAGTTGACTTGTATTCAAGATGCATGCCAGAATTCATCGAAGATGTTTTTGACGAGTTCGAAAGTCTCATCATTTCGGATAATTAGGTTGATGTTGTCTGCATAGGCCAGGATGTTTCCTTGGCCGAGTATCTGCTCTAGACGACATAGGAGTGTCCTGTCGCAAGGCTGAACAAGGCGGCGCAGCCCTGTTTGACTCCATTAAGGATGTGTATAGTGCTTATTTACTCAGACTGTAGCGTCTGCATAGAGTACGAGGAATCACCTGGTGAAGGCTGGCGGCAGCCAAAGTGACACCAGTAGAGAAATCGGGAAACTCCTTCCAAGGTGTCGAAGGCAGACTCAAGGTCTGTGGAGATGATGGATAACATGTGCAGCTGCTCCTAACATGGAGTACAGACGCTGCAAACACTACTAACAAGATTTTACAACAGGCCATCTCAAGCCATTGAAGATAGAAAATGTTGGAGGTGATCATCTTTATATTAAATGTTAAATACTTTATTATGTGTAAATTATATTGTTTAAAATATTTGTATTTTTAAATTTAATTGTAAAAAAATTGTAAATTTATATATGTAAATTCTTGTGCCAGATTAATCAATAATAGAGGATTTGCATATGTCTTGTTAGTTAAAAAGTAGATAATAGTTTTGTTTGGCAGAGAAGCTAGATGCTCTCAAGTTAGTTGTTTTCTGAGTGTAAATATGTTTTTGTATAATATCTTAAGATTTTCTGCTTTAATTTAATTTAATTTCATTAATAAAATAAAAAAATAATTTAATCACAAAAGTATATTTATTTATTTATTTCTCTTTGAGGACTTCAAGAATAGAAAATATTACAAAGGTACCATCTCTATCCTCCATACACCCAACAGAAAATGACAACAAAATCTACCCCACTTGCTCAAAATGTAGCTTGGTACCTGCAGCTCCAGAACACAACTTGGCTTGCATTAAATGCAAAAAACAGGACCTTTGGGAGAGGTCGCTGCTTATCATAAAACAGCTCGAGGAGCATGACTCATGGAATTTGTGTAATCTTTACACAAGGAGATAAGAACAACAACACAGACGCTGCTGTATCCCTGTATCTGGATCCCTTACAAGGTACTATCAGAGGATCAGCTGAGCCCAGGTTTTGTAGTGAGCTTGTTACTGCTCTCCCTCTTCCTTTTTCATCCAGGCTTGGAACGGCAAAAGGGGATTTATACATAAAAGTGATGGGCAAAATCATTTCTTTAAAGGACCAGATCAGAATGGTTCACCCGTTTTTTTGAGCTAATTCTAGCTCACCACTCACTGATGTTATAAATAATATTGTTACCCTAAAACTTCCTTCTCTCTCTCTCTATTGTATAGTGTCATATTCATAATATACACTCATGGACAACATTTAAGAAAGTCTTTAATGTTATTAAAGAGACAGAGGCAATTTTTTCCCACTTTGTTATCTTGTGTGTCTCCAATAAAGATCACTAATATCTTTCAGAGTTATTGTCTGAATCCTGATATACATGCTAAAAGGTATAACTTTCTTAAATTCTGTCCGTGAGTTGTGCAGGGTGCGGAAGCTATTTGAGAACACACAATATAGGTGCCATTGTGTTTTATAGTAACAGATTTTTCTGTTGCAGGTAGACATGGCAGAACCTACTCTTACACAAGAAATGAAGAAGTTATTGTCTCCTTGGTTACAGGACACACCGATTCAGAAACTGCTGCATTCTTGAATGCTGCCCCATCATTTGTTTTCATAGTTGGGAGAGAATTAGAAGCTGCAAAGGGTGATGTGGTGGAATTTTCCCAAAGGAAACAGCATTGTCGACGTTCTGACAGTATCAGGACTTTATAAGCCATGTCCAAGCTGCAATCGATGAGGACCCTGGGAAGTCGATGAGGGCACTCGCCAGAGAGCTGCAGGTTGATGAGGCTACCATCCGAGGTGTGGTTCATGAGGACCTCTGTTACAAATCATACGTGATGCGGAGAGAACAGTTCATGTCCAAAAGAACCAAGGTGAACAACATGAGCAGAGCCAAGTGCTTTCTGAACAAGCTGAATCATCCCAAGGAGCCAGGAATGATCTGGTTTTTATCAGACGAGAAGAACTTGGTTTAGGACCAGAAGATAAACAACAAAAATGATCGGTAGCTGTGTAAAATCCCTGATGAGCTACCTGCAGTCATGTATACCAAATTTCCAGCATCATTGATGGTTCTTGTAGTTGTCAGTAGTGAAGGTGATGTCTCCACATATTTTACTCCAGGTTCCAGAGTCAATGCCATTGCTTACACCGAGGTATTAGCAACAGTTGTCAAGCCTTGGATCGCTGCTGTAGCACGTGGGAGGCCGTATGTAATTCAGCAAGGCTCAGCACCATCTCATACAGCCCGGACAACCCAAAAATGGATGGCTGAGAATCTTCATGACTATGTCACACCTAACTTTTGGCCCCCAGCTCACCAGATGTCAATCCACTGGACAATTACATGTGGGATGTAGTTGAGAGGGACTCCAATAGTCATTCCCACAACACAGAGCTGCTATAGTGGATACAATGGCAAACATTCCCAAGACCCATCTCATTACTGCCTGCAGTCGACAGCATATAGAAGTTGTTATTGCCGCTGATGGCATGTTCATTGAATGATGTCATCCTTTATGTGTATGTGTTCATCTATATAAAACTTTGATATGTAATTTATTAGTGTGTGACATTTCGGCAACAGCATTGTCACCATCATCAGACAAAAGATTAAAATTGAATCCAAATTGTGCTTTATCATTTTTGATATGTAATATATGCTCTTTTTCTTTTGTCTATACATTCTTCCCATGGACATCAATTTGTTTTCAAATAGAACCTGCACCCTATGTTTTATATTCAAAAAATGATTAGGTATCATTTGAATTATAGATGAGAAACACAAGTTAATAAGACCAAATCTAAATAGATAGTGAGTGACATTTTGGTAACAGCATTGTTACCAAAACATCACTCACTATTCATATGGATTTGTCTTATTACCTTGTAAATATGATGGACAATTTGATTAATGGTTCATAGCTACACACACAAGAAAATAAGACCTAATCCAAATAAATTAATAATGTGTGACATTTTGGTAAACAGCATGTTACCATCATCAGATAAAAAAATAAATTATTAAAAAGACATCTCCTTATCATGCAACTGAAAGTTGCTGATGGCTTGCGCCATTTATTGGAATAAATATCAACTATTCTTGCAAGCCATCAGCAACTTTCAGTTGCACGATAAGGAGATGCCTTTTTCATAATTTATGCACCTTATCCCAGTGCAATATCACATTTGTACTATTTTTTCAAAAGAATAAATGGTTATGATTCATATATTCTTTTGTCTGATGATGGTAACAATGCTGTTTACTGAAATGTCACACACTATTAATTTATTTGAATTAGGTTTTCTTGTACCTTGTAAATATATATATATGTAGCAATATAATAAGGTGGGGAAAGAGAAATAAGGACACCACAAGTTTGGAAGAGGAATCCCATACAACCAGAGAGAGAGATGGGCCCGGCAAAGCTGGGCGGCCGTTCGTGTCGCACACAATCCCCTACTGTCTTAAAAGTCCCGAGGTTCCAAGTAACGGGCCCCAGTAGTCGCCCCTTGGAATGTCGCTGAGGTCTAAAGTGACTGGTTCTTACCCTCCCGTCTCTCTCTGGGTTTAATGTAGGTTTGCTTCTTTATTCCTGGAAGAGCATATATTATGACATATATATACTTGGTTATCCTATAAAAATGTCCACTAGCATGGAATGTTGTGATGATATCATCAGACCGACTTTAATTCAACACCTACTTTAACTCAACTGAAAGCTCTGATCCCTTGGGGCATTGAATTAGTAGACTATAAGGGGTGAGTGGAAGGATGGTCTAAACCATTGGTTTCTGATTGCTTCAACCGGGGTTCCATTCCCGCATAGGGCACTTTTTTCTGAATTAAAACAAAAATGCTTCAAAGGCCCTTGATTCTTGCAAAAGTCAAACCCCACCAGCGAGTGTAAGTAACCAAAACAGTGCTCTGGCATATTTGTAAGTGCAAAGTCGGACTGCTTTTCACATGTGGTTCACTTACAATAAAATCAGTCACAACCTCTAACCACCAAGATTATCATGGCCTGTACCACGTGTACTAGGGATAAGCAAAAAAAGAGATCATATTAAATATATCAGAGAGGCCACATCTCACTTCTAAAGTGCATTAGATATTTAATTTATAGATCATCTCTGTGCAAATTTGAAAAATTCAACTTTGTAACTTTTTGAAAACTTCATTTTAGAAAATAAAACAAAAACAAATTGTCTTCCATGGTTTGTGTTATCAGCATTTATTACTTAACATACGATGTGGAAGAAGTTGAGAAATCAGCTGAATCTGCTAAAAAGGTAGGGAAACGATATATACTGCAGAAATAAAGGGTCAATTGGTTTATTCAATTATTATAAAATTATCACAACCTTCAATTGTCATTATTCATGACAAAACTAATTTACAACTTCAAGACATTGAGGTTACGATTGTTTTAAATAAGGATTTATCATGATGATTTATAATGAAATATTTTTGTTTTTAAAAAAAGAATGAAACAAAGAGACAAAAATTATAAAACATAATAAATAAAAATAGGAAAGGTTAGTGATGGTTGGAATTCCATGGGGCCAGCTAGCATAAAATATTTAGCTCCTTTGCCCTGAAAATTTAATAAAAAGTTAATAAAATAAAACTGCAGGAGTCATGTATGATAAAAGGTGGGGAAGTTGCTGGTACTTACTGAACTCCTCTAAGTCAACCTTGTAGAACATCATTGAAGTGATGAGACAGTTTTTTCTCTTCTAATATCCCAAACAGTCAATTTCAACCAATATAAGTCTTTTCATGTTGTAAATATAAAACTGCTCCCATGCATGAAACTCTAAAGTTGGTAAATATGATAGAAAAACAAGAGATTTCCAATCAAAATAACCCCATAGACATGAACATGGTCAAGACCATTTCAAATACAATATACCCCATAATATTGAGTGTGCATCATAGCTGATCCAACTTAAAAACAGTAACATATATATTTAATACTACAGAACATTACTCTCTAAGACACCTCTGTCTTAACATTTTATTCCATTAACAAGGGAAGAGGGAGCTGACCCCTAAAGATGAAGAAAGCTAGATGTGCACAACCGGTGTGAAGACTGGAACAAACAACAGACAGGGAACATTCCAAGAATATAAAAACTAATATCATAAATACAACTGAAATAGCTACAAGTGCAGATAGAAAATGACAAGAATAAATGATATTTTTAATATGAAAAATACCAAAGAAAGTGATTAGAAAATAATTTCTCAATTGATTTTCTGTGTAATAATCTTTAGTCTTCAAAACTTTATTAATTTTTCATTTTTGTCTACACATAATTCAATTTATAATTAGCCAATATAATAAATTTTCTCTTATAAAGTATGTATCTATGACACTTTGTACCAGAAAGGGGCACCTCTCCCTTTAAAAGTACATAAAAACAACTATATATATTACATCACACAACACAAATATAAAGGGAGCCTCCTTCTGGTACAAGAATTTTCCCACAATGTTGTAAATTATCTAAAATATAAAGTTGGCCAAAAGATTAGTCATTAAATACAAGGTGTTAGAAGGCCATCCTATGGAACAATTTGGTGGAGTTTCTTATCATCTTTCCACCACAATGGGTAGTAAGTTGTTGGAAATGCCTGGCTCATCAGTTTACTATTGTATTGGGTTGTTTCTACTACAATTAGACATCATTGAGAGACAGCCTCTACACCTTAGTTCCATAATTACCTTTGAACCCAACAACCTGATACAATAGTCTGGTAGAATCTGGATGGGAGGACTTACCACATTTCCTATAAGTTTATATTGCTGTAATAAAAGTCCTTTTTAGTGTTTAGATTCTTATAGAGCTCATAAATAATTTACATTTGCTTTATATGACATACAGTAAAACCCCTCTATAGTGAACCCCAATGAGACATAGCTTTTGGTTCACTATAGCCACGGTTCACTATAGCCACGGTTTGGCCATTTTTTTTACTTTTCAAAATTTTTAGACCGTATAATTAAAGGACAGCCATACACACTGGAAGAGGCTTCCTCTTAATAGTGGTCACTTTGTTTTAATTCCCTTAATTGACCAATTTCCTTACATTAATACTGAATAATAATAGAAATCATTAGATGATAGGTTCTTCTTATCATTATCATACATGTACCTCTATGTCTAATTTAAAAATCAAGACAAATCCTAGGCAAAGTTTTATTAAATATATATTTAAAGATATAAAATGATTTTAAAACATCATTATCACATTTTATAATATATTGTTTACTTGGAAAAATGGCTCTAATGCCTTGTTGCTTCAAAGCACTCTTCAAGCATTGCACCATTCAAATAAAGTTTGTGTTTTTCTTCCATTTCATTTTCCCACATATTCTTCTAGGTCTAGATTTCGTTTTTTTTTTAAACCTGTCATGCAAAACATTGCTGACTTTAAAATCATCATAGTTAATGGCATAAAAATAGTTTTTGTTTGATCACGGGCCCATTTATTAGGAATTTTTTTTTTTAGCCCTAAAACGTACGATCGCGATCGCGGGCAAAAGTTGAGGTTGATTCCTCTTTGTAACAATTTTTAATGGCTTTATATTTCATCTTTTATAATAGAAAAGTTATATTCTCTTATTTTAATTTTTCTTAACATTTTGCCTGTGTTGTTTCACTTTGAAAAGTTCTGAAAATGGCCTTTTTTTTAAAAAGAAATAACGCTTTTGTTTTTAAAATGCCTTTGTTTTCTTCATTTTGGAAGCCATTTGTATTTTTATATTTCAAATTTAATGTATGAAAATATATTCTATTTAATAAAAAGTATAATGTGTTAAAATTTATACAACATACAGCAAAGATAAAGTGCAAAATTCAAAACAAACAATGCCGCTAAATTTATTGTTTTGAAATCGCGATCCGCGAGATGAAACATGCTCAAAATTTGGTTGTTTTAATTTTTTTTTAATTACAATTCTAAGTTCGTTATAGGCATAGTATTTTAAATAGATTTTATCATTTTGGGACCGAAAATAGGTTCGTTATAGGGGTAGTTCGTTATTCTAAAAATCGCAAAGTTCGTTATAACGATGGTATTTTCAATGGAATGGAATTGGGAATCGGCGTGAGTTCGTTATAAGGGAAGGTTCGTTATATCCAGGGTTCGTATTAGCGGGGTTTTACTGTACTTTGAGAAAATAAAAATATATATTTATTAAAATACATTATTAAAATATAAAAAAGGCAACATTCATCAAAAAAATATTTAGTGAATACAACTTTAGAAACTCACTTTCTGGTTTAAATTATATCTGCTAAAACTCGGGGGGAAATTAGAAGTATAAATAGTTTCAAAATTGATTGATAGATGGCGGTACTAATCCACCTTTCTCTTCCTGTCTAGATAACTTTGTTTTTGCGATTATGAAATTGGATGAAACAAGTAAGTTTATTTTTTTTTTTTTTTGGCTTTATTTAATAAAATTCTTCGAAATTTTTCTTTAAATCTTGAATAGGTGTTTTCTAAACATGCTAAAACCTAAAGAAAGTCTATTTATTTATTATGTTATTATATTATAAAAATAAAATTTTAAATTTTATGTGTGATGTTTGCAAAATAATTATTCACTAGTTTTAAAGATTGCCTGATATATATATATATATAACATTGACCCATTTTTTGCTACCATAAATTCCAACCATATTATTTCTAGTTAAATACACAAAGATTACTAACAAATTTTGAACATTAAATTGGATATATTATTAAGCTTTAATGAAATATTAAATTTCAATATGAAATTGTGCAACAAATTGAGGAACACTACCGACTTTTAAACAAAGTATCATAAACAATAATTTATAAATAGTTACAAAATGTGATGATAGATGGCGATAGGTGTTTGCGTGCTGCAGAAACTACGTTGTAATTATTTAACTTTTGGTTTGCCATCAAGTACATTTAGGTAAGATAATAGTGTTTATATTAATATATATTTCCCCCGTTTTATAATTTTTAGCCTTTTTAAAATTGAATTTTTGTTTCAATAATTTTAACTATAAAATTTACGTGGACATTTTGAATCAAATTTTCATTTTTATAAACAAACCCTATGGCGAGTAACTAAAACGATTTTATCATAGAAAGTTTGACGATAAATTTTTAACTTTACAAAATTAAAAAGAGCATTTTATATATTTGTGATATTTAGCTAATTATAAATAGAATAAGTGTAATAAATTATTTTAAACAATATAAAATAAACTAATGTGTTAACATTATATCGTTGTACTTAATTATGTTGAATATATGAATTCAATTTTAGACTTTAATATTTTATATAATATTGTCACTGAATAATTATTTTAAATATTCTGTGGTATATCATCATTAATATTTCCATAGTTATCACTCCTCACTATTTATTCTGTCTGTTTGTCATGAATCCTGCCAAGAAGAAAAAGAAGGCCTACAAGCCCATCGTGAACGTCGCCGACCTGGAGAGGGAAGATGAGATGGTGATCTCACGCAACTGCAGCATCCTGAGCTCCATTGGCCATCCTGCCCTAAAATCCCTGCATGAGGACCTGATACGCTACATCGCCTCGCGGACTGAAATGATCAAGGCCCTCGCTACCAATGTAGAGAACCTCACTGACACCCTCGAGTCCTTCGCAGAGTTGGACGAAATTGAGGAGGCCAACAAGCCCAAGACTGCTTGCCGCGGCACTCAAACCTGCCCTGCTCCTTCCTGCAATGAAACCAGCTCCCAGACTGACCCAATCAAGCCCGCCACTCCTGCTCCTGCTGCTCTCCCTGCCAAGAAGCCTGCCTCCTCCCTGCCTGCTCCTGCTCCAACCAAAAGGAAGCAGTCTGAAGCTCCCAACCCGCCTGCAAAGAGGACAAACCTGAATGGTCCTTCAAAACCTGTGCCTTCCCACGTCTCCAAGCCTGCGGCCGCCCAAGTGATCCTTCATGGAGAAAAATCGGCGGCCCACACAGTGGTCATCTCAGATGACCCACAGGCTGACCCAAGGGAGATGCTGAAAACAGTCCGCGCTGCTCACACTCTCCCCCAAGGCGTTTGGGCCTCCCTGCGCACCAAGGGGAAGCTGGTCCTCCATTCCAGCAATCCTGACACCATCCCTGAGGTTACAACCTCCCTGGCCAGCAAGTTGAATGGAATGAAGGTCCGCCAGCAGAAGGAGATCCTGCCACGGATCTGCCTCTTCAAAGTGGATGAGGAGACATCCAACTCCACAATTGAGGAGACCTTCCTGGAAACCGCTGCTGTTAGAAAACTTCCTGGGGACAAGGTGGTGCGCGTGGCGCACCGTTCTGCACCCAGAAACGGGACCTGCACCGCCTTCATCGAGGTGGACCTCAAGACCTTTAGAGCCCTGGGCGTTCGCGGGAGGATCGTGGTGGATGGAGTAATCCTCAACTTCGAGGAGTCCATCCGCGCCCGCGTCTGCTTCCGCTGTTGTGGCTTCGGCCACAACTCTGCCCAATGCACCAGAGCTCCTAAGTGCTTCCACTGCGGTGAAGACGGCCATGAAGGCCGAACCTGCCCATCCATTGCTGACCAGCGCACCTCCAAATGTGCCAACTGCTGCTCCCAGGGCCTTCCTGACAAGCACGAGGCGAGAGCCTCAAGCTGCCCCATCCTGAAGTCTAGGGCCCTCAAGTTCTAGGCTTCAAGGACCTTCTGCCTCCATTATCATCTGCCACTTCTCCTGGATTCCTGGCCTATTCAACGCACCCGCCTCACTGCACCCTGGCGCTATTCCCCTGCTTGCCCAACGTTTCTACCACCCCTGCGAGACATCTCCTACTTCCACATCCTAGGGTCCCTTGCCACCTGACATCGATTTTGGGCTCAAAAATCATAACTTTTGGTTAGTAGCCCGTAAATAAAGATATTTTCTCTCTCTCTCCTCACTATTCTTATATATTATTACTAGTAAATAAATTTACAGATATAGTTTTGCATAAATATAAACTATTTTCAATTACTAAAATCGTATGTATTAATTTCTAAAATAATATAAAACCCTAAAACCTTTCTAACAGTGGCAGCATAAAGCGTGGTTAAAACTTAAAATCTAAAATCGTAAAAATAAAAATGGCTGCTGTTATGGAAGATATTTCGATTATAGATAAATTAAAAGACTCTGAAAATTTTGATATTTGGAAATTTCAAATTAACATTATTTTTAAAGCTAATAATTTAATTGAAACAATAAATGGCAAATTGTGTTTTAAAGATCAAAAGGATGAAAAAGAAAAAAACGTATGGATAATAAAAGATGCTAAAGCCCAAAAATATATTATTTCGAGCATCGATAAGACGATATTAACACACATAATACATTGTGAAAATGCCAAATCAATGTATGACACCATATGCAGAATATTTGAAAGAGATGATGAACAATTAAAATGTAAGCTGCTACAAGAATTTCACACTTATAAATTTGATAAAAATGTAGACTTTGTAGCCAACATAAGTAATTTAAGAAATTTGGCTTTTAAACTCAATAATCTAAAACAGAACTTTGATGACAATATTGTTATTTCAAAGATTTTAACAATTTTGCCAGAAGATTATAATTATTTTTGTACTGCTTGGGAGTCAACTGGAAAAGATGAAAAAACTATTGAAAATCTAATATCAAGATTGACCACTGAAGAAATAAGAAGAAATAGACAGAGCCAACCAGAAGACCGAGTGGCTATGAATGCAACAAAACAAAAGGTATGTTTTACTTGTAATAAACCAGGACATATATCTAAAAATTGCACCCAAAGAAAATTCTGCAAATTTTGTAAAAAAACTAACCATGAAGAAATGGACTGTTTCTTTAAGAACAACAGTAAACCTGCTGCTAAAGTAAACAAAGAACAATGCAGAATATGTAAAAAGTTTAATCATAAAGAAAAAGATTGCTATTTCAGGAACAAAGAAAAGCAACCACCCATTGCTTTCATTGCTGAACAAAGAGAAGAATATGATAAAAGATCATCAGTCACTTTCATTGTTGATAGCGGATCCACCTGTCACATGATTAATGAAGAAAAGTTGCTTGATCATCAAAAAAAGTGTGATGTGAACATCAATGTTGCCAAAAAAGAAGAAGTTATGAGAGCAAAAACTTCAGGACAATTTAAGGGGAGACAATGTAACCTAAATGAAGTAATATTTGTGCCTGAATTATCAGAAAACCTTTTGTCAGTGACCTCAATTGTTAACAACGGAGGAGAAGTAAATTTTAAAGGTGATAAAGTGACAATTTTGAAAGATGGAAAAAAAGTTCTAGAAGGAGATCAACTTGAAAATGGACTTTATGCTGTAAATATTGAACAACATTTTTCAAAGCAAAATGACTCAAACCTTACCTTACCAAGTGAAAACAAAACCCAAGAATGGCACAGAAAATTGGGACACATTGGAATGCAGAATCTAAGAAAACTTGAAAGTTTGGTTGATGGTATGGAGCTTAACAAATTGGAAAAACAGGAAAATGATGTGTGCGAAATTTGCATCATGGCAAAGCAAACTAGGAAGTCATTTGGAAATGAAAGATCTAGAGCTACCCGACCTTTGGAAATTGTTCATACTGATTTGTGCGGCCCAATAGAACCCTTAACACATGATAATAAGAAATATATAATGACATTTTTGGATGATTATACACATTTCTTTTATGTGTATTTGCTCAGCAATAAATATGAAGCAAAAGAATATATTAAAGAATATGTAAATGAAGTAGAAAGATTTTTAAATGCGAAAGTGTCAAAATTAAGGTGTGATAATGGCGGTGAATATGCCAATACGCAAGTTAAAGAATGGTGCAAAATGAAAGGAATAATACTTGATTTTACAGTTCCTATACTCCACAATTGAATGGAAAAGCAGAAAGGTTGAATCGAACTCTGATTGAAAAAACCAGAGCACTTTTGCTGGATTCCAAATTAAATAAGGAAATGTGGGGAGAGGCCACAAGAGTCGCTGCCTATTTAATCAACAGAAGCCCTTTAAATACAGTACAAACAACACCAGCACAGATGTGGTTTGGAAGAAAGCCTAATCTTTCTAATGTAAAATTATTCGGGAGTGAAGTGTATGTCAAAAAATTGGGAAACCTAAAAAAATTGGATAGTAAAAGTGAAAAATATTCACTTATCGGATACAGTGGAAATGGATACAGATTGTGGGACATGCAGAAAAGAAGGATTATAATTGCAAGAGATGTGGTGTTTACAGGAAAACTAACAAATGAAATGACCAGTGTCATTCAGCCAAGATACAGAGAAGATTTGGATTCTGAAATAGAGGAAAGTCAAGACACTAAAATGGAATTGGATACCCATGATAAACCACAGAACTCGACCAATTCAAGATATATGTTAAGGAATAGAGAAAATATCAATAGACCTGAAAGACTAAAAGATTATGAAGTGTTGAATTCTGTTTCTGGAGAAATAGGATTGTTAACATACAATGAAGCTGTAACCGGAGTAGACAAAGAAAACTGGGTAAAAGCAATACAGGAAGAAAAAGATTCATTGAAGAAAAATGAAACCTGGGATTTTGTAAATGCTGAAGAAGTTAAAGGAAAGAAGATACTCAGTTCTAGATGGATATTCAAGATAAAGGATGGTGGACATTATAAAGCAAGACTTGTTGCTAGAGGAAATGAACAAAAAGAACTTACAAATGAAACCATACTTGCTAAACTAAATATTGACAACCAAAGTGCAATGACTTTAATGAAGACAGGACAAATGAACAGAAAGACTAAACATATAGATGTTCGATATCATTTTTTGAAAGATCAGATAAGAGAAAATGTTGCTGTTCAGTTTTGCCCAACCCAAGACCAAGTTGCTGATATCCTAACCAAGCCTCTGCCAAAGGAAACTTTTGAAAAACACAGATCTTCACTGCTACAGATGTTTTGATAGAGTAATTAAAACTCTAAAACATGAATTCAAGAAGGAGTGTTGAATATATCATTTTCAATTTTAGACTTTAATATTTTATATAATATTGTCACTGAATAATTATTTTAAATATTCTGTGGTATATCATCATTAATATTTGCATAGTTATCACTCCTCACTATTCTTATATATTATTACTAGTAAATAAATTTACAGATATAGTTTTGCATAAATATAAACTATTTTCAATTACTAAAATCGTATGTATTAATTTCTAAAATAATATAAAACCCTAAAACCTTTCTAACAAATTATAGAAACATTTAATTAACAGAAATTAATTTTAGCCTTTTTGAGAGTGTGGCTTACTTTGGGTTGTTTACTTACAATGTCCTTTTATTTTGCCATTTAACATAGTGGATAAAAGTGACTTAGTAAATTTTGGAACAAAGGAAAAATACTATTTTGAAATAGGTGAATAAATTAAACAGGGAGAAAGTGAACAAAGTTTTAGAATTTAAAAAAAGGGCAGAAAATTTTATTTAAAATATCATCTTTTAAAGGTAAAATTTAGTGTTTGTTTATCTTCCAGCTAGCACCCTATTTAGTTAACATTCTAGCTGCTCAATCTTCTTAGAAATTCATGTCTTTCCTGTATTTTATTTCAAATAACAAAATGTTACTTTATAAAACAACTCTTTGTTTATTCCAGTAACTAGCAGTTAGGTTTAAATTGGGACCAGGATGGACAAAAATTGAAGAAAGTTGGTGCCGAGTCTCATTGTAACTTTTATGAATGGTGCACATTAGCTAATTACAGCCATGGTGTTCTGAGAGTCAACCTGTTGTGTTTTTAGTAATAAATTATTTTTTTAAACAAGAATTGTCCATGAAAGTTTGTCAACTTATTGATGGTGTCAAATTGTTGTTTGGTCAAATTAATGTTTAGTATTTGACAGGCTTGAGTTGTGGACATGAGAATATGGTAGAATAAATGCAAGTGTCAAATTATCATGTGTTGAATCAACAAGGTTATACTGTATTTCTAACAATCTTCTTACCATTATTTTGTTCCTACTACTGATTTATTTGTATGGAAGGCTCATTACACCACAAATGATTGTGGCTATTTACTACTTTTAATTCTATTCCAGACCATAGCTGCCATATAGAAGTCTGATATTTAGTACATTTGTGTTGTTTACTTTTGTTTAAAATTTTTTAACTTTCACATGGTTTGGAAGTATATTGAAAATTGACCACAAAATTTTTAAAGATTATAGAAATTGGTTCATTCACGAAAACCCAGACCATATTTAATGAACTCCAGCCACTCAATTTGCCAAAGACTGTGTTTATTTTTTTTAGTTTGAAAGGAATTTTTTTCTTTCGTCCATTCAGAACCATAGTAACCATTAGAAAAAGGCTCCACTCATTGGAAGGTTGGTAATTAGTAAAAATGGTAATTGTTTAATAAAAAGTGTCATCTGAAGAGGAGTCTTCTAGTGAGACTGACCTTTCATGCAGATTCTACTTTAGTAATATCACCACATTTGGACTCTCTTTTTTCTCTCACAAAAATAATAAAATACATTTTCTCTTTGCTACCAAATTTTCTGTTTATACTTGTTCAACTTTTAACTTAGAAATGTTCTTCAACTGTATGGATCATGTTCCAGAACATGGAGAACACCTGCCCATTCCAGGGATGTTCCCAGACTTACAGGAATACCTTGGAAGCCATGCTGCACAGTTCCTTGTGCCAATTTTGTATTGTGGACTGCCCACAGTCCTGTGGAACAAAAATATTGAGAAAAGATCTGGCATCTCACATGACCGTAGCCTGCAAACGTCAATTTGGGTGTTGTCAGTTTTGTGGGGCATTATTAACTTGGGATTCTCTCCAGCAACATGAGGCTCTGTGTGGACAAATTGGTGTCAGCCCTGGGGAGAGTGTCCACTCTGACAGTAAAAATCCTCAGTCATCTGGGCTGTTGGACCAGGGATGTAGAAATGAGACAGATGTTTGTTTAAAAGAAAAAGATGAAAAATTACTGAATGTTTACCTCCCGCATATATGTGATTCATTGAGGGACCTTTCACTGGAAATGTCACAGTGTAAAAACCTGCTGAAAGAAAACCTGGACCAGATCAAAGTCAGGAATGAGTTCAGGGGAGAGAGTCTGGAATCTCCTATCATTCAGCTCCTTCAAGAAATCAGTTCCAGTATGAAGACTCAATCTGGAGAGAAGGAAGATCTTAAAGCCTGGCAGAGGGAGATGTCAGGCCTCATGACAGTTATGACCCAGCAGCTAGAAACTTCTCAGGCTTCCCTCAGCCAAATATTGGTCAACCAGAGGTCCACTGGGTCATCTCTAGCAGGAGTCCAGAACTTGACTGCCATGTTGTCCAATAAGATTGAGGATATATCAAACCAACATCTTGTTGACCTCGGATACATCAGGACTGAACTAGAGGGTGTGAGGTCAGAATTGCCCTCTGGCCCAACTACAACCTCACTTGGTGAAGATCATCTACAAGGATTGGAGAGAGATTTGAAAAACACAAAGGAAGAACTGGAAACTGTGAAGGCAGGATATCAAGTTGCTATAAATGAACTGAGCACGATGAAGACAGAATTACAAAACACTAAAGGAGAAATGAATACTGTAAATTCTGAATTACATGTTAAGAAAAATGAACTGAAAGCTATGCAAATAGAATTAATTCATAGAAATGAAGAAATAGAAATTGTTAAAAAAGGAGTAAATTGTAAAGACGAAAAAATTGATTCTTTGAAGAAAGATCTACAAGATATAAAGGAAAAACTAGAAAGTGTAAAAACAGAACAACAAGGTACTAAGGAAGAACTAGAAAGTGTGAAAACAGAACTACAAGGTACTAAGGAAGAACTGGCCACTGTGAGAACAGCGCTCCAAACTACTACCACCACCTGCTGTGATGTCAAATGTCAAGAGTTGGAGAATCCTGTGAAAATGGCAGATGTGGGGCTTGACCTTACACTTGGTGTCCAGAACTGGCTTCCTCATTATGCAAGATATTCTAACTGGGTGAATGTCCTTCAGAAATATCTGTATGGAGATGGAGATCACAGAGATAAATTGAATAACGTCTGGTTATTTAGTAGGTATAATCAGACTGGAGTCTTCCAAGATAGATCAGAGGAGATAATCAGGAATATAGATGGCACTGAGTACAATGTTAGGTATAAGTGGAGAGTTGGAGGAGAGAAGAGTGAAGTTGAGGTGTCATTCCATCAGAGAGGTGAAGGTGTCAACACCCTGGCCCAATACAAATATTCTATTTTGTATGTGAGTGGTTCTATTCACACTGATAGAGTAATTATCAACTCTGTGTTGGTTGGTCAAACCTGCCGCTACCTGATAGACACAGAGAAGTTTGAAAAATATTTTAGTAAATCCAATTGGTTTCATGCCTATATAAATTTGTGTAAACCACAGTGATATATTTTCTAGAAAGAGATTATTACCATCAGTTACCACAAATAGGATCACTATGTTAACAATAGAGTTTTAAAAACAGTCATTTTATATCTCCACATATAATTTACCATATCAACTGACCTTATTCTCTTGTAACAAACACAACATTTCTAATTGTTAAATTTATTCCTTATAACAATAAATTGTCTGACATATTGGGAAAGGTCAGGAAGTAATTCATTTGTATCCCCACAATTAAACCCTCTTTACATCAAAGAACAGAGAGATATGTTGTAGCAAAATATAGAAATTAGGTATCTCTTTATGTTAAATATTCTGTTATTTCCATCATGTTTATAAATAACCCACTTTTATATAAAACTATCATCATGGCATTATAAAATATCCTATTGTTCTAGACCAGTATGTTTGATTGAATGGGATTTATTTCTAATCACTTGTATGGTTGTTTGAATAAAATATGGTTGTGCCACATGGACTCTCTTTAGTGTACCACTAACTTGAGTTAACTACATACCATGATTATCATGGCCTGTGACATGTTTACTTAGAAGTAAAAAATATCCATATTAACAATTATATAAGCTCGTCACTTAATTTACCAATCTAATCCCAATAGCTAAATACTGAACGTAACCTATCCTTCCTAACTTGATTTAACTACATACCATGATTATCATGGCCTGTGACATGTTTACTTAGAAGTAAAAAATATCCATATAGACAATTATATAAGCTGGTCACTTAATTTACCAATCTAATCCCAATAGCCAAATACTGAAAGTAACCTATCCTTCCTAACTTGAAATTAACTACATACCATGATTATCATGGCCTGTGACATGTTTACTTAGAAGTAAAAAATATCCATATAGACAATTATATAAGCTGGTCACTTAATTTACCAATCTAATCCCAATAGCCAATTACTTAACAGGACGGGTTGGGTTGATTCCGCCCATGCATAAACTTAAAATAGGAAAAATATTTTTTTTTTCATTTACTGAGTGCTACCAGCTTTCATGTATTTAAATTTTACAGTGATATAAACATTTTCCATCCATCATTTATAAATATCTGTTTGTGAAGGGGGTTAAATTTGCATGTGGGTGCGGATTCTGCCCAGCCTGTCCAGGACCTTGAGAATTTTTCGTGTCAGTGTTAGCTAGTGGCTCATACTTGAGTCACTATCTTCCGCTATTTTTTAGCTTCCTCTTATAAAATAACACTTCTTTCTTTGGATAAGTATTATTAATCAAGTCAACAAAGAGAACTATCTGGAGACTGAGGAACACCTGGCCACACATAATATAAATTCTCACTCGCTGGAATTACAGACGACAATTCAAGAAGAATGATGGTTCGCGTACATCAAGGGAATCTACGATGCCACAACAATCTAATACTCCAAAAAGGTGTTACAATGTCTATCAAAAACACGGTCAAAAATAAAAACCCTTTGCCTTGTATGTCAATTAGTGAAATCTGTAAATAGATTATATTCAGAATTTTTAAACATCAAAATGTTAACATTTGTATTCATTAAATATTTTTTGAATATTGATTTCAATCATTATTTAGAGCTCATTCCATAAAGTTACGTAAGTAGGTTGAATCTACCCAACCCGTCTAGTTACATAAAAATTCACCTTTCCAGTTAAGGGTTAATACAATAAAGCTCTTTGTTATTTAAAAGACAATTCAGAGGAAGAAAGACATGCATGTCTTTTAAAAATAGACCATCTTGAATTCATCCTGAATAGGATTTCAGTGCAAAACAGACATTTATAAAATAATTTTTAAAAAGTTTTCATGATTTTTTAAAATTAATATTTTTAAATTTTCTTTTTATTTTTCATATTTATTTCAACTTATATATTCTTCCAATATAATAAAATATTATTTGTAATTATTTATGTTTCAAAAAATATGTATTAATGCCATTTTGTCCCTGATATTAAAAGTTTATTATGAAAATAAAAAAATACATACAAAAAAGTACACACAATGGTTTCAATTAATATCATTAATCTATATTACAGAGCTATTTTTTAAAAATGTGTTTTTGTCGAGTTAGAGGATTAGTTAATAATCTAACTTTAATTCAACACTTCCTTTAATTCAACCGAAAGCTCTGATCCCTTGGGGTGTTGAATTAAAGAGGTTCGACTGTTTATATATATATATATAAGTAGAATTAAATATAATTTATATGAAAGATAGTTGTAAATTAATGATGATTAAAAACAAATTATAAAATATTATTATTTGGATATCAAAAAGGTTTTAATTATTTATGTAACAATATAGGGTTATAGCAAGTTCACGCTTATTACCTCGGCCGTTACGCGTCATTTAAGCAGAACATAGAAAAAAAAAGGAAGAATTGAAGATATTAGGGTAGGAAAAAGAGCAAAGACAGAACCATGTAATCTTTTTATCAAACAATTTATAAAGTTTTTAAGAAAGAAAATTTAAAATATATTTTTTTGAGTCAAATTTTTAAAAAATTAAATGACGTGTAACAGTAAGGTAAAACCGTGAACTTGTTATAACCCTTTATTGTTGCATAAAAAATTAAAACCTTTTTGATACCAAAATAATAATATTTTATAATTTGTTTTTAATCATCATTAATTTACAACTATCTTTCATATAAATTATATTTAATTCTACTTATTCGTTCAGTAATAGCTTGCTATACTGACATTATACTCTCAATTCAACAATATACTCTCAATTCAACGTCGAAATTTTCTATAGCTTTCCTTATAAATATTATAAAACATTTTTATATATATATAATGCACTAGCTTGAACACCTCAGGCGTCTCCACACGATAATCCACCAAATATATTCAAATAATAGAAACAAAAATATTCTTTAAATATAGAAAAAAAAAGGATAACACCATTTCTCTAAATTTAAAAAGACAAAGGTCACCTCTTCAGTTAAAATAGACGCCATCTAAAGTCCGCCTTAGTCTGATGAGGGCCATTAGCCTGAAACCATGGTCTCTAGCTGGGATGTTCTCAGTTTGCCAAAGTTGGTGATGATAGTAACAACGCTGTTACCGAAATGTCACATATAGTACTTTTGTCCGATGATAGTAACAACGCTGTTACCAAAATGTCACATTCAGTATTTTGTCCGATGATAGTAACAACTCTCTTACCAAAATGTCACATTCAGTACTTTTGTCTGATGATAGTAACAACGCTGTTACCAAAATGTCACATTCAGTATTTTGTCTGATGATAGTAACAACTCTCTTACCAAAATGTCACATTCAGTACTTTTATCTGATGATGGTAACAATGCTGTTACCGAAATGTCACATTCAGTATTTTTGTCCGATGATAGCAACAACACTGTTACCGTCACACTCTCGCCAGCATATCCTCTAGCTAAGTTCCTTTCTAATTATCTCTCCCCCCTCATGAATGCACACAGAGAAAATTATTCCATTGCCAGCACCCCCTCATTCATCAATGAAATAACCACACTACATCCCACACCTGATTATATTATGTGCTCCTTCGATGTAACATCCATGTACCTTAGCCTCCCACACATTTTAATAACAGACAGTATACACCAGTTCCTTACCTCCATTAATATAGATCCCCAAATAGTCACCACAATAACACAACTTTCAGAAATATGCCTCAAAATGAACATTTTTACCTATAATCGTGAACACTTCAAACAGACCAAAGGTTCCCCTATGGGAAGTCCCCTCTCCTCCATAGCAGCAGAAATAGTGATGACCAAAATTGATGCGTGGATTAACCATATACATGCATCAAGCATCTCCATATGGCGGCGTTACATAGATGACGTTTTTTGCATCTGCAAAATCAGCCAAGAGGGCACCATCCTAACAGACCTCAACAATTATCACCCTGATATCTCATTCACTTTAGAACAAGAACACAAAAATGTCATCCCCTTCCTAGACATACTGATTATACGTACTCCAAATTCCTTCCATACCACAGTCTATTACAAGAAAAACTCCCCCCCCCCCAACTATACCCACTTCAATTCATACTGCCCCATAGTCCATAAAATTGACATAGTTAAAACTTTAACAAAACGAATACATACCCATTGTTCCCTCCCCATATTCAAAACCATAGAGAAAGAATTAGTAATTTCCCATCTTACTGCCTCAGCTTTCCCCCTTACCTTTATTAACAGACACACTTACGTACCCAGCCCTTACAAACCCCCAACAGCTCATAGATCCACTTGTATTTTACCTTATTCACCCTGCAGTCAACATATCCAGACTTCTTAAAACCCATGGCATCCAGACCTTTTTCAGCAACACCAATAACATATCCACACACCTCAGACATCCCATAACCAAAGCAGACACTCCTCCCAGCCCCCTTCAAAGTACAGGAGCAGTCTACTCTGTCTCATGTGAGCAGTGTTCTGCCACATATGTGGGTGAGACAGGTAGAACTGTGGCCATCAGAATGACAGAGCATTCCCGTAATATAACTAACAAAGACCCCAAATCCCTCATCCACCAACATATAGCATCTACAGGACACACATTCGATATTAACCATCCAGTAATCCACTATAGACATATCCACAACCAACACCAACGATTGGTGTTGGAATCCATAGTCTCACACAAACACAATAGCATTAATAGAAAGATAGAAATTCCCGACATCTATGGTGTTTTCTTGGCTGAAACATCTGTAACATCTTAGTTTTTTCATAATATATTAAATATACAATAGTTCCCGTCATTAAGTTTAATAATTGAAATAATAGTTAGATATTTGCATTTCTTTGGTTTAGCTTACTATACTAATTTTACAGCAAAATTCTTGTAAATATGTAAAACACTAGCATATATCAATATTCGCTCCTACCTACCATTTGTATCTTTGCGCGTATTCATAATTGCCTGTAGAAGGGCGTTTGTCCCGAAAGCTTGCATTTCGTTTAATTAAAAGAAACTTATCTTACCTCACGTGTTTTCATCTTTATAACTTCTATATCTTGTTTGTTTATTTTGAGAGATAGCCTCGGATGGGAAGACTCAAGACCACCAACTACTCCAAGGTCCATGACTTTGCAGAACTGCAACCTGGTGTAACAAAATGGATGTTGTAATAAAATAGTTTCTCTCTGTTCATGATAACACAAGTTAATTTTGGTTCTCGTACATTATTCTGTGTTACCTTCAAATCTACGTCAACCTTGAATGCACTACTTAATATAATCTCTTCTTCATCCCAAGTACACGTAGTATATGCCATGATAATCGTGGTGGGTAGTTGTCAACTGTTTTTCCTGTAAGCGCACCATATATGTAGAATATAATTGGGATTATGCATATGAATGTGCTAGAACCCCATTTGATTACTTGCATTCACTGGGATCATTTAAGCCATTTCTTTTTTTTCATAAAAAATACCCAATTTTGGATTCGATCCCGGGTGGTGTCTCTCCACCATGCCAAAAATAAATAGTTTGTACCAGTCCTCTATCAATCCCCAAGTGGTGAATTTAATATTTGTGTAATTTATACAAAGTGTCTTATGTCCATAGTTCACTTAAATTCCACAACTAAGAGACCATCCTTCAGTGTCAGGCGGTACACAGGCGGCTTTGATTTTATAACATTTGCTGTCATTTATGAAATTATTTTTAATATACACTTTCTTTAAAATTGAGATTAATTTCTGATTTCTCACAGGATGTCTTAGCTAATGAAGGTTGACAGGATAAAGAAAGGGGATCACACCGAGATATATGTGGCTGGAAGATAACCCACAACTCCCTCTAGCGGCGCAGCGTGCCAATACCTTCTTTATTTTCTTTTAGTTGTTTACCAAGGTGTGTAGCCTCCACGTGTTGCCTTCAATTTTAAATCTGATTTTAATATTCTTCAGAAAAGTATCCTTTTTTTTATGTGATCTCAGGTCGTGGATGTCAATAGTTTGTACCATTCCTCTATCAATCCCCAAGTGATAAATTTAATGTATTCTATATAAACACACTGTCCATCCTTATCTCCATAGTTTACTTAAATACCACAACCCTTCAGTATCACATACAGTCGAACCTCTTTAATTCAACACCCCAAGGGATCAGAGCTTTCGGTTGAATTAAAGAAAGTGTTGAATTAAGGTTAGATGGTTGCTAATCATCTAACTCACACACGAAAATAATATTTTAAAAAATTGCTTTGTAATATAAATTAATGATATTAATATAAACCATTGTATGTATACTTTTTTGTATTTATTTTTTATTTTCATGATCAACTTTTAGTATCAGGGACAAAATGGCAATAATACATATTTTTGTGAAACATAAATAATTACAATTTAAATTTATTCTAATTGAAGAATATAGCAGTTGTTTGCGCCTAGTTATGTAAATAACTTGCTAGGCTGCATTGATTTATATTCATGTAGATTTCTCTTTCTTTCTTTTAATTATGTAAATATATATGTATATAAAATGAGTGAAAGATTCAATAAAGTCAGTCAGTTAGCTAAAACGAGTGAGGCGTCCTTCCTCTATTCAAACAGCCTTCTACATCGCAGTCTTGCGAAAGGAAAACATTCTCGGTAGTCAATTCGCCGGTCTGGTCTCGTAAATACAGTCATCAACAAGCTCTGCCACATATCGTCATCTCCTGAGACCAGACTAGAGGCTGAAGGAGCTAAAGGAAGTCCTGGCTAACATTGTCAGGAACCAAGCTCCGACAGCAGTTGAAAGGAAATAAATATGGAAAATAAAAAGAAAATTCAAAAATAATATTTAAAAATAATCATGAATATCTTTTTAAAAATTCCTTTATAGATGTCTGCTTTTTCACCGAAATCCTATTCAAAATGTATTACAAATGGTCTATTTAAAAAAAAAAACATGCATGTCTTTGTCCCTCTGGAATGTGTTTTAAATAACAAAGAGCTTTTATTGTATTAAAGGCATCTACTGCTGCTGCAAGTGTTATTGATTTTGTGTTTAAATCTTTTATAATAACATGGAAATGGAATATTGAAATAATATGTTATCATAATAATTGTGGCTACATTTTATGAAGATTCATTTATTTAAAAAGAAATTATTTGTAAATTTGAAATAACTAAAATATTTCAATGCTGAAAATATTAAAAAGTAAATAATATTATTAATTAGGGCACAAAGCCTAAATTCCCGCATAAAAAAACAAGCAAAACAATAACCCTCGCGATATTGCGCAACATAACTGCAAAGTGACACTTAAACAAACAGAAACCAAGAGTGCGCAGGCGCGATCCTATCGGCGCCCACCGATGCCGATTGTCGCCGCCGTAAAACCGTTTAGCGGTAAAGTTGTATGTAAAAAAAACATTCAACTGTCGAAATTCGAATTTTTAAATGGTCGAACTATCGGAACTGTCGTATTATCGATACTGTCGAATTACGGTTTGTTATTTGATAGGCCGGAGGTCGGGACATCAGTATATGGTCGAATTAAGGTAGAGTGTCGAAATTGCGTGTGTCGAATTAACGAGTTTATACTGTATATAAGTAGTATCGTCCAATACAGTACGACATAAGATGTAAACAGCTGCTTGGACTTGTTGTATATAGTTATAATCTGTGCTACAAAAGATCTGGCAACACAGTATGTAAACAACGCGCATAATAAATATATAATTGTTCTAGCACGGCGGTATATTAATTGTCTATATACATAAAGGCTGTAACTATATTAAATATATATAAAGCTAAAGGTAAATGAACCCGTATAAAAGATACAACATGGTGGCAGCGCCGGGATTTTGAAAGATAAGTAAAATTTCAAATATCAATTAAGCCTAACACGTTGAAAAATGGCCTCGAGTACCGGGAATAGTTTGCAGCCATTTGTGCCTGGAACAAACCCATCAGAAGCATGGGGTAAATGGAAAAAGAGATTCCAAATGTTTTACATAGCCACAGAAATAGATAAAAAATCTATTCCAAGACAAAGGGCTATTCTACTCTATAATATTGGTGAGTTAGCCCTAGATATATACTCTACATTTAAAATACAAGAAACTGATGCCTCTCCGACTGTTCCGGATATACTTGAACTGTTTGATGGACACTTTAAACCATATAAAAACACAACCTATAAGAGGTACCAGTTTTTTACAACGGAACAAGGGGAGAATCAGAATTTTGATGACTATGTAACTGAATTGAAAAATAAAAGCATGGACTGCGAATTTGGAGAGCTTGCAGATTCCTTGGTCAGAGATAGAATTATAATTGGAATTAAAGACAAAGCTTTAAAAGAAAGGATGCTACAAGATCCTGATCTTTCTTTAGCTAAAGCCATAGACTTGGGAAGAGCTACTGAAACTTCTAGACAACAAGTAAAAAATATAACTAGAGAAGATGTTGATTTACATTCTATAAAATATAAAAAGCAATATAAAAAGAATTTCAAATATCCAGTTGGTAGAAAACCTAATGTATCTGAGGAACATCCTAATGCAAAGGTTTGCCAAAATTGTGGTTCCAGACATCCATATGGTAAATGTTTTGCATATGGTAAAATATGCAATTCATGTAAAAAACCAAACCATTTTGCTAAAATGTGTAGGAACAGAGTGCATATGTTGGAGGAAAGAGCGGAAGAGGAAGAAGAAATGTGTCTTCAATACCTATCCCTAGATAGCATTACTGGTCTAGAGTGGACTAAAATAATCTTGGTGGAGAATAATTCAGTTAATTTTAAATTAGACACAGGAGCACAGGTGAACATCCTGCCATTGGATACCATTAAAAATTGGCAAAATAAACCCTGCATATATCCAACTGGGATTGCGGTTTATTCATATACAGGAGAAAAAGTACCAATAAGGGGCAAATGCAAGGCTTCATGTACCTCTGGGAAAAAATCTGAAATCCTTGAATTTCTAGTCGTGGATTTGCCAGCTCCACCAATTTTGGGATTGGCAGCGTGTAAAAAATTAGAGCTGATATTAAAAGTAGAGTCGTTGGAACAGGACCATACTAGGACAAAGATGGATGCTTCACCTACAAAGATAATAGAGTCCTACAGAGATGTCTTTGATGAGATCGGAACACTCCCTGGAGAGCATTCTGTGATCCTGAGAGAAAATGCACATCCAAGAATTCAGTTAGCTCGCCGAATTCCGTTTGCACTGAAAAAACCAGTTGAGATGGAGCTAAAATCGATGGAGGAACAAAAGATCATCTCAAAGGTAGACCAACCAGCAGAGTGGGCACACCCGATGGTAATCATTAAGAAACCAAATGGAAAGGTTCGTATCTGTATGGACCCTAGAGAGCTAAATCCATGGATTAAAATGGAATATCGTCAACTTCCTGCCCCTGAAGGCATCATTGCTGATATCACAAAATCACCCATCTATACAGTACTTGATGCTAAGTCAGCCTTTTGGCAAATCAAGTTAGACGAAAAGTCATCTAGCCTTTTAACAATGGCTACACCTTATGGGTATTACAGATTCCATCGGTTACCTTTTGGTATTTGCAGCGCTCCAGAAGTTTTCTATAAAAAAATGCAAAGTATGTTTACAGGAATTGAAGGAGTAAAAGTATACATGGATGATATAATAATATACGGAAACTCCCTCACGGAGCACAATAGTAGACTGATTACGGTTTTGGAAATTGCTAGAAAAAATAATTTAAAGTTTGAATTCAATAAAATGCAACTGGCCCAAGAAAAAGTTAAGTTCATTGGACATGAGATATCCAAGAATGGCATCTCTGCAGATCCATCTAAATTAGAAGCAATACAAAAAATAAAAAGACCAATGGACAAGACATCTCTTCAAAGATTTTTGGGAACTGTGAACTATCTAGCTAAATTCATGCATAATCTGGCAGATAAAACTGTCTTGTTAAGACAACTCCTAAAAAAGAATACCCTGTGGACATGGAATGAGGCTATAGAAAAAGAATTCATTGAGCTGAAAAATTTGGTATCAAATCCTCCAGTTCTTGGCCTCTTTGACCCCCATCGGAAGGTAACACTTTCAGTGGACGCTAGTCAACATGGGCTTGGGGCTGTCTTGATGCAAGAGGGAAGACCCATCGCTTTTGCATCCGCATCATTGAATAACACTCAGAAAAAATATGCCCAGATTGAAAAGGAGCTCTTAGCTCTCTGGTATGGATGCCAAAGATTTAACTATCATTTGTATGGAAGAAAGTTCACAGCCCAGACGGATCATAAACCCTTGTTGGCTATACTAAAAAAGCCACTAGAGGAATTATCTCCAAGACTTGAAAGACTGGTCTTGAAATTGATGCGATATGATTTTAATTTAGAATATGTACCAGGAAAAGTGATTCACACCGCAGACACTCTATCTAGAGATTCAATTTCAGAGGAAACCATCGACACCTCAGATCTGGATCTCCAGAACACCATTATGACTCTAAATCTGAAGGTGACCACTAAAAGATACCAGGAAATTCTCAGAGATATGGAGTCAGATGAAGAAATGATAAAATTAAGGGATCATATACTGAATGGGTGGCCTATTCATAAGAAAAGTGTGGACTATGCTGTTAAGCCCTACTGGCATTGTAAAGAAGAACTATATATATGGAAAGACCTGATTTGTAGAGGACAAAGACTTGTCATCCCTAAAGTCCAAAGGGAAAGCATCTTGCAAACACTACACATGTCTCATCAAGGGATCTCTGCTTGTAAAAACAGAGCACATGAAGCTATTTATTGGCCTGGACTGGATAGAGAAATAGAAGAGATGGTTTATAAGTGTAGAATTTGTCAAGAATCACAACCTTCGCAAAGGAAAGAACCACTTATACCTCACGAAATAGCAGACTACCCTTGGCAAAAAGTAGCTATTGATTTCTTCTATCTAGACCAATCTGTATTCATAATAATAGTAGACTACTACAGCAGCTTTCCTGAAGTCATCAAGGTAGCATCAACTTCAGCAAAAGAGATTCTACCAGTTTTGAAATCTACCTTCGCAAGACATGGGATTCCAGAGATCATCATCACTGATAATGGACCACCATTTACATCACAAGACTTTACTAATTTTACAAATGAATGGGACATAGAACATAAAACCTCTAGCCCAGGATACCCAAAATCAAACGGATTAGTGGAGAGGATGGTGCAAACAGTAAAGAAGCAACTTAAGAAATGCCGTCAAGACAACACTGATCCTTATATGTGTTTAATAGCCCTGAGAACAACTCCGTCAAATAATCTACCGTCCCCAGCTCAGATGCTAATGGGAAGAAACTTGAGAACCTTGATCCCAATGAAAACCACAAAGCTAAAACCTGCTTTCATTAGCACGGAAAACATTCTACAGCAGAAGAGGGAAAATCAATATAAGATGAAAGAATATTATGACCGAAATGCCAAAATACTTCCTAAAATGAGTTCTGGTGAACAGGTAAATGCCAAAACTAGCAATGCCTGGAGACCAGCTACCATCATTGGAGAAGCCAACCAGCCTCGATCATACATCATTCAGAACAACGAGGGCCGAATGTTAAAACGGAACAGAGTTCACCTACGGCCCAGAAGTTATCCTGTTGGACAGAGAAGGAGCAGCCAGTCATCGCCCCAATTGGATCCAGCCCCCTCGACATCATCGGAGTCCAGTGGTCAAAGGGAACCAGGAGAATTTCCCCGCCTGAACCTCAGTCCTGAAGAGTTGGCCCCATCCACTTCAACTCCCATAGGAAACTACAATGAAGGAGGCACTGCCTACACCACTAGAAGTGGACGTGTGGTAAAGCCTCCGAAAAGATTCGACCCCGGACTTTAATTAAAAGGGGAACATGTTGTATATAGTTATAATCTGTGCTACAAAAGATCTGGCAACACAGTATGTAAACAACGCGCATAATAAATATATAATTGTTCTAGCACGGCGGTATATTAATTGTCTATATACATAAAGGCTGTAACTATATTAAATATATATAAAGCTAAAGGTAAATGAACCCGTATAAAAGATACAACAGGACTGACCCACCTCAACCCTACATCTATGGCCAGATTCAGCATGGAACTTCCTGGCCGACTAGTTCAGCTCAGGATGCGATTAAAATCACTTAGCACTAGTCCATTACTTTACTTTATGGGCAGCTCAGGTAGTTGGTGTTCTGGGCTGCTTTTGACATGAGGTGCACTTACAATAAAATCAGGCACAACCTCTAACCACAAAGATTATCATGACCTGTACCACGTGTACTAGGGATAAGCAATAAAAAAAGAGATCATATTAAATATACGAGGTGTGTTCAAAAAGTATCGCGACTTTTGTGTTTTTCAAAAATTATTTATTTATTCATGAATACCTGTTTTGTCCCCTTCAAAGTAATACCCATGAGATATTATACACTTGTGCCAACTCAAGAAAGAGAGGATTCCATTTGGTTATTAACTAATATATGCATGTATTTAAGGAGCGACCCGCTCCAACACAATAGTTACAAAAACGATAATGCGAGTGAGGGGGGGGGGCAAAGGTGGCGTGATCGTAGCCGACCAATAGGAGGGCGCCATTCCAAAAAAAAAAGCAAACCGTGACAGAGGCGCCGGGGTTTACCCGATTAAATGCTTTTATTAAAATTCTATTTGTTACAATTATAAATTGGCGCCGTGGATGTCATTCTTGTATAATATATAAATGAGTTTTAAAAATTGTAAAAAAAAAAATGCATCGGCCGGGAATCGAACCCTGGGCGCCCGCCACTATAATATATAAATGAGTTTTAAAAATTGTAAAAAAAAAAATGCATCGGCCGGGAATCGAACCCGGGGCGCCCGCGTGGCAGGCGAGCATTCTACCACTGAACTAAAAGCAAACGGTGACAGAAGTGTCTCGCGCATTGGCGGCACCAAATGATGGGGGGGGGGGGGCTAAGGTGGCGTGATCGTAGCCGACCAATAGGAGGGCGCCATTCCAAAAAAAAAGCAAACCGTGACAGAGGCGACGAAGAATGACGCTCGTAACTGTATATATTATATTCATTGGAAATGAGAGATTCTAAGAGTAACCGTTGAAATTTGTTCTTAATGTTTTTGTAGTGACATTTCGTTTGTGTTATGTTAAATTGGTGACCGGTCTGTGCAATATGTTGATAAATCATTGAACATTGGTCTTTTCTGATATTTCTGTTATGTACGTTAAGTCTAACTTGTATCGATCTTCCTGTTTCACCTATGTAGGTAGCATTGCAGGCTTGGCATTGAAAAAATAACCAATGCAATATACTCAATCCAATGCCAAGACTGCAATGCTACCTACATAGGTGAGACAGGAAGATCGATACAAGTTAGACTTAACGAACATAACAGAAATATCAGAACAAAAGACCAACGTTCAATGATCTATCAACATATTGCACAGACCGGTCACCAATTTAACATAACAGAAACGAAATGTCACTACAAAAACATTAAGAACAAATTTAAACGGTCACTCTTAGAATCTCTCATTT
>CP092869.1:72265426-72281898 GCA_030710605.1 Cordylochernes scorpioides
CCTTTTTACCTGGACTGTAATGTGATGCTTTCCTTTCTCTGGAAGGATATTTTATAAGTTTCAGTCTTTAGAGATCTTCCTTCTCCAATTTTCTCCTTTTTTTTTTTTTTCTGGTCACCTTTACCTAAATTTTTGGTGAGGGGAATATATGTACATATGAAACAACAGTTTCCAGCTCGGATGTCTCTGGATGTCTTCTTCTTTACCAGGCATCAGCTTTCGGCATGGAAGTCTGGTGTCACCAAGTGTCTAAGTTTCTGGGCAAAAAAATGGTCTGTAAGTCTATGTGGGAGGGAAGCCATGTATCCATTTGATTTGATTATACATACGCCTTCTGTTGGGGTATGGTTACAAAAACGTGCCCCAACAGAAATAAAGCCGAATGTTGTTTCCTCCGACAGTAACTCTGAAAGTTCACTACAGAATTGGAAATCAAAGGACGTTAAGGCAAGGATGTTATTATCACAGGCAATCGAATTAAAGTTTCTTCAGCCCCTGATGAACTGTACTTCCGCTTCACAAATGTGGCAGAAATTACTTGCTATTCATGAACAAAAATCCGAATTTACTATTGGCCTACTTTGGCAACAATTCTTCGATGCACGATTGACATCGGAAACAATAAGTGATTACATAGCAAAAATTGAAAATATTTCTGCACAAATTTCACAAATGGGCGGAACCATAACGGAAGATCAAAAGGTAGCAAAAATTTAAATACTTTGCCTTCGAGTATGCGCTACTTTGTTGCTGCATGGGAATCGTTAGATCCGAAAGCTCAAACTCTTAACAATTTAACTGCAAGACTTTTGATTGAAGAAACAAGGAATCAACAAAGCGGTTCTTCTAAACAAGATGAGGCCTTATTACACAGGCAAGCACGAGCGAAGCCTAAAGATACACAACGTTCTTTTCAAGATGCCAAGAAGAACACTAAATGCCACTATTGTCACAAAATTGGACATTGGAGCCGCGAATGTAGAAAAAGATTAGCTAATGAGAAAAATAAATCCAAAAATCTTCATGATTCAAAAGGAAGTTCAAGTGATTATGGACTTATTTTGTGCGATAATCAAGTAGAGCCCAATGATATTTGGTATGCTGACAGCGGTGCAAGCTGCAGCATGACATTTCGACGAGAGTGGTTCAAGACCTACACGCCGTTCACCAGTGATCATCCAATCTACTTGGGAGACAACTCGACACTACTTGCAGAAGGCATGGGAGACATCGAGATTCAAGCCTACGTCGACGGTGGATGGTACAATACGTACATAAGAAATGTGCTCTACTCGCCGCAACTAAAGAAAAATTTGTATAGCCTTTCTACGTCCACAAGAAGAGGATTCAACGTCATTATCAAACATGACAAGCTACAGATCTTCATGGATAATGACCTAAAAGCCGTAGGAGTGCGTCATGACGACCTCTACAGGATGCTCTTCAAGGTTACGTCATCATCACAAGGATACATCACCAGCGAGAACAAGCTTCAGTTGTGGCACGAGAGACTTGCACATCTTCCAGTTGCTACACTTCGAGAGATGGCGACCAAAGGATTGGTGGATGGTCTGCAGCCTCAAGATTTAGAGGGAGAATTCTTCTTCTGTGAAGGATGCCAACTTGGAAAAGCCCATAGAAAGTCGTGCTATCCCTCAGATGGCAAAAATTACCAGCTAGGTGAGTTTATTTATGCTGATATTTGTGGCCCAATGCAGACTCAATCATTAAGTAAATATCTGTATTTCTGCTTATTTAAAGATTACTTTAGTGGGTATCGCCATATTTATTTTATTAAAAACAAATCAGATGTGCTAGATATATTCAAAGAATATGCTACTCTAATCTATACTCAAACTGGAAATAAGATAAAAGTTCTTAGGACTGATAATGCGCTAGAATTCAAAAGCGATAATTTTGCAGATTTATGTAAAAGATTTGGGATAATTCACGAGTTCACTGCACCTTATGTGCACGAACAGATAGGACGTATAAAAAGAGACAATCGTACGATTGTGGAAGCAGCCAGGTCCATGCTAAATTCACGAAATCTTCCAGGATATTTTTGGGCTGAGGCCTGTAACACAGCAACCTATATTCTAAATAGAAGTGCGACTAAGCAAACCCCTGGAACGACACCTTATGAACTTTTCTTTGGCACAAAGCCTAATGTAGCTAACTATAAAATATTTGGCTGTAATGCTTATATGCATATTCCCAAAGAAAACCGTAAAAAGTGGGATAATAAATCGATAAAACTTATGTTTTTAGGTTATGAGAATACAAGCAAAAATTTTAGATTATGGGATTGGAAAACTAGAAAAATTAGAATTTCTAAAGATGTCACATTCGATGAGATAGCTACTCCACATTCAGATAGAGAATCTACCAAACCGAAAGAAATAATATTTCAGATTAACAGCGCTCCGGATGAATCACCAGTTGCAACAGCAAACATTCCAGTGCAGCAAATGCCGCCAGTATCCGATATCAGTTCGCATCCCATGATAACTCGCTCTAAGGTTTCGAATAGCAAATGTAACTTTGCGCTGCTCGCTGATGAACCCAGTAGCTATGTGGATGCAATGGCGAGTTCAGATTCAGAAAGATGGAAATTAGCCATGGATGAAGAGATTGATGCATTAAATAAAAATAAAACATGGACTTTAGAACGTTTGGCAGATGGTCATAAACCTATCGGTTGTAAATGGGTTTATAAAATTAAAACGGAGTCCGATGGTACAATTCAACGGTTCAAAGCCAGATTAGTTGCAAAAGGCTATTCTCAAATCAAAAATGTTGACTATTTCGATACATTTAGCCCAGTAGTCAGATATGATTCGTTACGCATTCTTTTATCACACGCTGCTTCTGAAAGGATGTTTCTTAAGAAATTCGATGTAAAGACAGCTTTTCTCAATGGCGAATTAGAGGAACTTGTTTATCTTGAACGACCAGAAGGCTACAAGAGAGATGATAATAGCTGCTATAGATTACATAAAAGTCTGTATGGTCTTAAACAATCTTCTAGAAATTGGAATAAGAAATTTACCAATTTTTTGTATAGCCATAATTTCAAAACATCAGACGCCGACCCGTGCATTTTCATTGGAACACACAATGATTCAAATGTTATCTTAGCTCTCTATGTGATGATGGAATTATTCTATCTAAAGATAAAGAGGCAATAGCTATTATAATGGATGAGTTAGAACACGCATTTGAAATTACATCTGGAAGTGTTAACTTTTTTGTTGGGCTACAAATAGAGCAGTCAGAAGATAGGGCAAGTATTTTCATTCACCAGTCATCATATATTGACAAAATTTTGAGTAAATTTAATATGGCTGACTGTATTCCTGCTTCGGTGCCTATGGATCCTTCTGTCATCTTAACAAAGCAGGACAGTCCTACTCCAGAACAAAAGGAAAAGATGCCTAAATTCCCTTTTCGAGAAGCTGTTGGATCCCTTATGTTTGCATCATGTGTTTCACGTCCAGATATCACTTATGCAGTTTCACAAGTGAGTAAATTCCTAGAATATCCAGGACCTGCACATTGTACAACAGTGAAGAATATTTTCCGTTATCTGAAAGGCACTCCACACATGGGAATTCTCTTCACTGGACAAGACCAACTTGTTGGCTACTCTGATATTGATGTTCGCTACCACTTCATTAGATCCAAACATGAAGAAGGTGAACTTAAAGTGCATCATGTTTGCAGCTCAGAACAGCTAGCTGATATAATGACTAAACCTCTTCCACGAAACAAATTCCACTACTTAAGAGGTCTACTGAACATTTTGGATCGAGAGGGAGTGTTGGAATAAGCGATCCAAAGATTGGCGTGGGGGATCCACCAATCAACGGCCGTGGCGGCGCTGCGGTCGACGTCAACACGTCACTACCTACTTGCCTTTAAATGTGGTTACTTTAACATCTTGTTTTAAGTTACTTTGTTTAATAAATAATCCTTTTTATTCCTTGATTCAAACTTCAACACCGAACTTTGAAAACAAATGATCGAGCTACTTTCAAGAATGCAGCAGTTTCTGAATCGGTGTGTCTGCAGCCAAGGAGACAATAACGGCATGTCTCTTCATTTCTTGTGTAAGAGTAGGTTCTGCCATGTACCTGCAACAGAAAAATCTGTTACTATAAAACACAGTGGCACCTATATTGTGTGTTCTCAAATAGCTTCCGCACCCTGTACAACTCATGGATAGAATTTAAGGAAGTTGTACCTTTTAGCGTGTATATCAGGATTCAGACAATAACTCAGAAAGATATTAGTGACCTTTATTGGAGACACACAAGATAACAAAGTGGGAAAAAATTGCCTCTGTCTCTTTAATAACATTAAAGACTTTCTACTTTCTTAAATGTTGTCCATGAGTGTATATTATCAATATGACACTATACAATAGAGAGAGAAGGAAGTGTTTCAGGGTAATAATATTATTTATAATCAAAACATCAGTGAGTGGTGAGCTAGAATTAGCTCAATACAACGGGTGAACCATTCTGATCTGGTCCTTTAAAGGAATGATTTTGCCCATCACTTTTATGTATAAATCCCCTTTTGCCGTTCCAAGCCTGGATGAAAAAGGAAGAGGGAGAGCAGTAACAAGCTCGCTAGGAAACCTGGGCTCAGCTGGCCCAGCTGATAGTGCCCTGTAAGGGCTTCTGATCCAGGGATACAGCAGCGTCTGTGTTGTTGTTGTTCTTATCCCCTTGTGTAAAGATTGCACGAATTCCATGAGTCATTCTCCTCGAGCTGTTTTATGATAAGCAGCGGCCTCTCCCAAAGGTCCTGTTTATTGCATTTAATGCAATCCAAGTTGTGTTCTGGAGCTGCAGGTACCAAGCTACATTTTGAGCAAGTGGGGTAGATTTTGTTGTCATTTTCTATCTTCAATGGCTTGAGATGGCCTGTTGTAAAATCTTGTTAGTGTTCTACCGCGTTAGGGTAAAGGTTCGAGCTGCAGTGAGAACTATAAATTAATAATTTATATTTTAATAAGTGTCCAAAGATTACATACAATTATAAGAGGCAGGTGGAGTACAGTTTTTACTCAACCAGAGCCTAGAGTATTATATAATGGAAGGAACCGCCGTAGGTTGTAGCGACGGGCGGTAAACAAGCCGGCGATATCAGGCGGTGTTCGAAAAGTGCGCGCGCAGCCCCCGGTGCGCGCGCAGGCCGGCTGGCCAGCCAGCGTCCCAGGATGCTAGCGTCGCCCGCTGGCTGCCTCTTATCTCATGCCCCCCCTGGAGATTGGGACTTGGGACCGATCCAACGTAGTTGCTATAACGCGGGATCGGTTCTCGGGTTCGAGGGGATAAGGTCTGCTGATGTTGAGCTGAGTTGGGTGGGGTGGTGTACGGTGGAGGCACGAAAGGTCGTAAGAATCTGCGATTACGGCGAAGAAGGCGTCCGGCGTCGGTCCGGATGAGGTAGCTGCGACCGCGTGGAAGTTGTTCGAGAACCTCAGCAAGGAGGGTCCAATGTTTTGTGCGGTGATCCTGGACAAGGACTATTGCTCCCACTTCCAAATGTGAGAGTGGCTTGGCGTTGCGATTGTATCGCTTCCGGAAGGAATGTTCTCTTACATTTTGCTGCAAGAGGTACTGGGCCATCTGGATCTGCTGGGGCGTGCCAGAGATGGTGATGACCCGTTCGTTGCTACCAGGTTGAGACTCATCTATGGTGATCCCCGCACCAGACTCGCGCCGGATCTTCCTGATGCGTTGACCACCTTTCCCAATGATGGCACCGGCGAGATCATTTGGTATAGTGACTTGTGATGAGCCTTTTTTCGGGACGACTACCATAGGATGGCACCAATCGATGGCTTCGCCGACGGGTCCGTTGGTTATGGCATTGACGATCATTGAATGGGGCCAGTTATCCGGCAGAAGTCCTAAGGCTTTGCATCCGCTCTTGCTCAAGAGAGGGGCGTTCAGGTGCTTGCAGACTCCAACGGTAGTACTGTATGTTTTCCCGTTGAGATGCAGTGCCGCGACGAACGATCCACAAGGACTTAAGCTGATGCCGTTGGCTCCTACGCAAGGGACGTTCTTCGGGTTGAGTGCTGATCGGCTCTGCTCATCCAGTAACAGGAATTCTGATTCTGGGATTAGATCCAGATCTGACCCCGGGTCCGCCAGCCAACGGATTTGGTGTAACTTATGGTTGATATCGGTCGGAATGGTTATGAGTTCGTTGCGTACTCCAGCTGCAACAACTGTGTTTGAGGGTCCTGGTTGGGACTGATTGTTTCTGGTTGCGGGTGGCGGGATATTAGGTTTGGTTGTGGGTTTCCGTTTCAGTTGTCGGCAAACCCTTCCGTAATGCCCGGTGATGCCGCATTTGTTACACTCTATGTCTTTTGCTGGGCACTGGTCACGGCGGTGTCTTGGGTTAGCCCCACAACCGGAGCAGGGGTCGTTAGGATCATAGGGTTTTTGAAAGAAACGGTTGGCCTTAGGTGAGGTTTCAGACGAGCTGGCTTGTTGATGCTTGTAGGTTGATGGTGCACGTCTGGTTGCAATGAAGGCTTCGGGGGAGGTGGTTGGGGAGGCTGAAAGAGTCGCGCCCACGGCGGTAGCACTCTCATGTGCTATGCAAATTGAGAGGACTCGGTCCAGGGAGAGGTCGGAATTGTACTGCTCCGCCAGTACTTTTCGTTGGAGGTCTTTATCAAACAGGCCACATATTAACCTGTCACGGATACGGAGTTGCTGTTGATAACCAGCAAGGGCAAAGGTTTTCCCACAAGCTCTTTTTGTGCATATTGTAATACACGGGTCGCCGCATGTGCTGCACTTAAAATCCAGCTCATGTGCACACGAGTCATCAAGAGCTTTAAGGGCTGCGAAGTAGCGATCCACCGATTCTCCGGTTTGTTGGTCCCTACGATGAAAATCTTGCCGATCAAGGAGGGGGTTTCGCTTCTTGCGTAGGTAGGCCTCGAGAGCATTCACGGCTTCATCGAGGGTGGTGGTGGTAGAAATATGAAGGCGGCCTGATTGCCAAAGGATGGTCCATTCGGAATGGAGGGCGGCACGCAAAGTCACTTGCTGTGTGGATAGCGGGAAGGTGGCTACTTGTTGGGCGTCCACGTAGTCGTTCCAACGTTGTTTCCAAACGCGGAAAGAAGACATCGTTAACTCCTCCGGGGAAGCCAGTTTAGGAAGCTGGATGATTTTTGTGGCGTGGTGAGGAGGAGCTCCTAATGGGACTGTCGGTGTCGGATTCCGAGTAGCCATCTGCTGCAACAGTGCGGCTATGGACCTGAGGATGTCGGTGCTGGTCGGCGAGGCAGGGTTCTCTGGAGGGGTTTGGGATGGTCGGCGATTCCTTCTTGAGGGCATCTTGATTACTAATTGTCACTGAGCTGTCACTTAAAAAACGGCTATAATTAACCGAATGTCGACTGCGCCATGTTCTACCGCGTTAGGGTAAAGGTTCGAGCTGCAGTGAGAACTATAAATTAATAATTTATATTTTAATAAGTGTCCAAAGATTACATACAATTATAAGAGGCAGGTGGAGTACAGTTTTTACTCAACCAGCGCCTAGAGTATTATATAATGGAAGGAACCGCCGTAGGTTGTAGCGACGGGCGGTAAACAAGCCGGCGATATCAGGCGGTGTTCGAAAAGTGCGCGCGCAGCCCCCGGTGCGCGCGCAGGCCGGCTGGCCAGCCAGCGTCCCAGGATGCTAGCGTCGCCCGCTGGCTGCCTCTTATCTCAGTTAGTAGTGTTTGCAGCGTCTGTACTCCATGTTAGGAGCATCTGCACATGTTATCCATCATCTCCACAGACCTTGAGTCTGCCTTTGACACCTTGGAAGGAGTTTCCCGATTTCTCTACTGGTGTCACTTTGGCTGCCGCCAGCCTTCACCAGGTGATTCCTCGTACTCTATGCAGACGCTACAGTCTGAGTAAATAAGCACTATACACATCCTTAATGGAGTCAAACAGGGCTGCGCCGCCTTGTTCAGCCTTGCGACAGGACACTCCTATGTCGTCTAGAGAGGATACTCGGCCAAGGAAACATCCTGGCCTATGCAGACAACATCAACCTACTCATCCAGAATGATGAGACTTTCAAACTCGTCAAAAACATCTTCGATGAATTCTGGCATGCATCTTGAATACAAGTCAACTACAAATGCAAAGGTCTGTGATGTGGTACCTGGAGAAACCGAGTCAACTACCCTCTGGACATCTGCTGGTCAACTGCCCAATTGAAGGTGCTGGGCTGTCTAGTGACTACTGGACATGGAACATCAGTCCAGGAGAACCATCTGGTCGAACTGAAGGAGACGGCCGCTGCAAGATGGTCCCCCCTTCGTCCGCAGTCTCTCTCTCGTAGGGAGGGCAAGGGCTGCAAAGTCCCTGGTGCTCTCCTCAGTGTTACACCATCTTCACAGATACCTGCCCACCAACTCCACCATCTCCAAGCTCGACTAGTGCGTTTCGTCTGGGGACCTGGGCGCATCGCCTTGGCTGCCAAGAGGTGTTTTTGAATGTCCTGTCTTCATGGGAGGCTTCGGTCTCCTCGAAGTCGGCACGCAGCTGAAACTGGCGTGTATGAAAGGTGTCCAAGCTTCGCTTCGTGGAATTCTCAATGCCTACTCTTGGCTCACTGATAGTGGGGCCTGGTTAACTCCCCTTCCACCCGGGACATGGCTTCCACCTCGACATCATAGACTCATGAAGATATAGGAAGCAGTTTCAGACTTCCTAGAGCGCTGGACCACCGAATAGTTCCAACACAACAGCTGAGGGACCTAGCCATAATCAGAGCATGCAGGTTCCTCCGGCCACCTGACCTCCTAGCCGCTGCACGGTGGATGGGAGCAGGTATTGGGAACTTCAATGGCCCTGTGTAACCCTCACTCATCCGACACAATGAGCTCTTGCAGATGCCACAGTGTTGTCCAACTTCTGCAATAGGCTGTAAACAGAAAACCTCCGAGGGTCCCACCGGGTGGACTACCTAGTCGAAGCTGTGGTGCTGCGCGGGTCGGTCACTCCGTCCATGCACCTGACGATCCGCACCATCTGCCGTACACTTGAGTGACCACGCCTGGCAACTTTGCCCATAGGCTGGCCGTCCCTTTGACGTTGCGCCTTCTCAGGGCACAATGCCGACATTGCAGTACTGCTGGCCCTGCACGCTCTTCCCCATCCTGCACATCTGGCCTTTGCTCGAGAGACCTGCATCACCTGTGGTTCTAGCAACTTGATGTTAGCTCACTGTTACTGGTCCTGCAGCTCCATCAGGCCCCTCATACAGAAAGCCTTCAACATCATACAGCCGACCTGCAGGGCTACTGGCTCTTTGGTCAAGGGCTGGATGACAACGCCACGTCTGCCAAGTCATCAACACACAGGTTCTTTCATAGCCTTGAGATGAGGGGAGAATGTGACTTACTGTCTGGACTCTTTGTCTCCTGGACTTTACCTAACTGTATATAGTTTACTCTTTTATTTTTATCTTATCTTTTCACTATTTTTTAATTATCTCTCCTTTTATATATGTTATCTATGTTACCACATTGACTTGTATGTTGCCAATAAAATATTTTTAAATCTCAAAATCTCTCTCTCTCTCTTATTCTTTTATCTCACAAACTATTTATGTTTATTTAATAAATAATTATTCTATTCTAAAACCACCTACCTTACCACAACTATGTAGTGTGTCCCACAGGCTTATAATTAATTTATTTTTATAGATTCATAAAGTGTTGTGTATTTACATATTTGGGATATTTGCAGAGATGCAAATATCCTCTTTGCATACTTGATTCTGACTGAATGTATATAAGCGCGACAAGTTGTCAGCAGTCAGTTAGTAAGTTAGTCAGCTAGTCAGTCACTTTGTGTGAATAAAGGCGTTTACCAGAGAGTCCGTCTTGGCCTTATTCTCCACACCTCACACTTGGCTACCTCTCACCTTTAAGGACAGAACAAAGTTGGCGACGAAGATCATTGGAGCAACTACGGGAGCGACTACAGGACTCTACAGGATCGACTACGAGAATCGCTGAGAGAACTGGGGAAGCTCCGGCCAATTACGAGGTGCTTGAAGTGCACAGCTGAAGAGCGCTTAAAAGGCCAAAAAGAAAACGGACATCGATCGACTGACATATCTTGGGGTATTCAATCAACCGCCTTAGTGGCTTAAAAAAAAGATGGCGATTAGTCAAACGGTACCTTTCAGAGTTTACGATCCAAAAGAAGACGATTTCGAAATCTTTATACAAAGATTCAATGCTGCGTGCACTGCAAATGAAACTAGTGAACACAAGAAAGTTGTGATTTTGCTGTCTCTATTGGACTCTGGACTACTGAAACTAGGTAACGACTTATTTTTTCCAGAAAAGATGGAAGCACAAACTTATGAGCTAATCGTAAAAAAGATTAGGCAACATTTAGAGCCTAAGAAGAAGATAATACCTCAAAGGTGCTTGTTCTTGAAACGAACACAGAGAGAAAACGAATCTGTTTCCGAATACCCCTACGAGAATTGAAGCACTTGGCCTCTAACTGTGCTTTTGGGGAGATGTTAGAAATGATGCTACGAGACAGATTTGTGGCGGGCTTAACATCAGAATCCCTTCAAAAGAGGCTCTTACAAGAGGATGATGAAGTAAAATTAGAAAGGGTATTTGCCCTGGCAGTCTCATACGAGTTGGCAGAGAAAGATGCCAGAGAGCTGCATGAGAAGGAAGTAGCGAGAGTAACCTCACATATTGAGAGGAGCAGAAAATCAAAGTACTCTCCTACGAAGGAAAGCTTCACATCTACGACCAAAGAAAGGACTTGCTACCGGTGCGGCATGAAAAATTCGCACCTAGCGCCAGCATGTCCGCAAAAGTTTAAAACTTGCTACAAATGCAAAAAAATTGGTCACTTAAGTAAGGTATGCAAGGCCAAAGGAAAGGCACAGAAAAGTGGCTATGTGCAACAGCAGACTATCTTTTCCCTTAAGGGTGGAACGGAAGTTAAAATTGCCCTTACAGTGGACGGCCAGATATTGAATGGCATTGTTGATACTGGAAGCCCTGTAACTTTGATACCGAAGAGCATTTTTGAGAAGTTATGGAGGGCGAAACCATTGATTCCAACAGCAATAAATCTGAGGTCCTTTTGCAATAATCCTATAAAGGTTGTAGGAGAAAGGAAGGTTTTTGTTAAGGAAGCCAATATGTCACTTAGATTGATAGTGGTGGATGAAAGTATGCCAGAAATTTTGCTGGGAAGGGAATGGCTGAAATTTTTGAATGTAAATTATAGTAAATTATTAAATGTAAATAAAATTTCGGAAATTTGCATGAACTCATTAATTGAAAGTTATGCAAATCTGTTTAAAGATGAACTGGGCTGCTTAAAAGATGTCAAATTGGACATAAGTATTAAAAAGGAGGAAGCGCCAGTGTTTTGCAAAGCACGGAGTTTGCCTTATTCTTTGAAAAAGAAGGTAGAGGATGAACTGGAGTGTATGGTTGAAAGAGGAATTTTGGAACCTATTGTTCACGCTAATTGGGCAGCGCCAATTGTGCCAGTGGTAAAAAAGGATGGCAGTATTAGGATTTGCGGAGACTTTAGAAGTACCGCAAACAAGGCCATAATTTTAGATAAATATCCATTACCTACTATAGATGAAATATTTTCAAGGTTATCGGGCAGCACGATTTTCTCAACTCTGGACCTCTCAATGGCTTATCTGCAAGTAGAACTAACAGATGAAGCAAAAAGGGTAGTAAATATAAATACTACCAAGGGGTTATTTGCTTATCGGAGACTTCCGTATGGTGTGGCTGTGGCACCTAATAAATTCCAGAGGTTGATGGATAATATATTTGCCGATATACCAGGAGTAGCTTGTTATATAGATGATATTTTAGTATCTGGTAAAGATGCAAGGGACCATAAGTCCAAATTGGAGCTAGTATTCAAAAGATTGGAAGAGAAAGGCCTAAAATTAAATAAGGCAAAATGCAAATTCGCTGTGGATTCAGTGGAATATTTAGGCTTTCGTATCGATAAGGACGGATTGCATCCAATGTTGAATAAAATACAAGCGGTGTCTAATGCTCCTGAGCCTAAGAACATTGGCCAGTTACGTTCTTTTATAGGCATGCTAATGTATTATGCCAGATTTATCAAGGATACATCGTCTATTTTATCCCCGTTTTACCAACTACTGAAGAAAAATTGCCCTTGGAAATGGACGAATAAACATCGGGTTTTGTTCAATAAATGTAAATCATTATTGACAGATGATTCAGTGCTTGCACATTACGACCCAGCTAAGGAACTTGTTTTAGCTTGCGATGCCTCGAGCTATGGACTAGGCGTGGTACTTAGTCACAGATACAAGAAGCAGGAAAGTCCAATAGCTTTTGCGTCACGAACTCTAACTGAGGCGGAGAAACATTATTCCCAGTTGGAGAAGGAGGCTCTGAGCATTGTCTACGGATGTGAAAAGTTCAGGCAATACCTTTTGGGACGCTCGTTTGTGTTGGTGACTGATAACAGACCACTCATGCACTTGTTTTCACCACACAAACCAATTCCGTTATGTGCAGCGTCTAGGATAAAAAGATGGTCATTAAAGCTGGGCGCTTTCCATTACTCGGTGGAGTTTAGAAAAATGGAGGACCACGGAAATGCCGATGCGCTATCACGTTTGCCGTTAAAAGCAAATGAGGAGGGATCTTATGATGATGATCAGATATTGCTCTTAAGAAAAATGAATGAGGTTCCCTTTTCATTCCAGGATGTGGCATTCGAGACTAAAAGAGACAAGACTCTTGCAATAGTTCTGAGAAATGTCAGGGAGGACACTTGGCAATCACCAAAATTCACGAAAGAAAATCCTTTGTCTCCTTACTACAAGGTTAGGAATGAATTAAGTGTGGATTTTGGATGCCTTCAGTGGAAAGAGCGAATAGTGATTCCTCCAAAATTAAGATCTCAAATTCTCATAGATCTACATGAGATGCATTTTGGAATGGTGAAAATGAAGATAATAGCAAGGAGGTATTTTTGGTGGCCAGGAATAGATAGGAGCATAGAAGATATGGCTCGGCAGTGCACCATCTGTCAAGAAACTGCAGGCATGCCTCCTTCCACAATTACAGAATGGACTTGGCCAGAGAAACCATGGCATCGCCTACATCTGGATTTGGCAGGCCCTTTCATGGGTAAAATGTTTCTGGTCATTGTGGATGCTTATACCAAATGGTTGGAGATATTTATCCTCAGGGATATAACCAGTAAAACCATTGTGGATTGTCTAAGGCAAGTGTTTGCCAGATTTGGACTGCCGGAATTCCTAGTGACAGACAATGGAAGACAGTTTGTCTCGAGAGAAATGGAGGAATTCACCAGAATGAATGGAATTCGGCACTCAAAAACCAGTCCATATAATCCAAGTACCAATGGGTTAGCTGAGCGGTATGTCCGCGAATTCAAAACATCGTTAAAAAAGAACAACGAAAAGGATGACTTGGAAACAAACCTACAAAGATTTTTGTTTGCCTATAGAGCATTTCCACAGTCAGTCCTAAAGGAATCGCCAGCTGAATTATTGATGAAGAGACGTTTAAAGTCTAGATTTTCGAGTTTAATGCCTAAAATGGACATGAAGGGAGAGGGGTTTCCTGATGCTCTGAGAAAACAGGAGCATTTTAAAATTGGTTCCGATGTTTATTTTAGAAACTATGCAGCCGGACCAAAATGGAAAATTGGAACCATCCTAAAACTCCTTAGTTGCCGCCATTACCTAATAGGGTATGAAGGTCAATCCCTAAAGAGGCACATCAATCAGCTGCGACCTGTCAAGGGAAATCCAGAGGCTACTGTAGAGAAAGAGCCAAGCTTAGTGCTACCGAGTACATCCGGAGAAGAGCTGCGTAGAAAATCGCATTGCGAGAGAGAACCCTCTCACGGTGACCTGGAGATCCCGGAAGAAGAAGTCACCACAAATGAAGCGGAGCCGCAGTCAACCAGGCAGGAGTTGCCATCAGTTGGAGAACACCAGGAGCCTATGGCTGCTACTTCTGGAGAAGGAATCCCAAGCCGGAGCCCCAGACCCCAAAGATCCAGGAGACCACCAGACCGTCTCCATTATTATTAGGAGGGGAGGGTGTTGTGTATTTACATATTTGGGATATTTGCAGAGATGCAAATATCCTCTTTGCATACTTGATTCTGACTGAATGTATATAAGCGCGACAAGTTGTCAGCAGTCAGTTAGTAAGTTAGTCAGCTAGTCAGTCACTTTGTGTGAATAAAGGCGTTTACCAGAGAGTCCGTCTTGGCCTTATTCTCCACACCTCACACTTGGCTACCTCTCACCTTTAAGGACAGAACATAAAGTATACAGTAAAGTGTATGGAATAGAGAATTGGGTAAATGTCCTATGAGGTTTTCCTGCCGAATAGTACTCTTTTATTGAAATTTTTCATAACCAATTTGCATAAATATGGCTGAATTTGGTTGATACAACACTCAAGTTCCTCTTTTAATTGTGTGTGGTCTTGGGATCATTGAATTAAACTTTATGATAAGGCACAATTTGGATTATAGATTAGAACAAATTGTAATAAGACCAAATCTAAATAAATAAATAATGTCTGATGTCTCTGTAACAAAATTGTATCATCAACAGACTGAATGATTATGTCTGATGATGGTAACAATGCTGTTATCAAAAGGTCACACACTATTTGATAAGGCACAATTTGGATTATTCTATATACAGTTACGAGCGTCATTCTTCATCTCTGTCACGGTTTGCTTTTTTTTTGGAATGGCGCCCTCCTATTGGTTGGCTACGATGGCACCGCCAATGCGCGAGACACTTCTGTCAACGTTTGCTTTAGGTTCAGTGGTAGAATGCTCGCCTGCCACGTGGGCGCCCCGGGTTCGATTCCCGGCCGATGCATTTTTTTTTTTTTTACAATTTTTAAAACTCATTTATATATTACAAGACGAATGGCCCGGGCAACGCCCGGGTTTTACCCGAGTGCGTATATATTTTAAAAACGTTTTAATTCAAATACTATTCGTTACAATTATAAATTGGCGCCATGGATGTCACTCTTGTGAAACGTCCTGTTCCAAACTGTGTGTTTTTAAAATGTTTTTATTAAAATACTATTTGTTACAATTATAAATTGGCGCCGTGGATGTGTCTCTTGTGAAACGTCCCGCCCCAAACTGTGCGCGTCTTGAAAATATAAAAATAAAAATGTGAATTTTCATAAAGATTTCATCATGTCGATTTTTTTTTTGCATTTCACCTACTAATTACCACCTACTAAACACCTACTTGATTCGCGGTGATTTTGTCTTGCATTCGTTTATACAATCATTATATATATTGGCATCATATATTAACTTTATGAATGGAAAAATATGTCCAGGGTAGCCTAGTGGTCATGGCATCTGCCCGGTAAGCGGAAGGTCGTGGGTTCGATTCCCATCCCTTGACACTTTTTTTATTTTATCCATTCTGACCAAAATCTATCCGTGAACTTCACACAGTGAACTTCACACAGACAGAATTTTTATCCATTCTATTTTTTATTTATTTTATCCATTCTGACCAAAATCTATCCGTGAACTTCACACAGTGAACTTCACACAGACAGAATAAGGCAATTATATATTATATATAATAAATAAATAATTATCATTAGATAATGATCATAATGATGATGCGCGCGTTGATGGCCAAAATCTATCCGTGAACTTCACACAGTGAACTTCACACAGACAGAATAAGGCAATTATATAAGTGTAGATAATAATAATAATTATTATTATCATTAGATGATGATGATGCGCGTGTTGATGACCAAAATCTATCCGTGAACTTCACACAGTGAACTTCACACAGACAGAATAAGGCAATTATATAAGTAGATAGTGGAGGGCGCCCCAGGTTCGATTCCCGGCCGATGCATTTTTTTTACAATTTTTAAAACTCATTTATATATTATACAAGAATGACATCCACGGCACCAATTTATAATTGTAACGAATAGTATTTTAATAAAAGCATTTAATCGGGTAAACCCCGGGCGTTGCCCGGGTCATTCGGCTAGTAGATTATAAACACAAGGTAATAAGACCAAATCCAAATAAATAAATAAATAGTGTGTAACATTTCGGTAACAGCGTTGTTACCATCTTCAGACAAAAGTGCTGAATGTGATTATAAACATAAGTTAATATGACCAAATCCAAATAAATAAATAAATAGTGTGTGATGTTTCAGTAACAGCATTGTTACTGAAACATCACACACTATTTATTTGGTCTTATTACCTTGAAGGGATAAACTTTTTTTAAAAACTTCAAAAGAAAATAGTCAAAAGGTATTAAATTGATTTATTTAGCTGGCCAATTCTGAACACAAAATGGAATATTACTTGA
>CP092869.1:72281998-72298222 GCA_030710605.1 Cordylochernes scorpioides
TGTACAAGCTATATACTAATACTTTATACTCGATAAATGATTGTTAATAAAATGGTTAACAATTCTAAATAATCTGAAAGCTAACCTACCTAAAAAAAAATGTAATTTCAAAAACTGCCCTTGCTTTGACACTAAGTGACTATTCACGACAATTCTATAAAGACACACACAAATTATAATGGCGAATAAAGGACCATTAAACGTGACACCTCATAAAAGCGGAATTGAGTCACTCCCCTAGCCACCGTGGGTGAAGTCACTTTCTTCCTACTTCATCTTGCGTCTGTCCCCTTTGCAGTAGTCCGACCTCAACACTCTATTGAAAGATGGATTTATAGGGTTTACGATTCACTACCCAACACTAACATTCTCAAGTGCTTTCCGAGGATCGACTACGGTCTGGGCCTACTTAACTTCTACCCCTGGCTTAGGGTCCCTATACTTCACAACTTTACTCTGAAAGATTGACCTTTCATGTCCTCATTAGAAACCTATTTCAAAGCTACTACCTGAAGGCCAGGGATTATAGGGTTTCTGAATTACCCAACACAAGCCATAGGATGCCTATTAGGTTTGTTGTTTTAGACATAGCCCCCCTCTAAGTTGTGATTTCCTACACCTTCCTTCACCTATTACTCCTGATAATAACTAAAATTTCAGATTTACACTAAATAGTTAATTCACAATGGTATACATTATTCTCATTGGTCTTTGAAACTCGGGTTTTAACAAGAAATAGTTTGTATTAAAAAAAAAAGGAATCCTAATGAAGTTCTACTTTAAAAAAAAAAAAGGTTTTTTAAATAAAAAAAAAAGTTGAAATCTCTAAACTTCTCATTCTATCGAGCTGATTCTCCGTACACACTCCAAAATCCTAGTTAGTGGCGACAGTCTAAGCAGAATTTACACTGTGTGGGCCTTTTCACCCTTGTAGACCTGCGTAAAGTTAAACTGTTCACACTAACTCTGTCAACTTCCCCTCGTCTCATTACTTCTGAGTCCGCTCTGGTTCTATTGTTGGATAAAATTGTAACATAACAATAAAAAGAAACTAAAATTTTCCTAAATCATATCCTGACAGGTTGTACAAGCTCTTCAAAACGGTGTGTGTCATATTAAAACAAGGTTGTGAGACAACTCTTAATTATATACTATACTAAAAATGAGGCTGAGCCAATTCTACACTAGGAGAACACGAAAACCCAAGATGTCGTCCTTGTAGCGAGCATGGAGCCCTATCACAAACCCGAAGTGCAAGAACAGACTGCCTAAGGTCTTGTGACCGACTAGTAAGCAGCGGGATGACGTTCCTCATGTTGAGGGAGCGATGTCAGGAGGACAGAGTTTCCTGGTATCCCCTCTTATCTGGCACGACCGGTCGGGGTGAACAGTCGCGTCACGTGAAAGGAGGAAATATCTGAGTTCCCCCCTCTTGCTCTAACTGTTGGGTCGATTTGGCTCATGTAAATAGTAACTCTTATACTATATCTAAAATCTCTCATATAACTTATTAAATAAAACGGTGTAAAAACGGTGTTCTATACAAGGATAAGGTTGTGACAATTTTCTCTAAATGACACACTAATATTAAAACAAATTGTGAAGATCTTTAAAGATGGCAACAAACACTACAGTAAGGTTGTGAGACGGTATTCTGCACAAAGACAAGGTTGAGACAAATAACACACAAACCCTGAAACATGGTGTTAAAGCTCCTTTCAACACTTAGCACTAGAACACATGTTAAAAAAAAACTGCAAACTGTTTAAAGTTCACCATAACACTAAGACATATTTGCTATTTAATATATAACCTAATATTGTAATTAATAAAGACCTATCTATATTAAATAGTGTATACTGTTGCCGAAACTTATGTAAATCAGCTTACACAAACCCCCAGTGCATAATATGTCTTATTTTAAAAGAAATAGTTCTATCGAGGCGATATTGCGGTCGACAGCTACGCTTTATACATTAAATGTACTTTCTTCCATCAATCTTTATCTACTATTTACAAAACCCTTTATCCAACTTTTTTCAATTCTTTCTCTTTCAACATTTTTCTGCATCTTTCTATCTCTTCCTCATCAACATTCAACGCTTTCTCACTCTTTCATCATCCTTCATCATCCTCAACGCCTTTCAACTTACTTCCATCGCATCTCTCTTCAACGCCTTCAACACATTTCATCTCTTATTCATCACCTTATAACACAGTTCAACGCCTTTTTCATCATATTTCATCGCCCTTCCATCACTTTCAACACCTCTTTCATCCCTCTGAAGTCTCTTCGAAACCCGTCATCGGGATCTGGATCCCGATCTATTATCACTCTTAATTTTGAACTATTAATTATTACTAGTGTAATATTATTCCAACAGCCTATGACCTTTAAGCTTTATAACTCCATATACACTCGGCGGGGGTAGTTACCTTGTTAAGAAAACCTATAATGTCATAGATCATTTAGGGAGAGAACATAACAAATTTGTGCGAATAGTTTGCTTCAACTATTGATTGTAAGCCTATTAAACTCGTTCTCTCTAGGTTGGCTCGCTCATTAGTCTTCGATTTTTTTTTTTTTATGCAATGGTCATATTGAGTCCACATGGGTGCTAAACGTAAACTGTATTAAAATGGTGTAGTTTTCTAGTTTTCTAATTATATGACAGTTAGAAAAAAAAAATCCTGGAAATATCTCGCACTGGCTACTATTAAAAAAAAAATTGAATGGGGTACAACTCCGATCTTACAGGATACCTCATGGCTCATAGAATTGAATCGCTCATTTCTCACTAAAATATTCACACAGGTATGGAGGTCTCCAGTGGTTCTATAGCTATTGGTCAACTAAATTAATTGGTGGCAGAAATTGAAGTTAGTTTAAAGGCTCATGTGCTGTTTTGTCATGCGTCTTTATGTCATCTGCAAAGGAAAGTGTCGCCTCAAAGGACCTAATTCTGGGACTAACATCCGCTGCACATTTCAGGAAGGAGTGGTCGTCCATACAATAGCAAGATATCATTTTGCTGCCAATGTACAATGTTGAGCATTTTCCATGTCGTCATTTTGTCGATCCCCAATCTTCTAGGGTGTTTCTTTAAGCATTTCTCGATGTCATTTAATGCTCCATGCGATCCCGCCCGGCATTCAATAAGTAAGTATTTGATCGTACCACCTCCAGGAGACCATCCCATTGCGGCCGAATCATTTCCACCCAACTTATAACGCCGTCCATATCGCGTAATTGAAATTAGTGTAAAACTCAAAGAATAAGACCTTAATCTCTTAATTCTTTACTAATTTCAGTTGGCTCAACATAAATCTTCTCAATTATTAATTTAGTACAGTGGCGTGACATGTCACACTTCTTCTAGTTCTTTCGCAAGCTCGATTAATCCCAGTGAAAGCCAGTTCAGGCGTCAATCCCGTGCTAACCCGTCATGCATGACTTCAAATTTGGAAATTATTAGACCTGAATATTTGCAGTGGCATCTGCTTCCACTGAAAGTATTTAAGACACAAGGCTGCCTCTTTAAATCACTGTCTTTACTCCCACATGCCTGTGTAAACTTTAACCATGACCTTATCAATTCTCAAAATTCTGCCTATCGAGTATCCTGAGAATCAATGTTCTTCTTGTCTACGGCGGATTAACACAATAATTGTTCCCTAGAGTTATCTGCGTCGAGTGGTCAGTCTGTACTACTAATTCTCCACTCTAACTCCAGGATTCCTCTATCTACTCGGGCTGTTCAAAAATTTTCAAGACAGTTGTTCAAATCCCCAATGATAATCTGCTAAATTTCGATAATTATTGGAATTCTCATTAAACAGAATAACTACACCTTTCTGACACAGAAATATCCAGCATCAAGATATAGCGCACCGTCCAATTTCTTTATTTCAAGACGGTGTCAAATTACAACTGAAGGAACATACTAAACATATAACTGGTTTAAATTTCATGTAATCTCATCATGCCTTCTGCTGGCAAATGTATACTGCAGATTTAATACTATCAAGATGGTTTTATTTGTCCTCATCCAAAAAAAATGTTTCAGAAATAGAATCTTGGAAATCTCTACTAAAGACAAAAATTATACATTTGTCAATTCAGGATAACCTTCCCTTGTCAGAGTGTATACAGGATATTTAAGATCATATGCAGTTGGAGGCATCATGAGAAAAAAAAAATCGGTTGCCTGACGCGTCTTTTTATGGTGATCAAACTTCTCTCTTCACGGGTACGCTAACTGGATCTTCAATTCTATTTTCACCTTAAGGCTCATATATCTGGATGCACAGGCTAGTATGATTTGATAGAAAGCGCTATTAAAATGAAGTTAAGATATTTGTATCCAGCAATAATTATCAGAACTCACCTCTGCTGTGAGAAAATTATATCAGAGCTATGATGAAAAAAAAATGCTAAGTCAAGTACTTGGTGGAGACAGGAAGGAGAGACATCAATAGAATATATGAACATAGACGCAACGTTATTAATCAAGACAATAGATCTCTAATTCTTCCTACACTGCAAAGAAACAGGTCACACTTTCGCATTAGGAGAACCTAGGATACATTACAATAACATAAACAGCAAATATCAAAGGCTTATAATTGATTTTCTATTATTCAGAAAACACAATAGCATTAATAGAAAATAGATTTGCCCGAAACATATAACACAATATATCCTAGTACCAGCTAATAATATCAACAATAATATAAGTAACTTATATGTAATAGCCAATAACTATTATAAAACTACTTAAATAATAGAATTTCTAACCTATAAGATAATTCATAGAATATAGCAAACAATAGTAGAATATGTGTAATACCTTAATAAAAAAAAAATATGTCTTAAGAAAACAAATAATATGCAAAACTTTCTAATGTATATATATATATGTACATAGAATCATAATAGTTTTAGCATCAGGCGACGTTATATTTTCTTGATATATTGTATATGTTTCTCCTGTAGAAGGGCGGACAAGCTCGAAAGCTCGAGAAGACCAGAATAAAAGATACTCATCCCCATAGACGTTTTACTTTGATATCAGAAATCAATGATAATATTAAGGTTTTGCCACAAACAATGTGAATCGTAAAAGACAGCGGCGAGAGATGCGGTATACACCGCCTCAACATAACTTTCATTGCCTGATAAAATGCCAGTGAAACGGAAAGCATAAATTAAAATTCACGATTTATAATAGACTGTTAATCTCAGGATTTTTTTTTATTTTATTTCAATTCAAAACGCTATGTCCCCCCAGGGACACTTGCGCTAAATGTACATACAAATATATATAACAAAGAAAATATTCAACATGGAAAGATACACAGAAAGCGACTTAGAAAGATTCAAAAATGTTATTTACATATAGAGATATTTTTGAATTTTATTTACAGTTACATCATTAAATAAAAAAAAAAAACATATACATATGTACACACATATACACGCATACACCTATATATTGTTTACAACCATATAATATGTCCAATATTTCCATGAGATCGTTACATCAAAGACCATTTTTCTTAATGAAGTCCAAAATATATTTACAAAGGAAATTAAATTTTATATATGTGTCCTTACTTGAAATTAATTCACTAGGGCCTAAAGCAATTAAACCGTTGTTGACTCTGTACTCTTGAAAGACAGGGCACTCCAGCAAGAGATGTATTGAAGTTTGTTCCCCCAATCCGCAGAAACATGTCGAATCTTGCACAGCCTGAATTTTCTTAAGAAAAAACCTGAAATTTCCATGATCTGTGATAAATTGTGAATTATAATAGTTTGGTCGAAAATATTTCGGAATATCATAAGGAAAGAAACTTTGAAATGTTTGATTAGTATTCTTTTTCAGTAAGTTAATCCTTGATATAATGAAATCTTTGAGTATACCTGGAATATACAAATCATAAAATTGTTTATCTTCTGTTGATAAATTATTCAACTCATAACCTATAATTCTAGATTCCATATAATCAGTGATCAAAGGAATATTGGCTAAGGTGTGCACACAGTTATAACTGGTTGTTTTATATGTTTGGGTACACCATAGCAGAATTTGATATTGCATTGAGTTCAGTTTGTACATATATTTTTTGCTAATAAATTCAAACCATATTTCTGTTCCGTAAGTTAACGTTGGTCTTATTATAGATTTATAAAGTGTAAGCCTTTTTTGGATGCTAAGACCCCAAGATTTTCCACAAATTGAAAAAAGAAGATTTTTTAATCTTTGAGTTTTGTTTAATATAATGTTAAGGTGAGGGCCAAAATTCAATTTGTTTTTCCTTCTGTGATTCGCAATCGTAATTCCAAGAATTTTAATTTCTTCTACGGGCACAATAATATTGTCTCTAAAATTAATTGATATTTTGTCTTTATTGTGCAAGTGTAAAATACTAGTTTTATCAAGATTGATATTTAGCTTATTATCATTACACCATTGATTTATCTTTTCCAAATTAAACTCAATCGACTTTTTTAGATTTGTTAGCTCATTATCCCAACATATAATTGTTACATCATCAGCATAGCAAATGATTTCAGAGTTTGGTGATTGCAAATTAATTAGCAGATCATTTAAATATATCAGCCATAACAACGGAGACAATGGTCCACCCTGAGGACAGCCCTTTGTTAATATTTTTGAAACTTTCATATTATTATACTTGAAAATCGTTTTTCTATTTTTCAAAAAAGAACGTAAAATTTTGATCAATTCAACTGGTAAATTGTCTTCGTCTAATTTTTTAAACAAGGCTGGCCACCATGTATTATCAAATGCTCCTTGTATATCAATTGCAATCATCGTAACTAGTTGTTTCTGTCTATGTTCCATTATGATCTTTGTGATTTCTTTCAAACAGGTAATTGTTGACTTATTCTTCAAGAACCCATGTTGTCTGGGGCTAAGGAGATCATTATTTTCATAGTATTCGTATATTTTATTTTTCAAAATTTTTTCAAATATTTTTGATAAGTTAGAAATTAATGAAATAGGTCGATAACTCTTTACTAATTCTAAATTCGTTTTATGAGGTTTTGGAATTATTCTGAGAGCTGCCTCTTTCCATCTATCTGGATAGTATCCGAAGTGAATGCATTTATTAAATAAATCGCATAATAATGGTAAAATTTTTGGAAGGGCATTTTTGATCATGTTATTACTTATACTGTCCACCCCAGGAGCTTTTTTAATGTCTATGTTAGATATTAGGTTCACTATTTCCCCTCCCTCAACAAAGACCTTATTCTTGTTAATCATTTTTAGTTTGTGATTTCTAATTAGTTGATGGTAAGAATCATCCGTATCGAAATTATCATCTGGTACCAACTCATTTAACAAATTGCTCATTGATCGTTCTTTTAGGTGTTCTGGGGCATTGTCAATTAAGGGTATTCCCCTTTGTTTATCTGGTGTTCTTAATTTATTAAAAAATTTATATGCGTTACCAAATGGATTGTTTGTATAATTTTCTTCTATAAGATATCGCCAGTTAATTTTCTTTGCTTTATCAATTGCATTAGTGTATCGATTCCTAGTCAACTTGAATGTGTTATAACTGATTGCTCCGTGGCGATAATATAAATTTCTTATGTAGTGAAAATGATCTTTCATTTTTTTCAATTCATTATTCCACCAGTTATTTCTAGAATAATATTTAGAGTCGGAGGATATAACTTCCAAAGATTTAAAGGCAGCTTCTGTTAAAAGGTTTGTAAGTCCATTTACTATCATATCAATATCTAAATCTGAATTAACTCTTTCCAATTTGCTTTTAAGTCTTATTATTTCTGTTAAAGATATATTATGAGAAAATCGAGACCAATCAGCATATTTTTCTTTGAATTTCCATGTGGATTTTTGATTATTGAATGAGTATTCGTTTTTTGTTTTTTTTATTTCGAATTTTATAGCAACATGGTCCGAAATATTTGTTAGTTCTGAAGTTTGCCAGTTATTTATTAAGCTTAATGATTGCTTATTGGAAATAGTAAGATCGATTATACTAGTTTCGCGACAGGTAGGCGTTTTCAGATTATGTATATAGAGATTGTTTTCATCTATAATTGGTTTTAATTTAAATCCATTAGAGTTAGTTACTTTGTCGAACCTTAATGGGTGACGAGAATTAAAGTCGCCACAGAGTACTACTGGTTGGTTTTTATAGGTTTCAAATAATCTGCTCATAAAATTCAGTGATAATTGTTTAGTGAATTAGGATGAATATAGAAATTTGAGATAATTATGTTTTCTTTAAAAGTAGATAAAATCATTGTTGTACAAAAAGAATTAGTGAAATTTTCTACCATGGAGCATTTTAGCTTTTTATTTAACACAATAATTGCCGTGTATTTTTCTTCTCTCCTATTCGAGCACAATATCTGTGAATCCATATCGTACATGATCTTGTTGTGTAAAACATAAGGTTCTTGGATCAAGAGAATATCGGTTGGGTTATCTGCAATATAACCTTGTAATTCATTTATTGCCCTAATACTCTTTCTAACATTTTGTTGAATACATTTTAAGTTTTCATTCATTGTTGTTTACATTAGTAAGACATATATTATTAAATTATATATTTGACAAAACAGATTCCTCGGTAATAGGCGCATATTGCGTTCTCTGTATGACTCTGTCCAGTTGTATCTTGTACAGTGGGCATTCGTTGGAATTAGATCTATGATTTACTGAATGGTTTCTGAATTTTGGGTGTTTAGAACAATTATAACAATTTTTTTCTCCGGTGCAGCTGTGACTACCCTGAATACCACAGTTTTTACATACTTTAGCATTTTGACAGTCTTTCAGTTTGTGGTTCGGGTTAAATTGAAAACAGTTTTGGCATTGTCTAACAAAAACTTTATCTTGAGTATAGCATCTTTCAAATTCAGTATATATTGTATTTTTCATTTTCTTAAGTATTTGGTATACTTTAGGTGATACTCTTAATGCTATGTTGTGTTGGGGTGTATTGGATTTCATAGTGAAGAGTACATTCATTTCACCATCCAAGCCTTCCAATTCAGGATTCATTTTACATACCGTTTTTACAAAAGTCGCGATTTCTGTTATTTTGCTTACATTTTTGACAATGATTGTTGGATCTCTTGGCTTAGGTATGTAAATTTTGCTCATATTCTTTATTTCTTCTGAATTATTCAATTCTTCAAGTAATATATTTGTATCTTTTTGGCATGGAGATTTTACAATTATAGTTTTCTTAGCGTTTATAATTCCATTAATTTTAATATTTATACCTTTCTCTCTAATAATCTCAGGATGCGTGGACTACTTCACCAATACTTAAAAATAGTATGGCTTTTCATTAGGTATATATTTCTAAAGTATAGGGGAAGAAACATATACTAAATTCGAGCCCCGCGGCGGGCGACATTGTTGCGTTCCCTGTTTGGATAGTTGAAAAGGGAGGATACACGATGTGACTTATTAAAGTTTCCTTACCTAAGTATATATATATATAGCAATTTAGGCCAACAACCCCATGTATATAACCCGCAGCAAGACCTTAATGTTGTATAATAGCAGCACAGCTGTCAATGATGCACTATCGGCATATGTCTTTATATCATCACATGTAATGCAATTTGTGCAAACAGGATAAATAAAATAAAAAAAGGGGGAAAAACTCTGTAATTGATTAAGAGTTGAGCTAAAGCAAGGATCGAGCATATAATATTGTCAGAACAATGGTCTAAAGATGGAAACAGCCGCGACACTAGTATACAATTTCATCAGGCAACCCATGAAATCGTTATTAAATTGGGCAATCTATAAAACACTGAAACACAGACACTCGCGACAATGTATGTGGCCGGTAATTTATGGGAGACTTGATTATTAGTAACATTCCCTTCAAATAGGTAAGAAACATACAACATTTCATTTAAACAGTGGGAGTAGCACCATAAGGCAAATTATGTATGAAATAGGTAACAGAGGAAACAAGAAAATTTCTCTAGATATTTATTTAAATATCTTAAAATTTGGGAACATGTCTATACTGACGAGATATGCTATTTACATAGTAAAATTTAGATAGAGGTGACCTGAAGTTACTTTATAGCCCTTTAGGGCCCATGCGAAATCTAGGTTGGCTACTACACAAAAGGGGGGGGGAAGGCGCTAAGTCATAATGACAAATGGCTTACCTTTTCTCGAAAGTGCCGGCAAAGGTCTGGTCTCCCGTCTGAAGACTGTCCTTTCACTGAGCGACTCAGATCGAATCCTGCCTTTTGGCAAAGAACCTTCTTTTATTCATCTCATTCTCCATTTTCATTCGCCGAAAGAAACACCAATCAAAATGGCCAACGGCTCCAGTATCAATTTCATAGACGCCCCAGGCCTCTCCCATCGAAATAGAACATATAGTATTACCAAAACAAAAAAATCTAAAGAGAGAAACAGCTACGGCGATAGTGTAAGATTTCAGACTCCAGCCCCCCCCTCCTCATGGATTGAAATACCATCCTCCCTTTTTCTCGGGATGGTATATATATATCGCCCCCCCCTCCGTCTTAGCTAAAATCGACACAGGCCCCTTTTCACTTGAACTGTAATATAACGCTTTCCTTTCTCGGGAAGGATATTTTATAAGGTTCAGTCTTTTAGAGATCTTCCTTCTCCATTTTTTTTTCTGGTCACCTTTACCTAAATTTTTGGTGAGGGGAATATATGTACATATGAAACAACAGTTTCCAGCTCGGATGTCTCTGGATGTCTTCTTCTTTACCAGGCATCAGCTTTCGGCATGGAAGTCTGGTGTCACCAAGTGTCTAAGTTTCTGGGCAAAAAAATGGTCTGTAAGTCTATGTGGGAGGGAAGCCATGTATCCATTTGATTTGATTATACATACGCCTTCTGTTGGGGTATGGTTACAAAAAACGTGCCCCAACAGTGGAAGAAACCTAGCGGACATTTTGACTAAGCCACTGGGGAAAAACCTTTCATCGTTCGAGACTTTTGGGCGGCGAAGTGGTCCATAACTAAGAGATCACTTCGAGGGAGGAGATTGCTAGACCGTGACGTCGGGCGGCTGGCTTCGGCAACACTGGAGCTGACGTCACTTTCTGTTTATGTAACCTGCAAGCGGCGTCGCCACGCTGACTTATATTCTCTTTCTCCATGTTTACCATTTAATCTATGTATAATCCTTTTACCTTGTAGTTATTTAAATAATTATTAACGTTAAGCGCGCGCTGTATGTAATAAAATTGGAATACAACAGTTTTGTTGGTCGGAAACTATGTTTTGTCTTATTCCAGGTAGATTCTTGAGGAGCGCGTTGTTATGGAGGCTTTCAAAAGTATCATATCATTGGTTATGCAGCTCTCCACACCATTGGTCAGAAGGTCCTAAAAGAAACAAAAGATTTTTTAGAGGAACTGAGAATTATCATAAGTGGTCTCTTTCTCTCTCTTGACTGATGTTACAAGATTCAACACAATATGCACTTTTTATACTGACCAAACACCAGGCAAGCCAGAAGATAATCATTTAGAAAGACTCAACCTCGAAGATTCGCAACAAAAAGCATAGAAATTTTCGGACGCATGATGACTGGAAATGGAATATGGTGTCATTATTGTGATTCAGAAACTAGAAGACTGAGCAAGCAGTAGCTACCCTCAGGCTAAGAAGCACTGAATATGTAGCTCCGCTTCGTATTTTCTGAAAGTTCAACTTGCGCCATCTGAAACCACAACTGCAGCCTAAATATGTATTCAAATATGTAAGAATATTCATATGTGAATAAAGAACAGGAGACCTGGGTTGTTGTTCTGACAGGTCTGCCTTCTGAATTATAACGCTCCACCTCTTACTGCCCATGCAATAAAGCTGATACTTTAATTGATGAAACGAAAAGTTCTAGACCCCATCTTCCTTACAGCACAGACCTTTCTACACATGATTCTAATATATTCTTGACTATGTTCTCAACCCAAGGAGTTTTATGAGCATAGGATTGTGATGCTTGTATGTCCATCAATTACTGAAATACTAGATAAAATGGATATATATAATTTTATATTGCTTTTATTATAGAGTTTAACCTCGTGTGCTACTTGCAATCTTTGCATGCTTGCACGTGACTAATTGAGGAGAGTAAAATATTCTATTTCTCTATTATTCTATTGATTAGATTTTTCAATTATTGAACACAAATTTTCATTTAATGTACAACCCTAATATATCAGTCATTTATTTAATTCATAACATATTACAAAGTTTGGCGAAGGCTACCATTTACAAGCACCATCTTGATCTTGCCAGGCACCACATCAACCTCCCCACTATGTGGGAAAGAACCTTGGCGGCTAATCAGTGGAGGACCTGGAAAAATGTTGGTCGCCAATAAAGGCTAAAGGCAATATATATATATCAATATATATATTTATACTATATATTTATAGTAACTCTATATAGTTATATTTATTTATGCACATATATCATTATTTTTCTCTCTCTCAATAAGAGTCAATTTATATAATTTTTCCTGATTCATAATCTAGAATATTTCAGAGAAAATAGCTTAGTAGAAAACAATGATTGAAAGAAAACAACTTAATACGAAGCAACGATTCAGGGCCTTTTTAAAAAGTGATAATAAAATGTTTCATTTGTTATTTTTATTGATATGCTATTAAAAAAAAAAATCTAATTTCAATGTTTGTATGAATTTTAAAATTTTAATTTTGTTAAAAAAAATATGGCTAATTTTTCTTTCTCAATCTATAAATTTTGCCTATAATAAATTTGAAAATTATATTATAGAAAATATAAAAACAAATGAACAATTAATCTAAGAATTACCCGTTTGAAATCTAATTTAAAATGATTGCTATTTAATTTTCAGATAATTTAAAAATTTATTATTATTGTTTTAAATTTATTCGTTTAGATCTTAGCATTTAAAATACTTTAAAAAAAAAATTATAGTTGTGTAACAACTTTCAAAAAATATAAATAACAATCTGATTGCACTGTTGTAAATAAATCCTGTTGGTTAATGTTTGGTTAAAATTGAAAATTTTAAATAAAAATAAACAAAAACATTTATCGTTTACGTTAGAGGATTTAAAAATGAGTGAGGAAGCTGTGCATGAAGTCGGTGAAGCAATTCCTGACACATCAGCTGAAAACAACACTTCTTTATTATCAGACGAAAATATGACACCCTCAGCCGATGCCGCGGCCCTCAACGAAACTGATTTAAGCCTAACTTCGGAGTTAAATTCGGCGCCAATTGAAAATGACAAAGTTGTAGAACCAGATGATGACAAGGTTGAGCCAATGGATGATTCTATGGTTGAAGAAGAAGCCATGGTTGATGAATCAACGGCGGCCGTTGTTGAAGATTCAACAGTTGATGAAACTGCCATTGAAGAATCAGCTATGGAAGAATCTGCTGTGGAAGAAACAGCAGTTGAAGAATCGGCAGTTGAAGAAACAGCAGTTGAAGAATCTGCAGTTGAAGAATCTGCAGTGGAAGAATCAGCAGTTGAAGAATCTGCAGTGGAAGAATCGGCAGTTGAAGAATCTGTTGTTGAAGAAGCCTCCAAAGAAGACACCCATCAATTTACCGCCCCAAATGTACCCTGTTTTGAAGAAGATACACGCAGCTCTTGGGCGGTTGATTCTTCCAAAAACTACCCAGATACAACATTTAATGAATCAGTAGTTGACGAAGATTCCCAGGCCAGCTTTAACAGCCAACAAACTAAAAGAGAAGATGAAGATGAATCATCCCCTACTAAAAAGGAAAGTATTTTTCCAGTTGAAAATCTTTTTGAATATCAATGGCCTCAAGAGAAAGGTGATTTTTACTATTTACAGGAGCAAATCAGTGACTTTTTAGGTGTAAAATCATTTAAAAGAAAGTATCCAGATCTCCAGAGAAGATTGGTAGAGTTGGATGAAAAGGAATTTTTAAAGGAAAGAGGAGTTGTAAGTGAGATGCAGTGTGACCTAGGTCTGACTGCCCTTAAGTCAGAGGAAGTCATGGACCTGATGATCAAAGATTATCCAGAAAAGTACAATGAGTACGTGTCAGTGCTGCAGGAGAAGGAAAGACAGAGTATAAAAGACAAGCACAAGGAGTACGCCACTCCTACCATTGACAAAGGAAAGATGGAGGAGTATGTAAAGAAGGCTAGCCATTCTGCAGCGGAGTACAACGCACATTTAAACCATGAGCGGAAGGAAGAAAGAAAAGCTTGTTTTGACTTGCAAACTTTCACTATCCTTTATCCAACAAACAAGAGACGGAAGTTGGATCTACATCCAAAAATGGGAAAGTTTCCAGTTGCATTATTGCCAGGACAATACCAAGATTTCTACAGGGGTTACACACCGCAGGAGCTGAAATACCTGCCCATCAACACAGTTCTGTATGGGCCTCCGCAAGAACTGGGCACTGTACTGAGCCAGGTAGATTCCGACAATGCCTCTGATTCCGAAGAGAGCTCTGCCTCAGAGGATTCTAGTTCCTCCAGCCAGGATTCTGAAGAGAGTGACAGCTCATCTGAATCTAGCGAGATGCACTCCAACAACCGCTCACAGAGCCCCAAGGTGAACTACGTGCCCCCGGATAGCAACTACAGGCCAAAACACAAGCCCCACTCCTTATGCAGAGTGTGTGAACATGGAGATGGTAGAACACGGGAAGGTCGCGCAGAGAACCTAGTACATTGCAACCTCTGCGAACACTCAGGCCATCCCACCTGCCTGAGCATGACTGCGGAAGTAGCCTCGATGGTTTTCTCCTATCCCTGGCAATGTCCTGACTGCAAGATCTGCGCACAATGCATGGACCCCACCATAGAGGATAAGATAGTCACTTGTGACCATTGTGACAGGGGCTACCACCATTCCTGCGTGCGTCCTACCACAACCAACCGATGGATATGCAAGTATTGTGCATTCTGCGCACTCTGCAACTCCAAGACTCCTACCCAGGATGGAAGCAAAGGCAACTGGCTGGTAGATAGCCTGAAGGTAGGAGACGGTGTTAGAAGGCCGCACGTGGTCTGTGTTCAGTGTGCCAGACAGCGCAGGTTTGTCAAGTAATCTTTCACATATATACCTCTCCCCTCTCATATGTAACCTCACTGTACATACCAACACATTCTTTCTCTCCTCTTTTATTCTCTTCTTCCCCATAATTTTTATTGTTCAAGCCACAATAAAATACATTGTATTTATTTTTGACATGGATCAATATTCCTTTGGTTTTTGGATGGCTTTCTACATCTACATTCTTTGAAGCATCTATTACCACATGTTATCATGGAATTAGAGCAAGCTTAGCTTTTTGATAAACATACTAAAGCATCTAGGATACAGCTGATGTGTGTGTGTGTGGAAAATAATATTTTAATTAAGAACCTTGATCTCCTTGAAGGCTTTCTCTTACTTAACAATGCTTAGGTATCCTTAAATGTACTTTCAGATACAAGCTGCATTTGGTGATATTGGACTTCCCATTTCCCCCCTAATTTGAAAGTATATTTGATCATCATAAATAAAGTTTTGTTTTTAAACAAAATTCTAATATTTATTTATGATGATGATCACACAAATATATATACAGTAGAACCTCCATGAGAGGACACTCGCACTAGAGGACACCTCTCTATAAAAGGCAGTTTTTATTTGCAAAATTATCATTTTTATTATTTAACAACTCTCCAGTAAGAGGACACCTCTTCTAAAGGACACTTTAGCTCTACAATTAGGTGTTGTCCTTTACAGGGAGCTAGTTCTACTGTATCTCCAAATGAAAGGTGCAACAATGGGAATATCACCAAATGCAGCATGTATCACTATAGGCCAATTAGAAATCAAAGCTCTAAATTCACTATAAAATGAAGTTTACTGTACTTCCAGATGTTGTACATTTTAATTATTTCTATAACCTCCAAAATCTAAAGAAGTGACCCTGGGAAGTCCATAAGACACCAGATACTATGTATAATGATGCTGAACTAACTTGGCCATGGCTTGTAAGCTAGGTTGGTAAACTTGGGAACTGGGCCTTGGTTTGGAATCCAGGACAGCTGACCCAATGGCTTAGATCCACAGTTTTGACAGACCCTTGAAGACCTTGAGATAACCTCTTCTTAATTATTATATGTGACATTTCTTCAGACAAAAATACTCATAT
>CP092869.1:72298322-72318045 GCA_030710605.1 Cordylochernes scorpioides
CCAAAATACTCGTGCAGTAATTGAATTATTTCTTGGACTATAATGCATGGTATATAACTGTATACTTGATGAATGTGGACAGATATTAACAATTATAAAATAAACAAGTATCAGAGTCATCAACAATCAATTCTGTCATCGTTTGCTTTTGTGAATGGAATAAATACCCAAATATGGCCATTTCTTATGAGCATCGGTGGTTCAGTGGTAGAATGCTCGCCTGCCACGCGGGCGGCCCGGGTTCGATTCCCAGCCGATGCATTTTTTTTTTTTACAATTTTTAAAACTCATTTATATTATATATACCATAAAGTGTTTAAATTCAAGCTTTATTCGTTGGGCAAACATTCACTTGGGGAGATCCCGGGTGATGCCGGGTCATAATTTATTTTATTTTTTTTTTTTGCTTATCCCAGGTACACATGGTACAGGCCATCATAATCATGGTGGGTAGTTAGCGACTGCTTTTTACTGTAAGTGGACCACATGTGAAAAGCAGTTCGACTTTGCACTTACAAATGTGCCAGAGCCCCGTTTGGTTACTTGCACTCGCTGGTGGGGTTGGACTTTTGCAAGAATCGGGGGCCATTGGAGCATTTTTTTAAACAGAAAAAAGTGTCCAATGCGGGAATCGAACCTGGGTCGTAGTGGTCGAAAACCAAACGGTTTAACCAGCCTTCAACCCACCCCCCTTAAATAATTTATAATTGTAACAAAGATTATTTGAATAAAAAAACATTTTTTATACATAAGAACATGAGGGAAAATGCTCCCGGGCGTTTGACCGGGTCATTCAGCTAGTTTTTAATATAAATCTGTGTTTTCTATAAGAATTATTATTTCTTGCAAGAATTTTGGGATACCCTGTATATATACTAGAACATGGCTGGCTGCACATAGGACTGAGAAAAAAAGGTATCTAAATCTGAAGCTATTTTAAGATTTTTCTCTCTGCTATATACAGTAGAACCTCCATGAGAGGATGCTTCTCTATAAAGGACAGTTTTCATTTGCAAAATTTCCATTTTTACAATTTAGCAACTCTCCACAAGGTAATAAGACCAAATTCAAATAAATAAATAGTGTGTGACGACTGAAACGTCACACACTATTTATTTATTTGGATTTGGTCTTATTACCTTGTGTTTATAATCTGTAATCCAAATTGTGCCTTATCAGCAACTCTCCAGTAAGAGGAAACCTCTCCCTAAAGGACACTTTGGCTCTGCAATTAGTTGTCCTTTAAAGAGAGGTTCTACTGTATATATTTCAAAGTAAAAAAAAACATTAGAAATATGTTTGAAAAATGGATGACTTTGAGCTAATAAAAATAGCAGAGAGGCAACACAATAGGAATAAAATCAACATCATATAAATACAGTATAACCTCTTTAATTTGACAATAATTCAACACTCTCTTACTTCAACTGTAAATCCTTTAGGTTGTTGAATTAAAGAAGTTGAACTGTATAAGCCATTGAGGTATTTTTTTTTTATTCCTAGTACACATGTTATAGGCCATGATAATCATCTTTCTTATCTATAATCATGATAGGTAGTAGTTGGCTTTTACTGAAAGAGTACCATATATCTACACATGAAGAAAGCAGTTTGACTTTTGAACTTAACAAATGTGCCAAAGAGCCCCATTGCACCTACTGGTGGGGTTGGACTTTTTCAAAAATTGGGGACCATTGGAGTATTTTCTTCTTAAGAAAGAAAAAAAGGAGTCCAATATGGGATTTGACCCTGGGTTGTGGGTGTCAAAAAATGACACTCTTCCAACAAGCCCCATTATGGAGGTATATTTAATAATGGTTACAAACTCTGTTACCAAAATGTCACACACTATTTATTTAATTAGGATTGGTCTTATTACCTTTTGTTTATAATCCAAATTGTGCCTTATCAAAAGTACTAACTGTATACATACAAAGTTAATGGGGTACAGTTTGGATTGTAGATCTTAGAATACCAAGGTAACAAGACTAAATATATGGGCTATATATTCAGTAACAATGTTGTTACCATCTTCAGACAAAAGTACTACTAAACAAAAAGTGATAAGACCAAATCTAAATAAATAAATTAATAGTTTGTAACCTTTCGGTAACAGCATTGTTCAGGCAAGGTTTAATTTCTCATTCAGTACCTTTGTCTGAAGATGGTAACAATGCTGTTACTGAAACATCACACACTATCTTTTTTAGATTTGGTCTTATTACCTTGTGTTTATAATCTACTAGCCGAATGACCCGGGCAACGCCCGTGTTTTACCCGATTGAATGTTTTGATTCAAATACTATTTGTTACAATTATAATTTGGCGCCTTAAATAAATGCATATGTTAGTTAATAACTATAGCCTATGTGCTTTATCTGTCTATGTACTGTTGGCTTCCGTAGGCGTCTCTTACTGGGAAAAAGAAAGAGAGGATTCCATTTGGTTATTAACTAATATATGCATTTATTTAAGGAGCGACCCGCTCCAACACAATAGTTACAGAAATTGGGGGGGCAAAGGTGGCGTGATCGTAGCCGACCAATAGGAGGGCGCCATTCCAAAAAAAAAGCAAACCGTGACAGAGGCCGATGAGGAATGACACTCGTAACTGTATAATCTACAATCCAAATTGTGCTTTATCAAAAGTATTAACTGTATACATATGAGTATTTTTGTCTGAAGAAATGTCACATATAATAATTAAGAAGAGGTTATCTAAAGGTCTTCAAGGGTCTGTCAAAACTGTGGATCTAAGCCATTGGGCCAGCTGTCCTGGATTCCAAACCATGGACCAGTTCCCAAGTTTACCAACCTAGCTTACAAGCCATGGCCAAGTTAGTTCAGCATCATTATACATAGGATCTGGTGTCTTATGGACTTCCCAGGGTCACTTATTTAGATTTTTGGAGGTTATAGAAATAATTAAATGTACAACATCTGGAGGTACAGTAAACTTCATTTTTAAGTTAATTTAAAGTTTGATTTCTAATTGGCCTATAGTGATACATGCTGCATTTGGTGATATTCCCATTGTTGCACCTTTCATTTGGAGATACAGTAGAACTAGCTCCCTGTAAAGGACAACACCTAATTATAGAGCCAAAGTGTCCTTTAGAAGGTGTCCTCTTACTGGAGAGTTGTTAAATAATAAAAATGATAATTTTGCAAATAAAAACTGTCTTTTATAGAGAGGTGTCCTCTAGTGCGAGTGTCCTCTCATGGAGGTTCTACTGTATATATATTTGTGTGATCATCATCATAAATAAATATTAGAATTTTGTTTAAAAACCACACTCTATTTATGATGATCAAATATACTTTCAAATTAGGGGGGAAATGGGAAGTCCAATATCACCAAATGCAGCTTGTATCTGAAAGTACATTTAAGGATACCTAAGCATTGTTAAGTAGAAGAAAGCCTTCAAGGAGATCAAGGTTCTTAATTAAAATATTATTTTCCACACACACACATTAGCTGTATCCTAGATGCTTTAGTATGTTTATCAAAAAACTAAGCTTGCTCTAATTCCATGATAACATGTGGTAATAGATGCTTCAAAGAATGTAGATGTAGAAAGCCATCCAAAAACCAAAGGAATATTGATTCATGTCAAAAATAAATACAATGTATTTTATTGTGGCTTGAACAATAAAAATTATGGGGAAGAAGAGAATAAAAGAGGAGAGAAAGAATGTGTTGGTATGTACAGTGAGGTTACATATGAGAGGGGGGAGGTATACATGTGAAAGATTACTTGACAAACCTGCGCTGTCTGGCACACTGAACACAGACCACGTGCGGCCTTCTAACACCGTCTCCTACCTTCAGGCTATCTACCAGCCAGTTGCCTTTGCTTCCATCCTGGGTAGGAGTCTTGGAGTTGCAGAGTGCGCAGAATGCACAATACTTGCATATCCATCGGTTGGTTGTGGTAGGACGCACGCAGGAATGGTGGTAGCCCCTGTCACAATGGTCACAAGTGACTATCTTATCCTCTATGGTGGGGTCCATGCATTGTGCGCAGATCTTGCAGTCAGGACATTGCCAGGGATAGGAGAATACCATTGAGGCTACTTCCGCAGTCATGCTCAGGCAGGTGGGATGGCCTGAGTGTTCGCAGAGGTTGCAATGTACTAAGTTCTCTGCGCGACCTTCCCGTGTTCTACCATCTCCATGTTCACACACTCTGCATAAGGAGTGGGGCTTGTGTTTTGGCCTGTAGTTGCTATCCGGGGGCACGTAGTTCACCTTGGGGCTCTGTGAGCGGTTGTTGGAGTGCATCTCGCTAGATTCAGATGAGCTGTCACTCTCTTCAGAATCCTGGCTGGAGGAACTAGAATCCTCTGAGGCAGAGCTCTCTTCGGAATCAGAGGCATTGTCGGAATCTACCTGGCTCAGTACAGTGCCCAGTTCTTGCGGAGGCCCATACAGAACTGTGTTGATGGGCAGGTATTTCAGCTCCTGCGGTGTGTAACCCCTGTAGAAATCTTGGTATTGTCCTGGCAATAATGCAACTGGAAACTTCCCCATTTTTGGATGTAGATCCAACTTCCGTCTCTTGTTTGTTGGATAAAGGATAGTGAAAGTTTGCAAGTCAAAACAAGCTTTTCTTTCTTCCTTCCGCTCATGGTTTAAATGTGCGTTGTACTCCGCTGCAGAATGGCTAGCCTTCTTTACATACTCCTCCATCTTTCCTTTGTCAATGGTAGGAGTGGCGTACTCCTTGTGCTTGTCTTTTATACTCTGTCTTTCCTTCTCCTGCAGCACTGACACGTACTCATTGTACTTTTCTGGATAATCTTTGATCATCAGGTCCATGACTTCCTCTGACTTAAGGGCAGTCAGACCTAGGTCACACTGCATCTCACTTACAACTCCTCTTTCCTTTAAAAATTCCTTTTCATCCAACTCTACCAATCTTCTCTGGAGATCTGGATACTTTCTTTTAAATGATTTTACACCTAAAAAGTCACTGATTTGCTCCTGTAAATAGTAAAAATCACCTTTCTCTTGAGGCCATTGATATTCAAAAAGATTTTCAACTGGAAAAATACTTTCCTTTTTAGTAGGGGATGATTCATCTTCATCTTCTCTTTTAGTTTGTTGGCTGTTAAAGCTGGCCTGGGAATCTTCGTCAACTACTGATTCATTAAATGTTGTATCTGGGTAGTTTTTGGAAGAATCAACCGCCCAAGAGCTGCGTGTATCTTCTTCAAAACAGGGTACATTTGGGGCGGTAAATTGATGGGTGTCTTCTTTGGAGGCTTCTTCAACAACAGATTCTTCAACTGCCGATTCTTCCACTGCAGATTCTTCAACTGCTGATTCTTCCACTGCAGATTCTTCAACTGCAGATTCTTCAACTGCTGTTTCTTCAACTGCCGATTCTTCAACTGCTGTTTCTTCTACAGCAGATTCTTCCATAGCTGATTCTTCAATGGCAGTTTCATCAACTGTTGAATCTTCAACAACGGCCGCCGTTGATTCATCAACCATGGCTTCTTCTTCAACCATAGAATCATCCATTGGCTCAACCTTGTCATCATCTGGTTCTACAACTTTGTCATTTTCAATTGGCGCCGAATTTAACTCCGAAGTTAGGCTTAAATCAGTTTCGTTGAGGGCCGCGGCATCGGCTGAGGGTGTCATATTTTCGTCTGATAATAAAGAAGTGTTGTTTTCAGCTGATGTGTCAGGAATTGCTTCACCGACTTCATGCACAGCTTCCTCACTCATTTTTAAATCCTCTAACGTAAACGATAAATGTTTTTGTTTATTTTTATTTAAAATTTTCAATTTTAACCAAACATTAACCAACAGGATTTATTTACAACAGTGCAATCAGATTGTTATTTATATTTTTTGAAAGTTGTTACACAACTATAATTTTTTTTTTAAGTATTTTAAATGCTAAACGAATAAATTTAAAACAATAATAATCAATTTTTAAATTATCTGAAAATTAGATAGCAATCATTTTAAATTAGATTTCAAACGGGTAATTCTTAGATTAATTGTTCATTTGTTTTTATATTTTCTATAATATAATTTTCAAATTTATTATAGGCAAAATTTATAGATTGAGAAAGAAAATTTAGCCATATTTTTTTTTAACAAAATTAAAATTTTAAAATTCATACAAACATTGATATTAGATTTTTTTTTTAATAGCATATAAATAAAAATAACAGATGAAACATTTTATTATCACTTTTTAAAAGGCCCTGAATCGTTGCTTCGTATTAAGTTGTTTTCTTTCAATCATTGTTTTCTACTAAGCTATTTTCTCTGAAATATTCTAGATTATGAATCAGGAAAAATTATATAAATTGACTCTTATTGAGAGAGAGAAAAATAATGATATATGTGCATAAATAAATATAACTATATAGAGTTACTATAAATATATAGTATAAATATATATATTGATATATATATATTGCCTTTAGCCTTTATTGGCGCCCAACATGAAAAGGGTCCGCCACTGATTAGCCGCCAAGGTTCTTTCCCACATAGTGGGGAGGTTGATGTGGTGGCTGGCAAGATCAAGATGGTGCTTGTAAATGGTAGCCTTCGCCAAACTTTGTAATATGTTATGAATTAAACAAATGACTGAAATATTAGGGTTGTACATTGAATGAAAATTTGTGTTCAATAATTGAAAAATCTAATCAATAGAATAATAGCGAAATAGAATATTTTACCGAACATTTATCTCCTCAATTAGTCACGTGCAAGCATGCAAAGATTGCAAGTAGCACACGAGGTTAAACTCTAGAATAAAAGCAATATAAAATGGTATATATCCATTTTATCTAGTATTTCAGTAATTGATGGACACACAAGCATCACAATCCTATGCTCATAAAACTGCTTGGGTTGAGAACATAGTCAAGAATACATTAGAATCATGTGTAGAAAGGTCTGTGCTGTAAGGAAGATGGGGTCTAGAACTTTTCGTTTCATCAATTAAAGTATCAGCTTTATTGCATGGGTAGTGATATATAGCTAGCAATAAATATGTATATATATATGTTTCTATGAAAATGTTAATCTGCAAGACGCAGGTTATCATCATCCCTTTTTGATTTGTTTTTGTCACTTTTTGGCGTTTCGAAAATAAACAATAAAAGGCTGTATCAGACTTTACTAAGACAATAAAGATTTGCTAAAAATAAATGTGTACGAAGATGTTGCATTTGGCGACGAGGATATAAGAGTAAGTACCCTCGAATTTTGAAGTAAATATTTTTAGAAAATATCTTTGATTTTGCATATAATTGAAAGTAAATTTTAAAAGACACAAATTGCAAAGTTTTAGGATGCAAATTTAAAAAAGAGTGAAAAAAATGGCTAGTTACCAATTTAAGGAATATAATGAGGAAACTGAAACTTTTGAAACGTTTTATGAACGATTGGAACAGTTTCTCATATTGGAGGAGGCAGGGGATGAGAAGAAAAAGGCTTATCTCCTAACCCTCATGGGAAGTAAAACATATGGTGTTTTGAAGAATTTGTGCAGTCCTATTCTACCTAAAGATAAAACTTTTGATAACCTAATAGATATCTTGAAAAGGCACTTCTCTCCAAAGCGCTCAATTGTAGTAGAGAGGTTCATTTTTTTTAAAAGAATGCAATTAAAGGAAGAAAGCATCTCGGATTACTTGGTGGAAATTAAGCGTTTGGCTTCCTCATGCAACTTTGGAAATTTTCTGGAGGATTCTTTACGTGATAAAATGGTTTGTGGTTTATATAATGCCAAAATACAAAATAGAATTTTGTCGGAGGGCGACATTTCTTTAGCTAAAGTAATTGAGATAGCATTATCTATGGAAGCAGCCGAGAAAAATACAAAATTATTTCACTTGGAGCAGGGTGAAGATTGTGTAGATAAGTTGAGGATGGAACGCAAGGTTGAATCAAATTTCCAAAATGGCAAATGTAAACATTGTGGTAAACAGCATAAAGAACTATGTAGATTTAAGGAGGCGATATGCTTTAAGTGTAATAAAAAAGGACACATTGCCTCAATATGTTGGAGCAGTAGAAGAAATCTAAGGCAACATCAGAATCAGCCGGGAAATATACATCAGATAGGAGACCAAGAAGAGGAGGACGAGTATGTCCAGAAAATTATAAGCGTGACGATACCTGAGTATAAAATTAATTTTGCCTCAAGTGACCCTCCCTATCTGATGGAGTTAAAAGTAGAAGGAAACTTTATTAAATTTGAAATGGATACGGGTAGTGGTCTAACACTGATATCAGAAAAGGATTTTAAAAATAGTCTTCAACACTTGAAATTGGAAAAAGCGAGTATTATTGTAAGAACTTATGATGGTACCGTGGTACCCATTCTGGGTAAAATCAATGTCAAAGTGGAGTGTCAAGATATTACTTACAAACTTAGAGCGTTGGTGGTGAAAGGAGAAAAGAGGGCTTTGATGGGAAGAGAATGGATAAATAGATTGAAATTGGGCTGTTTCGCGGTAAAACATATGCCTGTGGAAATTACCATTGAGGAAATTTTGAAGGAAAATCAAGCCCTATTTGTGGAGACAACTGAACCAATAAAAGGTTTCACATTTTCAGTAAACATGTGTGATGTGAATCCAATTTTCCATAAGGCTCGTCCGGTGCCTTTCGCCATTAGGCCAGCAGTTACTGAAGCATTAGACAAAATGGTGGCTAAGGGTTATCTATGTGAGGTGGCGAGCAGTAAATGGGCCACTCCAGTGGTTGTAGTGCCGAAGAAAAATAAAGAGATCAGAATTTGCTGCGACTTCAAGGTAACTCTAAATAAATATTTGGACACTGCGGCCTATCCCCTTCCCACACAGCAAGATTTATTCTCCACATTGGCCAAGGGAAAATACTTTTCTAAATTGGACTTGAGGAACGCTTATCTGCAATTAGAGGTGGACCCAGGCACCCGACCGTTACTAACGATAAATACTCATAAAGGGCTTTTCAGGTTTAAGAGAATGCCATTTGGATTGGCAAATGCGCCCAGTTATTTTCAATCTGTAATGGATAGGGTTTTGTCGGGTATAGGAGGCGTAATTTGTTATATTGATGATGTCCTTATAGCCACAGCATCAATTGAAGAACATCTGGCGTTGTTGAAGACTATATTTGCTCGCTTGGCGAAGTATAATATCAAACTAAAGAAAGAAAAATGCCTATTTTTGCAAAAAGAAATTGAATATTTAGGACATCTTGTCACGGGAGAGGGCATCAGACCTTTAGATCATAAGGTACAAGCAATACAGAAGGCCAAAACGCCTACGAATATCTCTGAATTAAGGTCATTTCTTGGTTTGGTAAACTTTTATGGGAAGTTCATACCCAATTTGCCAGAGCTTTTGAAGCCTCTTCATGAGCTTCTTCACAAAAAACGTCCTTGGGTTTGGACAAAGGAATGTGGAGAGGCCATTGACAAGTGCAAGAACAGCATTACCTCTGAGAGGGTGCTAGTCCCATATGATACGACTTTGCCATTGTGTTTGGCCACTGATGCATCGCAGATTGGAGTGGGCGCTGTGTTGTCACATATTATAGAAGGCCAGGAGAGACCGATTATGTTTGCCTCTCGGACTTTATCGGGAGCAGAACAAAATTATTCTCAGATTGAGAAGGAGGCTCTAGCCATTATATATGGAGTTACCAAGTTTCATCAATTTATTTATGGAAGAAAATTTATTCTTATTACAGACCATAAGCCATTGGTGACCATTTTGGGCCCAAAATCAGGAATCCCCACCTTATCTACTTCAAGATTGCAGCGTTGGGCGCTTATTTTGTCAGCTTATACTTACGATATTAAATTTCGAAGAACTCAAGACCATGGGAATGCAGATCTTCTGTCACGTTTTCCTGTGGGCTGTGAAGAAATTCCAAGATTAAATAATGTCTATGCTTTATCCTTTGTGGAAGAATTGCCGATCACAGCAGAGGAAATTGCCACGGAAACTGAAAAAGACGAAGTGCTCTCATTGGCCAAATTTTATACTCAGCAAGGCTGGCCTGAAAAGGTGGCTGATCACCTCAGACCTTATTTTCAAAGGAAACTTGAGCTAACTGTAGATGGGGAGTGTTTGGTTTGGGGAATGAGAGTTGTCATTCCACCATCTCTCAGAATAAAAATGTTGAACTGTCTTCATGAGACTCATTCCGGTATGAACAGAATGAAGGCTGTAGCAAGATCACATTTTTGGTGGCCAAATTTAGATACCCAAATCGAGTTTTTGGTGAATAAGTGCAGAAGCTGTCAGCAATCCCAGGATGGGCCAAATAAAGGAAAATGGCAACCCTGGAAATGGTCAACCAGACCTTGGCAAAGAATTCACATTGATTTTGCAAATAAGGAAAACATTAATTTATTAATAGTAGTAGATAGTCATTCAAAGTGGATCGAAGCCATCCCAATGAGAGAGACCACCACACGCAAAACCATTGAGCAACTACGGCGACTTTTTTCTTCCTATGGGTTACCGGAGGAACTTGTATCTGATAATGGACCTCAGTTTACTGGTAGTGAGATGAAAGGTTTTCTGGAAGGAAATGGAATTAAACAAACATTGATCCCGGCGTACCACCCGCAAAGTAATGGCTTGGCTGAAAGAGCGGTTAGAACTATTAAGACTGCCCTGGATAAAAATAAAAGGAAAATTGGGGATACCATTCAAGACACCTTATCAAAAGTTCTTCTGGCATATCGAAGCACCCCGCATGTGACAACGGGAAAGACTCCATCAGAGCTCTTTATTGGGCGTGCGCTTCGAACCAGAGTATCGTTGATACATCCCAGCTTGGCATCTAGAGTTAGGGACCAGCAAGCCAGGCAAATGAAGTATGATCGGCGAACCCATTTGGAAGAATTCCAGATAGATGATTTAGTGTGGTGTAAAAACTTTAGAGGTGGTGATAAATGGATCCCAGGAAAAATTGTGGGCAAGAAGGGAACTAGAGTCTACACCATTTTGATCCACGGACAGGTAAAGGCCTATCACAGGGATCAAATTAGAAAAAGGTGGAGGAATGGTGAGGAAGATGAGAGTGGAGATGAAGAGCGTCAACCCGAGCACTCAAGAGGAGCAGGTCCCAGTGCCATAATCTCGGAGGTTGTACGAGACAGAGGTTATATGGAGTCGCTGTCGCCAGGACTAACTAGCCAGCGGTCGGATCAAGATTCAGAGGTTCAGAGTGATACAGACGATGGAAAGTCATTGGAGCCTCTTCGCTCGCTGGACCCCGAGGCCTTGAAAGAGGAGGGTCCTGTCCTAAGGCGGAACCCACCTCGAGCGAGGAGACCGCCTGTGAGATTTCGTGTTTGAAGAGAGAAGATGGTGATATATAGCTAGCAATAAATATGTATATATATATATGTTTCTATGAAAATGTTAATCTGCAAGACGCAGGTTATCATCATCCCTTTTTGATTTGTTTTTGTCACTTTTTGGCGTTTCGAAAATAAACAATAAAAGGCTGTATCAGACTTTACTAAGACAATAAAGATTTGCTAAAAATAAATGTGTACGAAGATGTTGCAGGTAGTAAGAGGTGGAGCGTTATAATACAGAAGGCAGACCTGTCAGAACAACAACCCAGGTCTCCTGTTCTTTATTCACATATGAATATCCTTACATATTTGAATACTTATTTAGGCTGCAGTTGTGGTTTCAGATGGCGCAAGTTAAACTTTCAGAAAATACAAAGCGGAGCTACATCTTCAGTGCTTCTTAGCCTGAGGGTAGCTACTGCTTGCTCAGTCTTCTAGTTTCTGAATCACAATAATGACACCATATTCCATTTCCAGTCATCATGCTTCCAAAAATTTCTATGCTTTTTGTTGCGAATCTTCGAGGTTGAGTCTTTCTAAATGATTATCTTCTGGCTTGCCTGGTGTTTGGTCAGTATAAAAAGTGCGGATTGTGTTGAATCTTGTAACATCAGTCAAGAGAGAGAAAGAGACCACTTATGATAATTCTTAGTTCCTCTAAAAAATATTTTGTTTCTTTTAGCACCTTCTGACCAATGGTGTGGAGAGCTGCATAACCAATGATATGATACTTTTGAAAGCCTCCATAACAACGCGCTCCTCAAGAATCTACCTGGAATAAGACAAAACATGGTTTCCGACCAACAAAACTGTTGTATTCCAATTTGATTACACACAGCGCTTAATGTTAATCATTATTTAATTAACTACAAGGTAAAAGGATTATACATAGATTAAATGGTAAACATGGAGAAAGAGAATATAAGTCAGCGTGGCGACGCCGCTTGCAGGTTACATAAACAGGAAGTGACGTCAGCTCCAGTGTTGCCGAAGCCAGCCGCCCGACGTCTCGGTCTAGCAATCTCCTCCCTCGAAGTGATCTCTTAGTTATGGACCACTTCGCCGCCCAAAAGTCTCGAACAATGAAAGAAGTTCGTGTAGGTTTCTCCCCAGTGGCTTGGTCAAAATGTCCGCTAGGTTTCTTCCACTTGTAACATAGTCCAGTTGAATCACACCGTCATCCACCTTTTCTCTGACGAAGTGATATCTAATAGCGATGTGCCTGGTCTTGGATCGGCCGATGTAGCTCTTGACGTGTGCTATAGCCGCTTGGTTATCGCACCACACCGGAGTTGGCTCAACCATATTATGTGGTATATCCAAATGGTTCAGAAACTCCCTGATCCATGTCACTTCCCTGACTGACGATGATAGGGAAATGTATTCCGCCTCCATTGTGCTGAGAGCGGTGACAGTTTGCTTCGAACTTCGCCATAGGATTGGAGCGCCTGCAAACATCACTACAACCTGATGTACTCTTTCTGTCTTCCAGGTTGGTTCCCCAATCTGCATCCGAATAGACACACAGTTGTTCCCCAGTCCGTCTATAGGTGATGCCTAGATTCTCTGAAGATTTTAAGTATCTTAAAATTCGTTTCGCAGCAACCCAGTGTTTTCTAGTGTACTTTGAACAATAGCGAGCCAATTGACTTACTGCATAGGCAATGTCTGGCCTTGTCCGCTGTGAAATGTAGAGCAGTCCACCAATTAGTTCACGGTAGGGAAGGTCTTGGCAGTTTTCTTCATCTTCTTCCTCAAGAAGTTCTGGTCTGGTTTCCATCCATTGAGACTTCTCTTCCTTCCTGAAGATTGAACCGTTCCAGTAGACTTTTTATATATGCTCTTTGTGTTAGAGTTACGCATCCACCCTTTGTTCGAGTGAAGTTGACACCAAGCAGGTAGGATACTGGTCCAATGTACTTTGTTTTGAAGTGACCTCTCAGCAGTTCAATGCACTTTTCTCTCACTTCTTGATTCTCCGTCAGAGTAAGAATATCATTCACGTATAATGATAAGATTATCATTCATTCCTTCGTTCAGCTTGAGCTTGTAGACACAAGGGTCAACTCTGGACTCCTCATAAATCCCTTTTTCTTCAACCACTCATCAAGGCACTTGTTCCAACATCTTCCGCTTTGCTTCAGTCTCATGATCTTTGTTGTATTCCAATTTGATTACACACAGCGCTTAACGTTAATTATTATTTAATTAACTACAAGGTAAAAGGAGTATACATAGATTAAATGGTAAACATGGAGAAAGAGAATATAAGTCAGCGTGGCGACGCCGCTTGCAGGTTACATAAACAGGAAGTGACGTCAGCTCTAGTGTTGCCTAAGCCAGCGGTCTACAAAAACTTCTGCAACTCTCTCTAAAACGTTTGCTTGAGTATAGTCAACAGCATTCCCTCTGACTTCAAGCCAAAATCTAACCACAGATTACTTGACAAGAAACCTCAGAAAAATAGCTTCACCTTTTCTATAATACTCACAGAACATATCTTTGTTGAAATAAATGCTGCAAAGTATCAAACAATAACCTCATCTGTCTACATTGCAATTAGGAGGACAAAACTGATATTTTAAGATATCCCGCTTACCACCTCATATGCTTCAAACAGTCACCCCCCCCCCCCCCCCCCCCCCCCCCAGAAATAAGCGTGTTCAACCATGAATACCTTCAGAATCTCCCCAAGTTTAAATCAACCTGGCGACATATTAGCAATTGAATGTTCACCATGTTAAGGACAGTTTGCGACTTTTCTGGGAGTAAGGTCATATCAAGAATAAAAGACTTTGAGTTTATTCATTACATTATTGATTAATTGTATTTATTCCTTTCATGACAATTTTTTTTATCAAATTATCTCAAACATGTAATTAGTTTTACCTCACTTGGATTCTTTCGGGATATATTTTTTTGCATAGAATATTGTTTCAACAAATGTTTTATATTATGATTAGATTATTATTTTATAAAAAGTGTAGCAGTCTGGAGATGACAGGGGACGTGATATATTTGATTCATTTTTACTGCATGTCCATTACACATTTCCTTTATTACTCTTTTTTAAAAACGTATTTTAGATGTCTTAGGTAAATTGGGCCAAAGATGATCTTTTCTTTATTTTTCATAAAATCTATTGCTAATCTAAGTGGGTCATTGAAGTACAGCCTTTACCACACTGAAGAAGGCCAACAGCAGAAAAAAAATTAGTTTTAGCCAATATTTTGGAACGCTGATATTATCAACGTTTAGTTGTTATTGATTCAGAAATATGACGCTTTGGCATCTAAAAAACTCATTAAACAGCTCAAAGGGCATACCTTTTAATTCATTGAAACTGCCTGCATTTTCTACTTCTTTCTTAATATTTTTCTTTTACCCTTCATATAAATCAGCATCCTAAAAAACATCATTTCCCAATTCCAAAAAGAGAAAAAAATGCGTTCTTAAAATTTTTAGTCGATGACATTTTGTTTAATCACTTTGATTATAATTAAAATATTTTCTTTAAAATTATTTGTTGGCACATCAAATATTTGAATAATTATTTTTAATTTATTAAATGGAAATGCATTTTCTATATATGTGGTTGAGTTAAAAAATTAAATTATGGTAATATATATACATTTTGTAAAATTAGTAAATACTAAAATATATAATTTTCTTTTCTCAAGGGATTAATATTTGTACACATTTTATTTATGTGAATCATATAAGTTGAGACTTACAGATATAAAGGTATGAATTGACAATAAATAGGTTTTCATGTGTGTTTTAAGAGTATTTTCAATATATATTTCTAACAGAGTTGAAAAAAATTACTGGATTAAATTTTGACTCAACCTATTGTTTATTTACAAAAAAAGCGCTCTCACAAAAAAAAAAAAAAAAAGTTGTTATTTTAAATAATTTTTCATTTTAGATTTGTCTAACTTGCATTCATTTTTCTAGTCTCTACATTTGCATTCAAAACCCCTTTAGTAAAAAAGGTAATTTATTTATTTTACAATCAAATTAAACCTATTTAGTTGTGTAAATGTCAAGCGTACGAATTGTGACATTTGGGGATAATAGGGTAAAATAATGTAACAAAGTGTAACTTTGCCATGTTTGTGAATACATATTTTTTGAGAATTTATGTATTTTTAAAATATTCGTTCATTTTCAAAATTATTCACCCGATCTTAACACCTCCCATCAGTACGTTTGAACCGGTGTTCACTTTTCGTTCACACGCATCACACATGTTAAAAAATATTGTATGTTAATTTGTGCTTATTTTAAAACAATATACACCTATCCCCCGATTTACACAGTACTTGTTTTACACGTTTTCGCTTTTACACGGTTTTCCAAATAAGTTTTTTTTGTTTTATCGCACTATACTAAATGCTACTGTGATTGAACACATGCGCTGTGTACACATCTCACGAGGAATCCCGAGCTTATATGCTGACTACATATTTTAACCTGTCAATGCATTTTATTTTTATTTCTGTGTACACCTATCCCCCGATTTACGTTTTTCTCAGGAACGTATCTACCGTGTAAATCGGGGGATAGGTGTATATATATATCTTTTTCAATATGTTTATTAAAGCAAGTTTTTTAATAGTTATAAAACATTATCAAAAACCTGCATTGAAACCATTCAATGAAACAGAACAGTCTATCTTATGGTGTTCATACTTATTCCAAGTAGGCCATGATAGTCATGGTGTGTGAATAGTAAATGAATGCATTTTTACTGTAAGTGCACTGCATATCTACACATGTGGAAAACATTTCGTTGCACTTAACAAGTGTAAAAGAGCCTCATTTGATTACTTTCACTCACAGGTGAAATTCAGTGTGTCTGGGTCATGATCAACGAAAGCTGCACCCCTACACTCCATTCCATGAGATCAGATGTTGATTTACTGCTGCATTGCCCGTCGCGCAGAACTTGGAATTCATGTAATCTTTACATAAGAGGATAAGAAACAACAACTGATGAAATTGGACTTCAATTCAGGGGCCATTGAAACTTTTTTTTTTTTCTTCAGAAAAAAGTGTCCAAATGCGGTATTTGAGCCCAGGTCATGTATGTCAATAATCAATGTTTTACACCACTTCCGACACCAATTCTGAATGTGATGGTTTAAAAAGATATAGGAATATTCATAAAGTATTTTTTATTTGGTCAAAATCAACAAAAATGGAGCAAAGTTCCTTCCAATAAGATTTTAAAATGACAGCTTCACTTGCCATGATTAAAAGAAAAAAAAAAACTAGAGGAAGCTTGAATGTTTCATTCTATGATCAGATATGATTGAGAAAGTACAGTCCTCCAAATTATTTAATTCAACACTCCAAAGGATCATAATTTTGAATGAATTAAAAGTCAATGTTGAATTCAAGTCAAATTGAATAGGCTATGATTGATTGATGAGGCACAATTTGGATTGTAGATTATAAACACAAGGTAATAAGACTAAATCCAAATAAATAAATAGTGTGTGACGTTTTGGTAACAGCGTTGTTACGGAAACGTCACACACTATTTATTTATTTGGATTTGGTCTTATTACCTTGTGGCTATGATTGATATTAAAAAAAAAAAAAAGTTGAAATAAAAGAGGTTGTACTGTAAGAAAATAAGACCTAATCCAAATAGTGTGTGACATTTTGGTAACAACACTGTTACTGAAACGTCAAACACAATTTATTTGGATTATGTCTTATTTTCTTGTAGCTATGATCCAAATTGTGCCTTATCACCTGAAAATATTCTTTTATAAAAAAATTTAATGATGTTTATAATATAGGTAATTCAATTCTTTTAGAGGCTTGAAGAATTTAGATAGGAACGCATCAGATGGCCTAAGAAAATAAAATACTAAAATAATGGTAAACCAATGGTTCCCATTAAAAATTCACTTCTAAGGCAGCTGTGATTTATCGAGGTTGTATTGTAGTTGAATGGACAAATAAAAAGATAGATAAACACAAGTAAACTTCAGGGTTAAAGCTAAATCTACATATGGAGAACTAAGAGATTATGAAGAAATGGTTGCTCTTGTTCCAATCAGATGAAGAAGATGTCTGTGTAGGAGGCCCCATGTTCCAGGCAGCCAGAGTTCTGAGAAGGCAGTTTCAGAATTTCTTCCACTCTTCCAACAAATTGGTAAAACCATCTCACATCTACATCCTACTTACATCCAGTGAAATCTATTTATAGCAGCAATAACATGGCGATATAACATCATAAAACTTGGTGCCAATTGTTTTAAAGCTGTGGTTATAGCAGTAACAGCATAGTGTTATAACTAGGTTCCAATAATTTTAAAGCTGTGGTTATAGCAGTAACAGCATAGTGTTATAACTAGGTTCCAATTGTTTTAAAGCTGTGGTTATAGCAGTAACAGCATAGTGTTATAACTAGGTTCCAATTGTTTTAAAGCTGTGGTTATAGCAGTAACAGCATAGTGTTATAACTAGGTTCCAATCATTTTAAAGCTGTGGTTATAGCAGTAACAGCATAGTGTTATAACTAGGTTCCAATAATTTTAAAGCTGTGGTTATAGCAGTAACAGCATAGTGTTATAACTAGATTCCAATTGTTTTAAAGCTGTGGTTATAGCAGTAACAGCATAGTGTTATAACTAGGTTCCAATTGTTTTTAAGCTGTGGTTATAGCAGTAACAGCATAGTGTTATAACTAGGTTCCAATCATTTTAAAGCTGTGGTTATAGCAGTAACAGCATAGTGTTATAACTAGGTTCCAATTGTTTTTAAGCTGTGGTTATAGCAGTAACAGCATAGTGTTATAACTAGGTTCCAATCATTTTAAAGCTGTGGTTATAGCAGTAACAGCATAGTGTTATAACTAGGTTCCAATTGTTTTAAAGCTGTGGTTATAGCAGTAACAGCATAGTGTTATAACTAGGTTCCAATTGTTTTAAAGCTGTGGTTATAGCAGTAACAGCATAGTGTTATAACTAGGTTCCAATTGTTTTAAAGCTGTGGTTATAGCAGTAACAGCATAGTGTTATAACTAGGTTCCAATCATTTTAAAGCTGTGGTTATAGCAGTAACAGCATAGTGTTATAACTAGGTTCCAATAATTTTAAAGCTGTGGTTATAGCAGTAACAGCATAGTGTTATAACTAGGTTCCAATTGTTTTAAAGCTGTGGTTATAGCAGTAACAGCATAGTGTTATAACTAGGTTCCAATCATTTTAAAGCTGTGGTTATAGCAGTAACAGCATAGTGTTATAACTAGGTTCCAATTGTTTTAAAGCTGTGGTTATAGCAGTAACAGCATAGTGTTATAACTAGGTTCCAATTGTTTTAAAGCTGTGGTTATAGCAGTAACAGCATAGTGTTATAACTAGGTGCCAATCATTTTAAAGCTGTGGTTATAGCAGTAACAGCATAGTGTTATAACTAGGTTCCAATTGTTTTTAAGCTGTGGTTATAGCAGTAACAGCATAGTGTTATAACTAGGTTCCAATTGTTTTAAAGCTGTGGTTATAGCAGTAACAGCATAGTGTTATAACTAGGTTCCAATTGTTTTTTAAGCTGTGGTTATAGCAGTAACAGCATAGTGTTATAACTAGGTTCCAATTGTTTTAAAGCTGTGGTTATAGCAGTAACAGCATAGTGTTATAACTAGGTTCCAATCATTTTAAAGCTGTGGTTATAGCAGTAACAGCATAGTGTTATAACTAGGTTCCAATCATTTTAAAGCTGTGGTTATAGCAGTAACAGCATAGTGTTATAACTAGGTTCCAATTGTTTTAAAGCTGTGGTTATAGCAGTAACAGCATAGTGTTATAACTAGGTTCCAATTGTTTAAAGCTGTGGTTATAGCAGTAACAGCATAGTGTTATAACTAGGTTCCAATTGTTTTAAAGCCGTGGTTATAGCAGTAACAGCATAGTGTTATAACTAGGTTCCAATTGTTTTAAAGCTGTGGTTATAGCAGTAACAGCATAGTGTTATAACTAGGTTCCAATTGTTTTAAAGCTGTGGTTATAGCAGTAACAGCATAGTGTTATAACTAGGTTCCAATTGTTTTAAAGCTGTGGTTATAGCAGTAACAGCATAGTGTTATAACTAGGCTCCAATTGTTTTTAAAGCTGTGGTTATAGCAATGATAAGCCAATTTGGATTATAAACACAAGGTAATAAGACCAAATCCAAATAAATAAATAGTGTGCGACGTTTCTGTAACAGCGTTGTTACCATCTTCAGACAAAAGTAATGAATCTAGTTTCAACGTCACACACTATTTATTTATTTGGATTTGGTCTTATTACCTTGTGTGGATTATAGATTATAAACACAAGGTAATAAGACCAAAAAATAAGTACAGTATAACCTCTTTA
>CP092869.1:72318145-72375403 GCA_030710605.1 Cordylochernes scorpioides
CCCCCCCCCCCCCCCCCCCCCCCCCAGAAATAAGCGTGTTCAACCATGAATACCTTCAGAATCTCTCCAAGTTTAAATCAACCAGGCGACATATTAGCAATTGAATGTTCACCATGTTAAGGACAGTTTGCGACTTTTCTGGGAGTAAGGTCATATCAAGAATAAAAGACTTTGAGTTGATTCATTACATTATTGATTAATTGTATTTATTCCTTTCATGACAATTTTTTTTATCAAATGATCTCAAACATGTAATTAGTTTTACCTCACTTGGATTCTTTCAGGATATATTTTTTGCATAGAATATTGTTTCAACAAATGTTTTATATTATGATTAGATTATTATTTTATAAATAGTGTAGCAGTCTGGAGATGACAGGGGACGTGATATATTTAATTCATTTTTACTGCATGTCCTTTACACATTTCCTTTATTACTCTTTTTTTTAAACGTATTTTAGATGTCTTAGGTAAATTGGGCCAAAGATGATCGTTTCTTTATTTTTCAGAAAGTCCCATTGCTAATCTAAGTGGGTCATTGAAGTACAGCCTTTACTACACTGAAGAAGGCCAACAGCAGAAAAAAAATTAGTTTTAGCCAATATTTTGAAACGCTGATATTATCAACGTTTAGTTGTTATTGATTCAGAAATATGACGCTTTGGCATCTAAAAAACTCATCAAACAGCTCAAAGGGCATACCTTTTAATTCATTGAAACTGCCTGCATTTTCTACTTCTTTCTTAATATTTTTCTTTTACCCTTCATATAAATCAGCATCCTAAAAAACATCATTTCCCAATTCCAAAAAGAGAAAAAAAATGCGTTCTTAAAATTTTTAGTCAATGACATTTTGTTCTATCACTTTGATTATAATTAAAATATTTTCTTTCAAATTATTTGTTGGCACATAAAATATTTGAATAATTATTTTAATTTATTAAATGGAAATGCATTTACTATATATGTGGTTGAGTTAAAAAATTAAATTATGGTAATATATATACATTTTGTAAAATTAGTAAATACTAAATATATAGTAAAAACTTAAAACTCTTCCGGTGTACAGCTTATGAAAAAACGTATCATTAAATGGAAGATAGGTATCTTTTATATGAATAAAAGATACCTATCTTCCATTTAATGATACGTTTTTTCATAAACTAAATATATAATTTTCTTTTCTCAAGGGATTAATATTTGTACACATTTTATTTATGTGAATCATATAAGTTGAGACTTACAGATATAAAGGTATGAATTGACAATAAATAATTTTTCATGTGTGTTTTAAGAGTATTTTCAATATATATTTCTAACAGAGTTGAAAAAAATTACTGGATTAAATTTTGACTCAACCTATTGTTTATTTACAAAAAAAGCGCTCTCAAAAAAAAAAGTTGTTATTTTAAACAATTTTTCATTTTAGATTTGTCTAACTTGCATTCATTTTTCTAGTCTCTACATTTGCATTCAAAACCCCTTTAGTAAAAAAGGTAATTTATTTATTTTACAATCAAATTAAACCTATTTATTTGTGTAAATGTCAAGCGTACGAATTGTGACATTTGGGGATAATAGGGTAAAATAATGTAACAAAGTGTAACTTTGCCATGTTTGTGAATACATATTTTTTGAGAATTTATGTATTTTTAAAATATTCGTTCATTTTCTAAATTATTCAGTTTATCTTAACACCTCCCATCAGTACGTTTGAACCGGTGTTCACTTTTCGTTCACACGCATCACACATGTTAAAAAATATTGTAGGTTAATTTGTGCTTATTTTAAAACAATATACACCTATCCCCCGATTTACACGGTACTTGTTTTACACGTTTTCGCTTTTACACGGTTTTCCAAATAAGTTTTTTTTTTTTGTTTTATCGCACTATAATAAATGCTACTGTGATTGAACACATGCGCTGTGTACACATCTCACGAGGAATCCCGAGCTTATATGCTGACTACATATTTTAACCTGTCAATGCATTTTATTTTTATTTCTGTGTACACCTATCCCCCCCGATTTACGTTTTTCTCAGGAACGTATCTACCGTGTAAATCGGGGGATAGGTGTATGTAGTAAACCCGTTGTGGAATGTGCTGGGCAGTCGTGGTCCTGGGTGTGTGATGGGATTCCCGCACTGGGACAGCAAGAGACAGAGGCAGGTCTAGATGGTAACTCCAAGAGAAAGAGGTAGACCACGGACGAAGGCAGCGGACCACGGCCGACGCGGATAGAAAGGTGGTGAGAGGCCCCACTGACTGTTTAACAGCGTCGCTCTGAAACAACTAACTCTACCTACTAACGGCTTTCCCCTCTCGGGGCCTTATATATTCGACTCTGGCATGTGGTGGCGCGTTTTGATTGGCTGCGGCAAGCTCTTTGATAACGGCGCGCCTCGGTGTCTAGCCTTTGATCTCAGGTGTTGGTTTCTATAGTCTGACCTTGGCCGGCCACCTGGGCGGATGTGACTCATTATCATAATACCTGTACGTTTGGTCTATGGTTTCGCTTGATCTACCTCCCTCTTTGCTTTATTGTGACATCCATTTTACAAGGTTGATACATAGTTTTATATAGGGATGGGATTACAATGAATATTAGAAGGTTGAGATCTAACTAACTCAAAATATACTACATGTATATATATATATCTTTTTCAATATGTTTATTAAAGCAAGTTTTTTAATAGTTATAAAACATTATCAAAAACCTGCATTGAAACCATTCAATGAAACAGAACAGTCTATCTTATGGTGTTCATACTTATTCCAAGTAGGCCATGATAGTCATGGTGTGTGAATGGTAAATGACTTTACTGTAAGTGCACTGCATATCTACACATGTGGAAAACATTTCGTTGCACTTAACAAGTGTAAAAGAGCCTCATTTGATTACTTGCACTCACAGGTGAAATTCAGTGTGTCTGGATCATGATCAACGAAAGCTGCACCCCTACACTCCATTCCATGAGATCAGATGTTGATTTACTGCTGCATTGCCCGTCGCGCAGAACTTGGAATTCATGTAATCTTTACATAAGAGGATAAGAAACAACAACTGATGAAATTGGACTTCAATTCAGGGGCCATTGAAACTTTTTTTTTTCTTCAGAAAAAAGTGTCCAAATGCGGTATTTGAGCCCAGGTCATGTATGTCAAAAATCAATGTTTTACACCACTTCCGACACCAATTCTGAATGTGATGGTTTAAAAAGATATAGGAATATTCATAAAGTATTTTTTATTTGGTCAAAATCAACAAAAATGGAGCAAAGTTCCTTCCAATAAGATTTTAAAATGACAGCTTCACTTGCCATGATTAAAAGAAAAAAAAACCTAGAGGAAGCTTGAATGTTTCATTCTATGATCAGATATGATTGAGAAAGTACAGTCCTTCAAATTATTTAATTCAACACTCCAAAGGATCATAATTTTGGATGAATTAAAAGTCAATGTTGAATTCAAGTCAAATTGAATAGGCTATGATTGATATTAAAAAAAAAAAAAGTTGAAATAAAAGAGGTTGTACTGTAAGAAAATAAGACCTAATCCAAATAGTGTGTGACATTTTGGTAACAACACTGTTACTGAAACTTCAAACACTATTCATTTATTTGGATTATGTCTTATTTTCTTGTAGCTATGATCCAAATTGTGCCTTATCACCTAAAAATATTCTTTTATAAAAAAATTTAATGATGTTTATAATATAGGTAATTCAATTCTTTTAGAGGCTTGAAGAATTTAGATAGGAACGCATCAGATGGCCTAAGAAAATAAAATACTAAAATAATGGTAAACCAATGGTTCCCATTAAAAATTCACTTCTAAGGCAGCTGTGATTTATCGAGGTTGTATTGTAGTTGAATGGACAAATAGAATGATAGATAAACACAAGTAAACTTCAGGGTTAAAGCTAAATCTACATATGGAGAACTAAGAGATTATGAAGAAATGGTTGCTCTTGTTCCAATCAGATGAAGAAGATGTCTGTGTAGGAGGCCCCATGTTCCAGGCAGCCAGAGTTCTGAGAAGGCAGTTTCAGAATTTCTTCCACTCCTCCAACAAATTGGTAAAACCACCTCACTCACATCTACATCCTACTTACATACAGTGAAATCTATTTATAGCAGCAATAACATGGCGATATAACATCATAAAACTTGGTGCCAATTGTTTTAAAGCTGTGGTTATAGCAATGATAAGCCACAATTTGGATTATAAACACAAGGTAATAAGACCAAATCCAAATAAATAAATAGTGTGCGACGTTTCTGTAACAGCGTTGTTACCATCTTCAGACAAAAGTAATGAATCTAGTTTCAACGTCACACACTATTTATTTATTTGGATTGGTCTTATTACCTTGTGTGGATTATAGATTATAAACACAAGGTAATAAGACCAAAAAATAAGTACAGTATAACCTCTTTAATTCAACACTCTACCTTAATTCGACCATATTCTGATGTCCCGACCTCCGGCCTATCAAATAACAAACCGTAATTTGACAGTATCGATAATATGACAGTTCCGATAGTTCGACCATTTTAAAATTCCAATTTCGACAGTTGAATGTTTTTTTTTTTTACATACAACTTAACCGCTTATGGTGGTGGCGACGGCGGGCACATATAGGATCGCGCCTGCGCACTTTGGGTTTCTGTTAGTTTTAAGTTTCACTTTGCAGTGCTGTTGCGCAGTCGCGAGTGTTGTTTGTTTTTTATGCGGGAATTTAGGAATCATACGCAACTTAATAATATTATTTTCTTTTCAATTTTCAGCATTGAAATATTTTAGTTGTTTTAAAATTTACAAATAATTTCCTTTTAAATTGTTGCGTATTTGCATACTTGGGATATTTGCAGAAATGCAAATATCCTCTTTGCATACTCATTTCTGACTTCATGTATAAATAGCGCTACAAGTTGTTAGCAGGGGGCAGTCAGTCAGTCCATATTGTAGAAGTTGGTGTGCTAATAAATTCTAAGAGAATGTAGTGACCTGGTAATGAGCAACCCACACAGAGGCAACGCAACATAAATAAATAAATCTTCATAAAATGTAGCCACAATGATTATGATAACATTTTATTTCAATATTCCATTTCCATGTTATTATAAAATATTTAAACACAAAATCAATAACACCTGCAGCAACAGTAGATGCCTTTAATACAATAAAAACACTTTGTTATTTAAAACACATTCCAGAGGAAGAAAGACATGCATGTTTTTTTTTTAAATAGACCATCTGGAATACATCCTGAATAGGATTTCAGTTCATAAACTGACATCTTTAAAGAAATTTTTAAAAAGATCTTCATGATTATTTTAAAATTTTCTTTATATTTTCCATATTTATTTTCTTTCAACTGCTATATTCTTCAATTAGAATAAAATATTATTTGTAATTATTTATGTTTCAAAAATATGTATTATTGCCATTTTGTCCCTGATACTAAAGTTAACCATGAAAATAAAAAATAATACAAAAAAGGACACACATGATGGTTTTAATTAATACGATCAATTTATATTACAAAGCAATTTTTAAAAAAATATTATTTTAGCGAGTTAGATGATTAGCTAATCATCTGAATAACTTTAATTCAACACTTCCTTTAATTCAACCGAAAGCTCTGATCCCTTGGGGTGTTGAATCAACAAGGTTATACTGTACTTCAGTACTGAATGTCTAAAGATGGTAACAATGCTGTTACTGAAACGTCACACACTATTTATTTATTTGGATTTGGTCTTATTACCTTGTGTAGTTATAGCAGTAAACTTCTCCCATCCATATTTCCAAATTTGTTTTTTTTCTTTCTTATTTTTTTATTTTTTTCTTATAATCTGTATATATTTACCATATGTATATAATCTTTCTCCATTTTTTATTTCCCACTTCCATAGGTTTCTCCGTCTTGTAACCCCAGGGAGAATCCTCTGTAAGACCAGTGTGTCTTAATAAAGGCTTTTGTGTGTGTGTGCGTGTTATAGCAGTAAACACCATCAAACTTGGTGCTTATTGTTTTAAAACTGTGGTCATATCAATAACAACACGGTGTTACAACATCATAAGGTCCCAAACACAAAGTAATTAGACCAAATCCAAATAAATAAGTAGTGTGTGACGTTTCGGTAACAGTGTTGTTACTTATTTTTTTGGAATTGGTCTTATTACCATGTGTTTATAATCCATATTGTGCCTTATCATCATAAGGTCCCCCAATAGTTTTAAAACTATGGTTATAACACCAAGGTGTTGTAACATCATAAAACTTGGTGATATAGTTATATAGAGATTTAATCTTATGAGATTAGAGCCTGGTATATATTGCAATGACCAACTAACACTAGGTGTCACAATCTCCCCCATACATATTGTATATTCCTATGACCTTTGAAGAAATATTTGAATCTTTCGATTCATTGTCAGATATTCGTGTTGAGCCACAGCATTCACCCTCTTCTTCTTCTTTCTTATCTCCACTCAACAATCATATTAGAGTATAAAGCAGCTTGTTGATGGTGTCTGCTGGGGATGATTCATCAATGGATGAGACAATACAGTCAATGATGTTGTTGACACTTAGTACATAGTGTGCAATGTTCTTTCCATCAATAAACATGTCATTAATCCACAGTGAGTGTTTCGGAGATCAAATTTTCACCGTATCTATTAAAGAAGGAATGGGTGGGTCTGTGGAAGGATGGTCTAAACTCTTGGTTTTTGACCGCTACGACACGGGTTTGATTCCCGCATTAGGCACTTTTTATGATTAAAATTTTCTTCAATCGCCCCTAATTCTTACAAATGTCCAACCCCACCTGTGAGTGCAAGTAACCAAACGGGGCTCTTGACACATTTTTTTTTTTTTGCTTATCCCTAGTACACGGGGTACAGGCCATGATAATCATGGTGGGTAGTTAGCGACTGATTTTACTGTAAGCGCACCACATGTCTACACTTGTGAAAAGCAGTTTGACTTTGCACTTACAAATGTGTGTTGCTCTGGCACATTTGTAAGTGCAAAAAGTCAAACTGTTTTCCTACATGTGCAGACAAATGTGATGCACTTACAGTAAAAAGCAGTCACTAAATACTACCCACCATGATTATCATTACCTGTAACATGTGTACTAGGGATATTAATAAAATATATATTTGCTTTGATACAGTTTTTGTGTGGTTTGGTTTAGTATAATTTTTACTAGAACTTTTTTTGAAACCTTAAGTTGAGAAAAGCCAAGAGAGACAATGACAATTAACATATTTTTATTGACATCTTGTCAATACATCTAAAGTGCACAGTCCGCACTAATTATGAGAAAATGAGAAATTTATAATGAGGATGATGGTTATAATAAAAAAAAAAAGATTTTAAAAATGATTAAAAAATACAAATGAAATATCAAAAAATAGGTATATAGCGATGGCGATATTTGGATTCCACAAGACTATATCCCGGAAAAAAGGCCACACAGTGTTCTCTCCATCCATTGTGAACTGGCGAATCCTGTATAGGGCGAGAGGCCCTAAATAAAGGCTTTTTGTTGTTGTTGTTGTTGATTAAAAAATACAACTATGTACATGGCGCCTCTGCCACCGCTGCAGAGTTTGATGGAAGATCGCCAAGAGAGAGAGAGACCCGGAATCTCATAAAGAACTACAGTAGAACCTCCATGAACAAGTAACACCTCCCTACCTAGGACAGTTTTCTTCTCTCGCCAGTTTTACCAATTAACAACTCTCTGGTAAGAGGACACCTCTCTCTAAAGGACACTTTGACTTGACAGCTAGGTGTTGTCCATTAGAAAGAGATTCTATACAGTACTAAAAACAAAAAAACATGATGTACTAATTACTTATCTGGATTTGAACTTTAAAGGTAATAAGACCAAATCCAAATAAATAAAATATTAATTTGGTCTTGATTAGACACAATTTGGATTATAGATTATAAACACAAGGTATTAAGACCAAATACAAATAAATAAATAGTGTATGACATTCTGGTAATAGCGCTATTACCAAAACATCTCACACTATTTATTTATTTGAATTTGGTCTTAATATCTTGTGTTTTAAATTTGGTCTTAATACAAGAAATTTGGATTAGGTCTTATTTTCTTGTATTATAATCTATAATCCAAATTGTGCTTTTTATCATTAATTTAGTCTTATTACCTTTTTATTTCTAATCCAAATTGTATCTCATCATAGATTTGAACTTGTAGACTGTCTATGGATACGAGGTCGTGGTACAGTTTATCTCCTTGGGTTTACTCTTCTAGTCCAGCCAGTAGAATTCACAACAGTGATGTGAGGAATGCTGGGTACATGGGATATGTCGTGGGGAGAGTTATATGCAAATAGGTATGTACAGATGGAGACAAGGAAAGTGCTGACCATGGTGTACATCCAAGAGCCATCCCGGCTGCTGCTTGGACTCAAGAAGCGAGGGTTCGGCAAGGGCAAGTGGAACGGCTTCGGGGGCAAAGTGGAGCCGGGGGAGAGTATTGAGGCAGCTGCTCGCAGGTTTGTTGCTTCCTTCCTTGTTGTGTTTACAGGTTTTGTGATGTCACATACAGGATAGCACATTATTTGTCTAATAAGCTCATTTCATCATGGATCTGTAAGAAGACTTCATTCTATGAAACAGCGTATAAAATAAGAAATTTAAACTATTTTTGATGCCTATGTTTCTTTTTGAAATAAAAAGTTTTGAAACAAACACAAGGTAATAAGACAAAATCTAAATAAATAGTGTGTGACATTTTCGGTAACTGCTTTGTTACCGTCAGACAAAGTAGATGGAATATGTGGATTCAGTACTTTTGTTTGATGATGGTAACAATGATGTTACCTAAATGTCACACACTTCTTTTTTATTGGGGGATTTGATCTTTATTACCTTGTGTTTCTAATCTGTAATCCAAATTGTACCTAATCATTCCTTTAAGTTTTGTCCGTAATGAGTAGATCCATTGAAAGTGCAAAGTCAAACTGCTTTTCACATGTGTAGACATGTGGGTGTACTTACAGTAAAAGCAGTCGCCTTCTTCTACCCACAATGATTATCATGGCCTGTACCACATGTACTAGGGATAAGCAAAAAAAAGATCCATTGCTGATTCCACACTCTCCTTTTCAGTGATACGCTAACCAATGCACGGTGGATTCTGTGGCAACTGGACATGCGTTGGATCTGGAAGCTGTTGGGCTCTGCGCTGCCTGGAATATAAGAGCTTCATCTATGTGGTGAATCTGTATAAGACCAGTGGTTCTAATAAAGCTGTATGTGTGAGTATAGATCTATTAGGAATCCACTTCCAGTATGATCATTGAATGTAGTATGGTAACCTATCACCACTACTACTGGTGACCAAGACATGTAGAAATATAGGCAAAGTCAGACTTTCACCAAAGTGTGCCTGGATCATGGTACCATGATCAATGAAAGCTGCACCACATAGAATTTGTGTAATATTTACACAAGGGGATAAGAAGCAACAGCAAGACAATACAGAAAGAACTGCCAGGCATAATTAGAACCACCACAGACCAACTAATTCAAAACGATCAGATGAAAATCATTGATTCAACCCACTTTGCTCACTACAAATTTTTGAGTGAATCATTCATGACAGAGGAGTACCTACGATTAAATATCTCGCTTCCCAACAAAAGACTAGTTGCACAACATAGAGTTTTATGGCAATTTTTCAGGGAAGAAAGAAAAGACTTCTGGAAAGAAAATGGCCGGAACTGTTTACTTTGTAAGGATCTCATGGATGATAATTTGGTTCACTATTTCTTCCAATGCCCTCTCTTAACAGAAAAACGTACTGAAATTTTCCCAAGCCCTAACTTTGGTCAATTTAGATACCATCGCATATGTCAACTTCTCTTCAGCTCTGAATGATGAATTACTGATTGTTAGATACTTTAAGTTCTGCACAGAAGCTGGGTGAATGAGAAAGAATGCAGGGCAAAGGATACTGGAGGATGAACTATCTGTAAATAGGTAACTGAACGTGAGACAAACTTTATTTTGTTGTAAATGTCTCCTCTTCCCTCTCCTCTTGTTGATGTGTAAATACGGCGAATCCTGTATGGGGCGGAATGCCCTAAATAAAGGCTTTTGTTGTTGTTGTTGACAATGTACTCACAGTGAGATCAACAGTGGTGTGATGTTGCAGGGAGCTGTCAGAGGAGTGCGGCCTCACTGTACTGGAACTTCGCAAGGTTGGCCTGCTCTACTTTGACTTTGTAGAGGACCCCATCCACATGGAGGTACACGTCTTCACCTCCTCCGCCTATCTGGGGGAGCCTTTCGAGACTGAAGGTGATCTTGAGTTCTTCTTCCTTCTCTTACATTTTATATCCATTTTTATTGAACATCTGTCAATGGTTAATATTTCACTCTACACACAAGATAATAAGACCAAATCCAAATAAATAAATAGTTTGTGACGTTTCGGTAACAGCATTGTTACCATCTTCAGACAAAAGTACTGAATGAGAAATTTTACCACAGCATGCTTTAAATAGTTACCATTTATTTCACACACTATTTATATATTTGGATTTGGTCTTATTACCTTGTGTTTATAATCTATAATCCAAATTGTACCTTATCATTTCACTATACACTCATGGACAAAAGGAAGTTATACCTTTTAGCATGTATATCGAGAATCAGACAATAACTCTGAAAGATATTACAGGGACCTTTATTATAGACACGCAAGATAACCAAGTGTGAACAAAATTGCCTCTGTCTTCAAAAAAAAAAAAAAATAGAAGACCGGTGATATCAAAGATTTTCCACTTCCTTTGTCCATGAGTGTAGTTTACAAAGTTTTGAAAATTTGCCTAGACTGAATTAAGGAACACCAATACCTACCTCACTCCGTGGAGCTGGTTCTAAGCTACCAGTTGCTTCAAAGACTTTCCACTTCCTTAAGTTTTGTTCATGAGTGTAGTAGATATTTAATATTTGAATAATACTGTTAAACCTGTTTATAGCGCACCTCTAAATAGCGCCTTTCTCTCTATAGCGCCCAATTATAACTAATACAATACGATTTACATCAATATTAAGCAACCTGTCTATAGCACTCCCTCTCTATAGCACCCTATTTTGGTGAGTCTCAATAGGGGGTGCTATAGACAGGTTTAACTGGATATACACTCGAGGAGAGGTTCCCCAACACTAAAGAGTCTGCTAGCTAATCGCCAGATTTTCTAACATGAGCAGGAAGTCATTGCAGTGTGACAGAGCTGTTGGCTGGTTTATAGATTCGGAAATGCTCTTGAGGTTTTGGCTTGAGGTTGAAGGTTGTGTAAATGATTGCTCTTGAATCTCTTTGAGTTTATTATTTTACTTGCTGAGTTGAATGTTTTTGAGAGAACAGTTATCTATATTGCAGAGTTCTCTGATTTTTGTAAACTGAATAGTATCTATGGTGGGAATAGGAAATTTTTTCAAGGATATATATCTTATTTGTATATAATACACTGCGGCCTGTGATTGTAAAACGACACTTGAAGTTACACCGCATGAGTTTCTTTTCTACGAAAAATCAAAATTTAATTTCAAGGTGAAATATCGACTATTTCTATCCTTTTTGGATGAGGTTTGAAAGGGTGAATTATGAAGAGTAATGATGAACGGAAAAATAAAAGTGTCCAGGGGGATGGGAATCGAACCCACAATGTTCTGCTTACCGGACAGATGCCATGTCCACTAGGCTACCCTGGACGTATTTTTCCATTCGTAAATGATACATAAAGTAACCTATAATACAATATAATACACTGCGGCCTGTGATTGTAATAGTCGAATATTTCACCTTGAAATTAAATTTTGATTTTCGTAGAAAAGAAACTCATGCGGTGTAACTTCAAGTGTCGTTTTATATATCTTATTTGTGTCCCACTACCAGTTTCAACATTGTGCATTAGAGCGCCATCTGTTTTAAGAAATTAAAACTATTTTGAAGTGTTCTTTTTACAAGAAAATAATTTCTTTGTTCTTACTGCAATGATAAAATAATGAGAAAGCCATCAGTAGTGGCCCAGCCAGTTTAATCTACCAGACTGCTGTGATATTACACATTGGGCTGGTTTTTGCTTTCATACCAATACTGAAGCTGACCTCTTGGAAAAGTTTTTCATAAGTGGTCCATAATGAATTTAAAATACTTTTTACAGAGAGGTAGTTCTACTGTAGTGCCTCCATCTAGATAACATACTACTGTTGTGTATGGACCCCACACAGAGAGGTAGTTCTACTGTAGTACCAAATATTTCCATCTTCACCATCCAAATGGCCTACTAATGACTGGAACTAGGTGTTGTCCTTTACAGAGAGGTAGTTCTACTGTAGTGCCTCCATCTAGATAACATACTACCGTTGTGTATGAGCCCCACACAGAGAGGTAGTTCTACTGTAGTACCAAATATTTCCATCTTCACCATCCAAATGGCCTACTAATGACTGGAACTAGGTGTTGTCCTTTACAGAGAGGTAGTTCTACTGTAGTGCCTCCATCTAGATAACATACTGATGTTATGTATGCCCTCCCACACAGAGAGGTAGTTCTACTGTAATGTCACATACTGATGTTATGTATGCCCTCCCACACAGAGAGGTAGTTCTACTGTAGTGTCACATACTGATGTTATGTATGCCCTCCCACACAGAGAGGTAGTTCTACTGTAGTGTCACATACTGATGTTATGTATGCCCTCCCACACAGAGAGGTAGTTCTACTGTAGTGTCACATACTAATGTTACGTATGGGCCCCACACAGAGAGGTAGTTCTACTGTAGTGTCACATACTGATGTTATGTATGCCCTCCCACACAGAGAGGTAGTTCTACTGTAGTGTCACATACTAATGTTATGTATGACAATGACAATTAAATAATTTTTATTGACCGCTGGTCAACAATTACTCACGAGGAGTCAAAAGGGCAAACTATGTACATTGATCAGGAGGGCAAGGCTACCCTTAGCTTGTGAATACCCCTGCGAATGGTGGGATGGCTGTTCCGAGTTCGCTCGAGAGCAGCGTCAAGGAAGCCCGCGAGGGTACTCCCTTGCTCAGGTGAGAGATCCTTGAGTAGATCCAATCTATCCTCGCGGTATAAGATCGCAAACATGACGGCATCCAGGGAAATCCCAGGCTCCAGCAGGGGCCCAAAGCCGGGTTCAGCGATCATTTCATTGAAGGTTGTATCTAACTCCGGCATCAGGTCGTCGTCGTCCTCCTTGCGGCTGGACCGGTCCTCAGCTCTGACAAGACCTGTCGCAAGACCTTATAAATGTTGCTATTTACTCCGGGCCTTAGGTTGAGGATTTGGTTTATTAGGCCGGCAAGAGCATTGCTCTGCGGAGGGGTTAGATGCTGACCGCGCTTTCGCGCCTTGGTCTTCGAGGAGAGGAGGTCCAGGACCTCCTCCCGCCCAAGACCAAGGGCGCCCGTTCCAGCAAACGAAACTCCGGGGTTTCTCTTGAGGAAGGCCTCAAGGTCGGGTCTCGTCTTACGCCCTAATGATGACGGGGAGGGCGGCACAAGGGTCCCCTCTGCATGCAGAGGACCAGGAGGGGCGACGGAGGCTGGCAGGGCTTGAAGCACTTCTCCTGGGGGCTGAGAGGCCGGAGGGCGAGGGTCCGCGGGTGCCTTTGGTGCCTCTGTTGGCTCCATTGCCTGTAGGGCTCTGTTGGAGGTGGGCGGCGCCAGCACTTCGGCTGCAATCTCCATGGGCTTTAGAAGGAGGAGCCACGGTGTCTGAGGATGTTCTGGTAGGCAGGGAGGCAGAAGTGCCGGGAGCTGATGTCTGTGGCGCAGGGCGCTTTGGTGACGGAGCTGGAGCCGCTGGTGTTGGGCGGTTCGGCTGCCGGGACTCGGTGGACGAAGCACCAGGTGGAAGGGGTGCCGGTTGTGGCTGGCCGTTGTTGGAGGCTCTCCCAGGAATGATGGGGCAGTTGGCCCTACGGTGACCTTGACGGCCGCATCTGGAGCACTTGACTCCATATGAGATAAACGCCGATAGGACGTTGCCTTTATTTCGGATGACGACGCGGGTTGGGATTTTTCCAAAGCAATACCCTCCTTAAGGAGGATAAAGGCCTCGCGTCGACCATCCGTGAAGGTAAACCTTCCGGCTCTCAACCGGATGGGGACGATGGAGGTCACGTCACCGTAGGGCTTGAGAGCCTCGATGACGGCGTCGTCGTCCACGAAGAACGGCAAATTTCCGACGGTGATTCTTTCCGCCCTCTTTTTGAAGGGGAAGGCCCTGAGGTGGGTGTGCCCAACATCAAGACCGTCCCTTATGAGTCGTTACATTTTTTTTGTGAGTCTAATGTTACGTATGGTCCCCACACAGAGAGGTAGTTCTACTGTAGTGTCACATACTAATGTTACGTATGGTCCCCACACAGAGAGGTAGTTCTACTGTAGTGTCACATACTAATGTTACGTATGGTCCCCACACAGAGAGGTAGTTCTACTGTAGTGTCACATACTAATGTTATGTATGGTCCCCACACAGAGAGGTAGTTCTACTGTAGTGTCACATACTAATGTTACGTATGGTCCCCACACAGAGAGGTAGTTCTACTGTAGTGTCACATACTAATGTTACGTATGGTCCCCACACAGAGAGGTAGTTCTACTGTAGTGTCACATACTAATGTTACGTATGGTCCCCACACAGAGAGGTAGTTCTACTGTAGTGTCACATACTAATGTTACGTATGGTCCCCACACAGAGAGGTAGTTCTACTGTAGTGTCACATACTGATGTTATGTATGGTCCCCACACAGAGAGGTAGTTCTACTGTAGTGTCACATACTAATGTTACGTATGGTCCCCACACAGAGAGGTAGTTCTACTGTAGTGTCACATACTAATGTTATGTATGGTCCCCACACAGAGAGGTAGTTCTACTGTAGTGTCACATACTAATGTTACGTATGGTCCCCACACAGAGAGGTAGTTCTACTGTAGTGTCACATACTAATGTTACGTATGGTCCCCACACAGAGAGGTAGTTCTACTGTAGTGTCACATACTAATGTTACGTATGGTCCCCACACAGAGAGGTAGTTCTACTGTAGTGTCACATACTAATGTTACGTATGGTCCCCACACAGAGAGGTAGTTCTACTGTAGTGTCACATACTGATGTTATGTATGGTCCCCACACAGAGAGGTAGTTCTACTGTAGTGTCACATACTAATGTTATGTATGGTCCCCACACAGAGAGGTAGTTCTACTGTAGTGTCACATACTGATGTTATGTATGGTCCCCACACAGAGAGGTAGTTCTACTGTAGTGTCACATACTAATGTTATGTATGGTCCCCACACAGAGAGGTAGTTCTACTGTAGTGTCACATACTAATGTTACGTATGGTCCCCACACAGAGAGGTAGTTCTACTGTAGTGTCACATACTAATGTTACGTATGGTCCCCACACAGAGAGGTAGTTCTACTGTAGTGTCACATACTAATGTTATGTATGGTCCCCACACAGAGAGGTAGTTCTACTGTAGTGTCACATACTAATGTTACGTATGGTCCCCACACAGAGAGGTAGTTCTACTGTAGTGTCACATACTAATGTTATGTATGGTCCCCACACAGAGAGGTAGTTCTACTGTAGTGTCACATACTAATGTTAAGTATGGTCCCCACACAGAGAGGTAGTTCTACTGTAGTGTCACATACTAATGTTATGTATGCCCTCCCACACAGAGAGGTAGTTCTACTGTAGTGTCACATACTAATGTTACGTATGGTCCCCACACAGAGAGGTAGTTCTACTGTAGTGTCACATACTAATGTTACGTATGGTCCCCACACAGAGAGGTAGTTCTACTGTAGTGTCACATACTAATGTTACGTATGGTCCCCACACAGAGAGGTAGTTCTACTGTAGTGTCACATACTAATGTTACGTATGGTCCCCACACAGAGAGGTAGTTCTACTGTAGTGTCACATACTGATGTTATGTATGGTCCCCACACAGAGAGGTAGTTCTACTGTAGTGTCACATACTGATGTTAAGTATGGTCCCCACACAGAGAGGTAGTTCTACTGTAGTGTCACATACTAATGTTATGTATGCCCTCCCACACAGAGAGGTAGTTCTACTGTAGTGTCACATACTAATGTTACGTATGGTCCCCACACAGAGAGGTAGTTCTACTGTAGTGTCACATACTAATGTTACGTATGGTCCCCACACAGAGAGGTAGTTCTACTGTAGTGTCACATACTAATGTTACGTATGGTCCCCACACAGAGAGGTAGTTCTACTGTAGTGTCACATACTAATGTTACGTATGGTCCCCACACAGAGAGGTAGTTCTACTGTAGTGTCACATACTAATGTTACGTATGGTCCCCACACAGAGAGGTAGTTCTACTGTAGTGTCACATACTAATGTTATGTATGGTCCCCACACAGAGAGGTAGTTCTACTGTAGTGTCACATACTAATGTTAAGTATGGTCCCCACACAGAGAGGTAGTTCTACTGTAGTGTCACATACTAATGTTACGTATGGTCCCCACACAGAGAGGTAGTTCTACTGTAGTGTCACATACTAATGTTATGTATGGTCCCCACACAGAGAGGTAGTTCTACTGTAGTGTCACATACTAATGTTATGTATGGTCCCCACACAGAGAGGTAGTTCTACTGTAGTGTCACATACTAATGTTACGTATGCCCTCCCACACAGAGAGGTAGTTCTACTGTAGTGTCACATACTAATGTTACGTATGGTCCCCACACAGAGAGGTAGTTCTACTGTAGTGTCACATACTGATGTTATGTATGGTCCCCACACAGAGAGGTAGTTCTACTGTAGTGTCACATACTGATGTTATGTATGGTCCCCACACAGAGAGGTAGTTCTACTGTAGTGTCACATACTAATGTTACGTATGGTCCCCACACAGAGAGGTAGTTCTACTGTAGTGTCACATACTAATGTTACGTATGGTCCCCACACAGAGAGGTAGTTCTACTGTAGTGTCACATACTAATGTTACGTATGGTCCCCACACAGAGAGGTAGTTCTACTGTAGTGTCACATACTAATGTTACGTATGGTCCCCACACAGAGAGGTAGTTCTACTGTAGTGTCACATACTAATGTTATGTATGGTCCCCACACAGAGAGGTAGTTCTACTGTAGTGTCACATACTAATGTTACGTATGGTCCCCCACACAGAGAGGTAGTTCTACTGTAGTGTCACATACTAATGTTACGTATGGTCCCCACACAGAGAGGTAGTTCTACTGTAGTGTCACATACTAATGTTACGTATGGTCCCCACACAGAGAGGTAGTTCTACTGTAGTGTCACATACTGATGTTATGTATGGTCCCCACACAGAGAGGTAGTTCTACTGTAGTGTCACATACTGATGTTATGTATGGTCCCCACACAGAGAGGTAGTTCTACTGTAGTGTCACATACTAATGTTACGTATGGTCCCCACACAGAGAGGTAGTTCTACTGTAGTGTCACATACTAATGTTACGTATGGTCCCCACACAGAGAGGTAGTTCTACTGTAGTGTCACATACTAATGTTACGTATGGTCCCCACACAGAGAGGTAGTTCTACTGTAGTGTCACATACTAATGTTACGTATGGTCCCCACACAGAGAGGTAGTTCTACTGTAGTGTCACATACTAATGTTACGTATGGTCCCCACACAGAGAGGTAGTTCTACTGTAGTGTCACATACTAATGTTACGTATGGTCCCCACACAGAGAGGTAGTTCTACTGTAGTGTCACATACTAATGTTATGTATGGTCCCACACAGAGAGGTAGTTCTACTGTAGTGTCACATACTAATGTTACGTATGGTCCCCACACAGAGAGGTAGTTCTACTGTAGTGTCACATACTAATGTTATGTATGGTCCCCACACAGAGAGGTAGTTCTACTGTAGTGTCACATACTGATGTTATGTATGCCCTCCCACACAGAGAGGTAGTTCTACTGTAGTGTCACATACTAATGTTACGTATGGTCCCCACACAGAGAGGTAGTTCTACTGTAGTGTCACATACTAATGTTACGTATGGTCCCCACACAGAGAGGTAGTTCTACTGTAGTGTCACATACTAATGTTATGTATGGTCCCCACACAGAGAGGTAGTTCTACTGTAGTGTCACATACTAATGTTACGTATGGTCCCCACACAGAGAGGTAGTTCTACTGTAGTGTCACATACTAATGTTATGTATGGTCCCCACACAGAGAGGTAGTTCTACTGTAGTGTCACATACTAATGTTATGTATGGTCCCCACACAGAGAGGTAGTTCTACTGTAGTGTCACATACTAATGTTACGTATGGTCCCCACACAGAGAGGTAGTTCTACTGTAGTGTCACATACTAATGTTACGTATGGTCCCCACACAGAGAGGTAGTTCTACTGTAGTGTCACATACTAATGTTACGTATGGTCCCCACACAGAGAGGTAGTTCTACTGTAGTGTCACATACTAATGTTATGTATGGTCCCCACACAGAGAGGTAGTTCTACTGTAGTGTCACATACTAATGTTACGTATGGTCCCCACACAGAGAGGTAGTTCTACTGTAGTGTCACATACTAATGTTATGTATGGTCCCCACACAGAGAGGTAGTTCTACCTGTAGTGTCACATACTGATGTTATGTATGCCCTCCCACACAGAGAGGTAGTTCTACTGTAGTGTCACATACTAATGTTATGTATGACAATTTTTGACAATTAAATAATTTTATTGACTTTTAGTCAATGATTACACCCAAAGTCAATGGGAGAAACTACAAAAATTTACAATAGACTTGATTCTGTTAGGAGCGCAGAGCCAGCCTGAGCTCGTATATTCCCCTTTGAATTAAGGGGTGGTCATCGTGAGCATGTTCGGCGACAGTGTCGAGAAACTCGGCGAGAGTGGCTTTGTGTCTGGGTCTAGATCTGAGAGACTTGAGGAGGTACTCCCTACTCTTGAGCCACACGATCGAATGTGAGAGGTTGTCAATATCTAGCCCCTTCTTGAGTAGGGGCCCCAAGGCCTGTTGATAGTTCTGCTCTTTGAACAGGTCAAATATCCGGTCTACGCACTTAGTCTCCAGCTCCACCTGGATCAGGAATGGCAGTGGAGGCGGAGGTGTCGCCATGGCCGGTGTTAGCTCTTCCCCATGGGGAGTGGGGGGTGTCGGCTCAGCGAACCGAGGCGCAGGCGGTGGGGGTGCACAACGCTCTTTTTCCGTCATCGGATTGTCCTCCTCCATCTCCGTCGGGGCGGGCGGCGGAAGTGTCATCACAGCAGGCATCAGTTCTTCGCTGTGGGAAGTAGGCGGCGTAGGCCCAGAAGGCCGAGGCGCAGGCAGTGGGGGTGTTGAAGGCACTGCGGTAGGGGCGGTCCTCAGCTCTGACAAGACCTGTCGCAGGACTTTATAGATGTTACTATCCCCTCCGGGCCTCTGGCCCAAGAGTTGATGGTTTAGGCCGGCGAGAGCGCCGCCCTGCGAGGGTGACAGGAGGGGTCCCCGCTTCCGAGCCTTGGTCTTCGAGGAGAGGATGTCCAAGACCTCCTCCCGCCCGAGGCCAAGGGCGTCCGTCTGGGCAAAGGAGTGTCACATACTAATGTTATGTATGGTCCCCACACAGAAAGGTAGTTCTACTGTAGTGTCACATACTAATGTTATGTATGGTCCCCACACAGAGAGGTAGTTCTACTGTAGTGTCACATACTAATGTTACGTATGGTCCCCACACAGAGAGGTAGTTCTACTGTAGTGTCACATACTAATGTTATGTATGGTCCCCACACAGAGAGGTAGTTCTACTGTAGTGTCACATACTAATGTTACGTATGGTCCCCACACAGAGAGGTAGTTCTACTGTAGTGTCACATACTAATGTTATGTATGCCCTCCCACACAGAGAGGTAGTTCTACTGTAGTGTCACATACTGATGTTATGTATGGTCCCCACACAGAGAGGTAGTTCTACTGTAGTGTCACATACTAATGTTATGTATGCCCTCCCACACAGAGAGGTAGTTCTACTGTAGTGTCACATACTAATGTTATGTTATGGTCCCCACACAGAGAGGTAGTTCTACTGTAGTGTCACATACTAATGTTATGTATGGTCCCCACACAGAGAGGTAGTTCTACTGTAGTGTCACATACTGATGTTATGTATGGTCCCCACACAGAGAGGTAGTTCTACTGTAGTGTCACATACTAATGTTATGTATGCCCTCCCACACAGAGAGGTAGTTCTACTGTAGTGTCACATACTGATGTTATGTATGGTCCCCACACAGAGAGGTAGTTCTACTGTAGTGTCACATACTAATGTTATGTATGGTCCCCCACACAGAGAGGTAGTTCTACTGTAGTGTCACATACTAATGTTATGTATGGTCCCCACACAGAGAGGTAGTTCTACTGTAGTGTCACATACTGATGTTATGTATGGTCCCCACACAGAGAGGTAGTTCTACTGTAGTGTCACATACTAATGTTATGTATGCCCTCCCACACAGAGAGGTAGTTCTACTGTAGTGTCACATACTGATGTTATGTATGGTCCCCACACAGAGAGGTAGTTCTACTGTAGTGTCACATACTAATGTTATGTATGCCCTCCCACACAGAGAGGTAGTTCTACTGTAGTGTCACATACTGATGTTATGTATGGTCCCCACACAGAGAGGTAGTTCTACTGTAGTGTCACATACTAATGTTACGTATGGTCCCCACACAGAGAGGTATTTCTACTGTAGTGTCACATACTAATGTTATGTATGCCCTCCCACACAGAGAGGTAGTTCTACTGTAGTGTCACATACTAATGTTATGTATGGTCCCCACACAGAGAGGTAGTTCTACTGTAGTGTCACATACTGATGTTATGTATGGTCCCCACACAGAGAGGTAGTTCTACTGTAGTGTCACATACTGATGTTACGTATGGTCCCCACACAGAGAGGTAGTTCTACTGTAGTGTCACATACTAATGTTACGTATGGTCCCCACACAGAGAGGTAGTTCTACTGTAGTGTCACATACTAATGTTATGTATGCCCTCCCACACAGAGAGGTAGTTCTACTGTAGTGTCACATACTAATGTTATGTATGGTCCCCACACAGAGAGGTAGTTCTACTGTAGTGTCACATACTGATGTTATGTATGGTCCCCACACAGAGAGGTAGTTCTACTGTAGTGTCACATACTGATGTTACGTATGGTCCCCACACAGAGAGGTAGTTCTACTGTAGTGTCACATACTGATGTTACGTATGGTCCCCACACAGAGAGGTAGTTCTACTGTAGTGTCACATACTGATGTTACGTATGGTCCCCACACAGAGAGGTAGTTCTACTGTAGTGTCACATACTAATGTTACGTATGGTCCCCACACAGAGAGGTAGTTCTACTGTAGTGTCACATACTAATGTTATGTATGGTCCCCACACAGAGAGGTAGTTCTACTGTAGTGTCACATACTGATGTTATGTATGCCCTCCCACACAGAGAGGTAGTTCTACTGTAGTGTCACATACTAATGTTACGTATGGTCCCCACACAGAGAGGTAGTTCTACTGTAGTGTCACATACTAATGTTACGTATGGTCCCCACACAGAGAGGTAGTTCTACTGTAGTGTCACATACTAATGTTACGTATGGTCCCCACACAGAGAGGTAGTTCTACTGTAGTGTCACATACTAATGTTATGTATGGTCCCCACACAGAGAGGTAGTTCTACTATAGTGTCACATACTAATGTTACGTATGGTCCCCACACAGAGAGGTAGTTCTACTGTAGTGTCACATACTAATGTTATGTATGGTCCCCACACAGAGAGGTAGTTCTACTGTAGTGTCACATACTAATGTTATGTATGGTCCCCGCACAGAGAGGTAGTTCTACTGTAGTGTCACATACTAATGTTATGTATGGTCCCCACACAGAGAGGTAGTTCTACTGTAGTGTCACATACTAATGTTACGTATGGTCCCCACACAGAGAGGTAGTTCTACTGTAGTGTCACATACTAATGTTATGTATGGTCCCCCACACAGAGAGGTAGTTCTACTGTAGTGTCACATACTAATGTTATGTATGCCCTCCCACACAGAGAGGTAGTTCTACTGTAGTGTCACATACTAATGTTATGTATGGTCCCCACACAGAGAGGTAGTTCTACTGTAGTGTCACATACTGATGTTACGTATGGTCCCCACACAGAGAGGTAGTTCTACTGTAGTGTCACATACTAATGTTATGTATGGTCCCCACACAGAGAGGTAGTTCTACTGTAGTGTCACATACTGATGTTACGTATGGTCCCCACACAGAGAGGTAGTTCTACTGTAGTGTCACATACTAATGTTACGTATGGTCCCCACACAGAGAGGTAGTTCTACTGTAGTGTCACATACTGATGTTATGTATGGTCCCCACACAGAGAGGTAGTTCTACTGTAGTGTCACATACTAATGTTACGTATGGTCCCCACACAGAGAGGTAGTTCTACTGTAGTGTCACATACTAATGTTATGTATGGTCCCCACACAGAGAGGTAGTTCTACTGTAGTGTCACATACTAATGTTATGTATGCCCTCCCACACAGAGAGGTAGTTCTACTGTAGTGTCACATACTAATGTTATGTATGGTCCCCACACAGAGAGGTAGTTCTACTGTAGTGTCACATACTAATGTTACGTATGGTCCCCACACAGAGAGGTAGTTCTACTGTAGTGTCACATACTGATGTTACGTATGGTCCCCACACAGAGAGGTAGTTCTACTGTAGTGTCACATACTGATGTTATGTATGCCCTCCCACACAGAGAGGTAGTTCTACTGTAGTGTCACATACTAATGTTATGTATGGTCCCCACACAGAGAGGTAGTTCTACTGTAGTGTCACATACTGATGTTATGTATGGTCCCCACACAGAGAGGTAGTTCTACTGTAGTGTCACATACTAATGTTATGTATGGTCCCCACACAGAGAGGTAGTTCTACTGTAGTGTCACATACTAATGTTATGTATGGTCCCCCACACAGAGAGGTAGTTCTACTGTAGTGTCACATACTGATGTTATGTATGGTCCCCACACAGAGAGGTAGTTCTACTGTAGTGTCACATACTAATGTTATATATGCCCTCCCACACAGAGGTAGTTCTACTGTAGTGTCACATACTGATGTTATGTATGGTCCCCACACAGAGAGGTAGTTCTACTGTAGTGTCACATACTGATGTTATGTATGGTCCCCACACAGAGACAGAGGTAGTTCTACTGTAGTGTCACATACTAATGTTATGTATGCCCTCCCACACAGAGAGGTAGTTCTAATGTAGTGTCACATACTGATGTTACGTATGGCCCTCCCACACAGAGAAGAGGTAGTTCTACTGTATTGTCACATACTGATGTTATGTATGCCCTCCCACACAGAGAGGTAGTTCTACTGTAGTGTCACATACTGATGTTATGTATGCCCTCCCACACAGAGAGGTAGTTCTACTGTAGTGTCACATACTGATGTTATGTATGGCCCTCCCACACAGAGAGGTAGTTCTACTGTAGTGTCACATACTGATGTTACGTATGCCCTCCCACACAGAGAGGTAGTTCTACTGTAGTGTCACATACTGATGTTATGTATGCCCTCCCACACAGAGAGGTAGTTCTACTGTAATGTCACATACTAATGTTACGTATGGTCCCCGCACAGAGATGAAGCCCCAGTGGTTCCCCCTGGACCAGATCCCCTACTCCCAGATGTGGGTGGATGACACCCACTGGTTCCCCCTGCTGCTGTCTGGGGCCAAGTTCCGCGGCAACTTCACCTTCCAGGATGACTCCACCATACTGTCCCACACTCTCATCAAGCTGCCTGACTCCGCCCCTCTCTAGTCACCCCACCACCATGTACAGTATTGGATGTAATTATATATGTCTGTGTGCCTGTCTGTATACTGTAGTACTTTGTTCATAAATACCTACATGCTCCCTCTTCCTACTATTTCTTTACACCCTACATACACATACTGTATTAGCTATTACAGTAGAACCTCCCTTTAGCGGACACCTCTCCACAAAGGACAGTTTTCATTTGCAAAATTACCATTTTTACTGATAAAAGCACAATTTAGATTATAGATTATAATAAAAGAAAATAAGACCTAATCCAAATAATTTATCAGTGTGTGACGTTTCGGCAACAACATTGTCACCATCATCAGACCAAAGTGACAATTATGAAAAAGGCATCTGCTTATCATCATCAGCCATCAGCAACTTCAGTTGCACAATAAGGAGATGCCTTTTCATAATTGTCACTTTTGTCTGATGATGGTGACAATGTTGTTGCCGAAACGTCGCACACTAATAAATTATTTGGATTAGGTCTTATTTTCTTTTATTACCATTTATGTAGTACAGTGTAGTGTATGTAGTACACAAGATTCCACAGACAACACTGGCTTTAAAAAAAAAAAATAATTTATATTTCTCAAAATAGTTTACAATTCACTGACAAAAAAAAAATGTCAACAAACAAAAAAATAAGTAACAAAAAAAAAATTATTTTTCTCTAATTTATATAATTTAACAAAAAGAAAACATAAAAAGAAAGATATAAGGGGGTGAGGAGAAAAATTTTCAGCATCCAAAAATATCTTTCACAAATAGCTCTGTTTAAAAAAATAAATTTTTGTGTTTACTATACAGTATATGTCTTTCTATTTACACACTTTCTGGTTTTCTTCCCATCACTCGAACATAAAATAAAAAATTAAGTCAAAAATAAATTAAAACAATATATCTCAGTGTGATAAAATTTGAATAAAAATAAAACTTAAAGAAAGAAGCCGACCAATATGTATATAGGTAGGTAGAGAGTGGAATGTTGTTCAGATGGTCGGTCGCAGTCCCTTTAGATGACTCCGAGCCATTTCTTCTTGAGCTTGGCACCACTGCCTTCCTTCTTCTCCTTGGGAGCTTTGTCTTTCTTTTTCTTCTTCTTTTTCTTTTCCTTCTTGTCTTTCTTGGACTCTGCTGCAGCTGTAACACCACCATATGTTACAAACTATGTAAATTTAAAATGATTTTTGAAAGTTAAAAGTGCAGTCGTTAAGAATATAATTAAAAAAAGAAAATTAATCTCAAGAAGTTTATTTTGTGAACTCTTTTGAGCAAAAGAATACATTAAATTTAAAGTAAATATAGAATTTAGCAATTAATCCTATATTACAATTTACATATTTATAAAAATTATATCTAACTTAACCTAACCTACTCTAAAAAACAAAAACAATTCATTTATATATTTAAAGTGGCGCCATCTGGTGGCCAAAGAATAACAGAGTTATTTTAGAAAGACGATTAAAATAAAATAATATTTACAAAGATTTATATTTATGACATTTCTATAAATTTTTAACATAACATATATATATGTTAGCCTACTTTCATTTACTTCAACACTATCAACAACATTATTATCCCTAGTACATGTGGTACAGGCCATGATAACCATGGTGGGTAGAAGTGAGCGACTGCTTTTACTGTAAGTACACCACATGTCTACACATGTGAAAAGCAGTTCGACTTTGCACTTATAAATGTGCCCACCTCCATTTGGTTACTTGCACTCGCTGATGGGGTTGGACTTTTGCAAGAATCGGGGGCCATTGGTGCATTTTTTTTTTTAATCAGAAAAAAGTGCCCAATGCGGGAATCGAACCCGGGTCGTAGCGGTTGAAAACTAACTGTTTAGACCATCCTTCCACCGACCCCCGGACAAAATGTTATAGATCTATATTATATACCTCAACTATATTAAAATCTAACTCATGAAATTTGTAAAACAAGGTAATAAGACCAAATCCAAATAAATAAATAGTGTGTGACGTTTCGGTAACAGTATTGTTACCATCTTCAGACAAAAGTACTGAATGATAAGGTACAATTTGGATTATAGATTATAAAACAAGGTAATAAGACCAAATAAATAAATAGTGTGTGACGTTTCGGTAACAGCGTTGTTACCATCTTCAGACAAAAGTACTGAATGATAGGTACAATTTGGATTATAGATTATAAAAGAAGGTATTAAGACCAAATAAATAAATAGTGTGTGACGTTTCGGTAACAGCGTTGTTACCGAAACATCACACACTATTTATTTATTTGGATTTGGTCTTATTACCTTGTTTTATAATCTATAATCCAAATTGTGCCTAAATTTGTGTAATCTTTGCACAAGGGGATAAGAAACATATTAAAATCTCTCCTCTAGCCCCAGAGGTTGGCATTATTCCTACACATCAGTCAGAGCTACAAACTAGACTTGATGTCCACACAAACAATTATTCCTGGAAGCACTAGTATCATCAAAAATAAATAGCATTCATAGAAAATAGACCTCCCAACCCAATATGGCAATATCCCTGGCAAATTATCTATAAATTAATATATATTTCATCCCATTATAATTTTAGCTGTAAACAATTTGATGCAGCATGCCCACATATGCCAATAACACATTTTCAATTATTACTGTTATCAAAATTCGAAACTATTTTAAAGGCGTAAGATTCTTTTTGAAATTAAACAATTTCTACTGCCCTTACTGCAATGGAAAAATTTTAATGGGAGGGCCTGGCTCATCAGTGGTGAACCCTTCCAGCGGTTTCGCCAGTTTAATCTACCATACCGCTGTTATATTGCATTTTTGGAACTTCCTTTTATAGTGACACTGTTGATAAGACTCTTGGAATGGGTATTTTAGAAGAACTATGGACATAAGCTTTGAGGACAGTAGAATTACATACATTTATAAATATATAAATACAATTATTACTGTACAAAGTCCATCTTGATATTGTACATAGAAGTATATGCCCGTTGAAGAACAGAAATTTTACTCGAAAACTTGCGAAAATCAAAATGAAAAGAAATCCTTTACCTTAATATTGTTTATTATTTCTTTTTCAAATAATTTCTGGGTAACTGTTACTTACACAAACAACAACAACAGTACTCACCTGAAGCTGCTGATGTTCTAGCGAAAAAAGGCACAAAAGAACCCTTGCCACAGAAAAATAAACTTACTTTTAAAGAAATAGAAACAGTAGCCAAAACAAAAATAAACAAGAACTGGAGGATCCCACCTAAGCACAGTTGGTACAGTGGAGTGAACCCAGGAGGAGCTCTAAACATCAGAAATAGACAGCATCAAACAACACTAACAAGATTTAGAACAGGCCATCTCAAGCCATTGAAGATAGAAAATAATAACAAAATCTAGCCCACTTGCCCAAAATGTAGCTTGTCACCTGCAGCTCCAGAACACATTTTGGCTTGCATTAGATGCACTAAACAGGACCTTTGGGAGAGGCCGCAGCTCATCATAAAACAGCTCGAGGAGCATGAACTCATGGAATTCGTGTAATCTTTACATAAGGGGATAAGAAACAACAACAACAGTACTCACCGCTGCGATGTTCCAGCCTCTCTGAGATGATGAGCTCCTCTTGGGCCTCCCTGGAGGGCATCAGTTTTTGATCCTCTTGGAACCTGCAGGGGACAACCACAACCATGCAGCATGCAGCCATGCAACACCCAGTGTAAGCCACCAGTGTGCAGCTCTAGCAGGATGGAATTGGCTTGTGACAGCTGGAATATTGGATAATGCCTTCATTACTATACAGTCATTAACACAAATCAATAACGCGCCATCTATACATATAAAATAAAAGGACCCAAAAGTGCGAATGTTTCTTTTATACATAAAAAGAACTTCTACTGTCCTTACTGCGATGAAAAAATATATTGGGAGGGCTTGGCTCATCAGTGGTGAACCCTCCCAGCGGTTTCGCCAATTTAATCCACCAGACCGCTTCTCAGAGCTCTAATACTGTATTGGATTACTTGAAATAGTTTACTTGAAAACCATTTCTAAGATTCCATCCTTCAGTGTAGCATTAAAAGCAAAATAATCCAATACAGTATTAGAGCTCTGAGAAGCGGTCTGGTGGATTAAATTGGCGAAACCGCTGGGAGGGTTCACCATTGATAAACCAAGCCCTCCCAATATATTTTTTCATCGCAGTAAGGACAGTAGAAGTTCTTTTTATGTATAAAAGAAACATTCGCGCTTTTGGGTCCTTTTACTATACAGTCATCCTTAGTAAATTGGGGCTCTCTCGCTGTTACATTGTTCCCCGCTCTAGGAGCATGAACTCATGGAATTTGTGTCATCTTTACACAAAGGGATAAGAAACAACAACAACATTGTTGCCCTCAATCAACTAATGGGTCTTAAAAATTGACATTTGTATAGGAATGAAATATGCGTATCCTGATGTCCACTATTTAACAAAATAAAAGGAGGGGTCTTCATACTTTGTAATGGGTCCTTAGTGGACCCTTTTCTCTGGTTACTTCTATTTAGATACTATTTTTCAAAGTATGCAACATGCCTCACATCACTTGGAGACAGCTTGTATACTCCATGTCTACTTCTTGTAAATATTTACAGCATATTACAGATTGGTTGTAAGCTTCATTTGTGTAACACATGGTATTTTGTTGTTGTTTCTTGTGTAAAGATTACAAGAATTCCACGAGTTCATGCTCCTCGAGCTACATGGTATTTTGGGACTTGTTAATCAACAAGTAACCAAGGTAAAACCTAATCATTTATGGAGTATGAAGGACAACACCCAGCTGTAAGCCAATTAACTGGTTGCCTATGAACAAGTACCATAGAAATGGGTCAATCGCAGCCATGCACTCTACAAGCTACGTCTCACCACAAGCCCCTCAGCAGCAGCTGTACAGCAGGATGGAATGGTGGCATTTAGGAAAGGAGGTGCATCGTACTTAGCTAAGCTTGGTGAGGAGGTTGTGTGGCTGAACCTATAGCATCATTCCTTAGAATGGATAGAAATGGATCCTATTGTGTTTTCTATCAGTTTGAAAAGCAAACCCAATGCATTAGCGATAAGGCACAATTTGGATTATAGATAATAAACATAAGGTAATAAGTTTGAGTCAAAAGGTGATCCATTAATTGATAAAGAGGGAGCAATCTCTCGAAATATTTTGAGAAAAAAAAATTTTTTTTTTTCTTCTTTACAGATCCAGGTACGCCCTTTTATATAATCATAAGGTAATAAGACCAAATCCAAATAAATAAATAGTGTGTGACCTTTTGGTAACACCACTGTTGAACTCAGAATGAATAGAAATGGATCCTATTGTGTTTTCTCAGTTTTAAAAGCAAACCCAATGCATTAGCGATAAGGCACAATTTGGATTATAGATTATAAACACAAGGTAATAAGACCAAATCCAAATAAATAAATAGTGTGTGACCTTTTGGTAACACCACTGTTGAACTCAGAATGAATAGAAATGGATCCTATTGTGTTTTCTCAGTTTTAAAAGCAAACCCAATGCATTAGCGATAAGGCACAATTTGGATTATAGATAATAAACATAAGGTAATAAGACCAAATCCAAATAAATAAATAGTGTGTGACCTTTTGGTAACAACACTGTTGAACTCAGAATGGATAGAAATGGATCCTATTGTGTTTTCTATCAGTTTTAAAAGCAAACCCAATGCATTAGCAATAAGGCACAATTTGGATTATAGATTATAAACACAAGGTAATAAGACCAAATCCAAATAAATAAATAGTGTGTGACCTTTTGGTAACAACACTGTTGAACTCAGAATGGATAGAAATGGATCCTATTGTGTTTTCTATCAGTTTTAAAAGCAAACCCAATGCATTAGCAATAAGGCACAATTTGGATTATAGATTATAAACACAAGGTAATAAGACCAAATCCAAATAAATAAATAGTGTGTGACCTTTTGGTAACAACACTGTTGAACTCAGAATGGATAGAAATGGTACCTATTGTGTTTTCTATCAGTTTGAAAAGCAAACCCAATGCATTAGCAATAAGGCACAATTTGGATTATAGATAATAAACACAAGGTAATAAGACCAAATAAATAAATAGTGTGTGATGTTCAGTAACAATGCTGTTACCGAAACTTCACACACTATTTATTTATTTGGATTTGGTCTTATTACCTTGTATCCAATGCATTAGCTTTTCACAAATTCTGAAAAACATTACATAGACAATAGGCACAACACAGATGGTGGATCCAACTTGAAGAAAGGTTATAAACACAAGGTAATAAGACCAAATCCAAATAAATAAATAGTGTGTGACGTTTCGGTAACAGCGTTGTTACCATCTTCAGACAAAAGTACAACAGAAGTGTGTTACACACTTGATAATAGGAACTATTTAAAAAAAATGCTGTGGTAAAATTTCTCATTCAGTACTTTTGTCTGAAGAAGGTAACAACGCTGTTACCGAAAGGTCACACACTATTTATTTATTTGGTCTTATTACCTTGTGTTTATAATCTAAATTGTGCCTTATCAATTGAAGAAAGGTCGATGTTAATCTCCACTTTCTGTAGATAACTGCTATGTTTACATCTGTTTACCTATCTGGGAGAATCCTATATGGTAGGATGAGTGTCCACAGACAATAGGCACAACACAGATGATGGATCCAACTTGAAGAAAGGTCGATGTTAATCTCCACTTTCTGTAGATAACTGCTATGTTTACATCTGTTTACCTATCTGGGAGAATCCTATATGGTAGGATGAGTGTCCACAGACAATAGGCACAACACAGATGATGGATCCAACTTGAAGAAAGGTCGATGTTAATCTCCACTCTCTGTAGATAACTGTTATGTTTACTTCTGTTTACCTATCTGGGAGAATCCTATATGGTAGGATGAGTGTCCACAGACAATAGGCACAACACAGATGGTGGATCCAACTTGAAGAAAGGTCGATGTTAATCTCTACTTTCTGTAGATAACTGCTATGTTTACATCTGTTTACCTATCTGGGAGAATCCTATATGGTAGGATGAGTGTCCACAGACAATAGGCACAACACAGATGGTGGATCCAAAACTTGAAGAAAGGTCGATGTTAATCTCCACTTTCTGTAGATAACTGCTATGTTTACATCTGTTTACCTATCTGGGAGAATCCTATATGGTAGGATGAGTGTCCACAGACAATAGGCACAACACAGATGGTGGATCCAAAACTTGAAGAAAGGTCGATGTTAATCTCCACTTTCTGTAGATAACTGCTATGTTTACATCTGTTTACCTATCTGGGAGAATCCTATATGGTAGGATGAGTGTCCTTAATAAAGGCTTTTTGTTGCTGTTTTCTATCACAGTTTGTGTGCAGAGAGATTGTCTAGCAGAACTTGCTCAGTAAAATGTGTCAAAAACAGTACAAAAATGTGAAATTGTACTGGGATCAGATGGATAAATTAAGAAAAAGGCAGCTCCTAATCATGCAACTAAAACTTGATGATGGCTTATGCCATCTGTCATAATAAATATCAACTAATATTTGATTTTCAATTATTCCAGAATTAGCCAAATACCCTTTATTGATTAATCAAGATAATTAAAAATAATAATATTGATAAGGCACAATTTGGATTATAAACACAAGGTAATAAGACCAAATAAATAAATAGTGTGTGACGTTTCAGTACTTTTGTCTGAAGATGGTAACAACGCTGTTACCGAAACGTCACACACTATTTATTTATTTGGATTTGGTCTTATTACCTTGTGTTTAAAAATAATAATAATTAAAAATCACAACAATTATTGATATTTATTCCGACAGATGGAACAAGCCATCAACAACTTTTAGTTGTACAACCAGGAGATGTCTTTTTTATTAACTCAGTAAAATGTGTCAGACTGTGTTGTCACCTAATGTAGATACTCCCTATGCCCCACAACATACTGTAGTACTTCGTCATGGAAGCAACATGCAACAACAGGGAACAACATGCAACAAACAAACCTTACCACTGGCAAGTCCTAAAACAAACAGCCACAGCCTGCTTAAGCAGGGAAGAAGAAAAAAAGTCAAACAGTTAATTCTCCATCAAATTGAAGCTCTCAGTGATCAGAGAGTGAGTGGTTGTTCTTATTGTAACAAGTGCTAACCACTTGTATCATCCCACCTAACTAGTCAGTCATGAAGGAAGGATCCAGTGTTGTACAAACCAACACTAAACAGTAGAAGCCATGCTGAATGTTACCTCTTGCGGTCCAGGTCAATGCTCTCCACCACCTCATTGCGCTGTTCCACCACCTCCAGGAACCTCTGCAGGAGTTCATCCTCCTTCCTGAGGTCTTCCTCAGTCTTCTGGGCTCCTGCACATCTCCTCCTTTATTGTGGTAGACTGTTACATTGGTAGAACTCAGAACATGTCCCAGAGCATTGTTACACAGCTTAAAATAAGTGCTTACACTAATTAAATAGAACCTAGGACTTTTATATACATCCATCATCTGAACAAAGAACTTTTACAAAAAGAATGTTTACATATCTAGGATCACATCCCTCCACAGCTCTAGGAGCATAGACTCATGGAATACGATAAGGCACAATTTGGATTATATATTATAAACACAAGGTAATAAGGAATTCATTTTCTTCAGCTCATAGGAAGAGTAACTTCTTAGGTCCATTGAAGTCTATAAACATAAAAAGGCACAATTTGGATTATTCTATATACAGTTATGAGCATCATTCTTCATCTCCTAATCATCTCTGTCACCGTTTGCTTTTTTTTTTGGAATGGCGCCCTCCTATTGGTTGGCTACGATCACGCCACCTTTGCCCCCCCCCCCCCATCATGCCTCCCCACTCGCTTTTTCGTTTTTGTAACTATTGTGTTGGAGCGGGTCGCTCCTTAAATAAATGCATATATTAGTTAATAACTAAATGGAATCCTCTCTTTCTTTTTCCCAGTATGAGACGCCTACGGAAGCCAACAGTACATAGACAGATAAAGCACGTAGGCTATAGTTATTAACTAATATATGCATTTATTTAAGGCGCCAATTTATAATTGTAACAAATAGTATTTGAATAAAAACATTCAATCGGGTAAAACACTGGCGTTGCCCGGGTCATTCGGCTAGTAGATTATAAGCACAAGGTAATAAGGAATTCATTTTCTTCAGCTCATAGGAAGAGTAACTTCTTAGGTCCATTGAAGTCTATAAACATAAAAAGGCACAATTTGGATTATTCTATATACAGTTATCAGCGTCATGCGTTCTGTCACCGTTTGCTTTTGGTGGCGTGATCATAGCGAGCCAATAGGAGAGCGCCATTCAGGTGTCACTGTTTGCTGCGCCACCATGTGGCGCGACGGTGACCTTGAGTGACGTAATGACAGGGTAGGAACAAGAAATCACTTGCTATCATCATATCATTTAATATATATATCAGATTTAAAATATATTCATACAAAAAATCTAAATAATACAATTTTCAAATATCGTTGTGAAAATTTACATTTTTATTTTTGTAGTTTAAAAACACACAAAGATTGAAGCGGGACGTTTCAAAAGAGTGCCATCCATGACGCCAATTTATAATTGTAAAGAAAAGTATTTTAATAAAACATTTAATCGGGTAAAACCCGGGCGTTGCCCGGGTCATTCGGCTAGTAGATTATAAACACAAGGTAATAAGGAATTCATTTTCTTCAGCTCATAGGAAGAGTAACTTCTTAGGTCCATTGAAGTCTATAAAAATGATAAGGTAAAATTTGGATTATAGATTATAAACACAAGGTAATAATCGCTTGATAACAGTAACTATTTAAAACATGCTGTGGTAAAATTTCTCATTCAGCACTTTTGTCTGAAGATGGTAACAATACTGTTAACGAAATGTTGCACACTATTTATTTATTTGGTCTTATTACCTTGTGTTTACTCATGGAATTTGTATAATCTTTGCAAAAGGGGATAAGAAACAACAACACATTTCCCCAGTCTCTTCTTCTCCTTTCTTATCACATTCGTGTCAAGTCCATGGAGTTTTTGATGGTGACCGTGCTGGGGATGGTAAACCTCATTGATGGGTGAGCTATTGATGATGTGGTTTGGGGTTGTAGGTTGAGAGTTACACTTGGTACTTGGCAACCTTGCAACCACTGTGAAAGGTCATTGTCTGTATTATGTCTGGAAATCAAAGACTGTTGATCCCTTGGGAGGAAAAAATTTTATGCTTGTCCCAGCGCATTGTTATAAGGTTATATAACTACTTATTCTAATTAAATATAACCTAGGGCCTTTTGTATATTTTTCCATCATCTGAACAAAGAGCATATTTAAAGTATGATTGAAAAATAAATATTGTAAAACCATCTTTCTTTTTTAACATGCACATGTGCTTCAATGGTTTATAACCATTTAAAAGTGTGTTGAATACTAACTATACACAACACAAGACAAAATACACGCAACAAAACAACAACGTACACAACACAATTTCTTATTTTAAGTATAGATAAATGTATATACAGTAAAACCCCTCTATAGTGAACCCCAATGGGACAGAGCTTTTGGTTCACTATAGCCACAGTTTGGCCATTTTTTTTACTTTTCAAAATTTTTAGACCGTATAATTAAAGGACAGCCATACACACAAGAAGAGGCTTCCTCTTAATAGTGGTCACTTTGTTTTAATTCCCTTAATTGACCAATTTCCTTACATTAATACTGAATAATAATAGAAATCATTAGATGATAGGTTCTTCTTATCATTAACATACATGTACCTCTATGCCTAATTTAAAAATCAAGACAAATCCTAGGCAAAGTTTTATTAAATATATATTCAAAGATATAAAATGATTTTAAAACATCATTATCACATTATATAATACATTGTTTACTTGTAAAAATGGCTCTAACACCTTGTTGCTTCAAAGCATTCTTCAAGCATTGCACCATTCAAATAAAGTTGGAGTTTTTCTTCCATTTCATTTTCCCACATATTCTTCAAAGTCTAGATTTAGTTTTTTTTTTTAACCTGTCATGCAAAACATTGCTGACTTTAAAATCACTATAGTTAATGGCATAAAAATAGTTTTTGTTTGATCACGGGACCATTTATATAGATTTTTTTTTTTTTTAGCCCTAAAACGTACGATCGCGGCAAAAGTTGAGGTTGATTCCTCTTTGTAACAATTTTTAATAGCTTTATATTTTATCTTTTATAATAGAAAAGTTATATTCTCTTATTTTAATATGTTCTTAACATTTTGCCTGTGTTGTTTCACTTTGAAAAGTTCTGAAAATGGCCTTTTTTTTTTTAAGAAATAACGCTTTTGTTTTTAAAATGCCTTTGTTTTCTTCATTTTGGAAGCCATTTGTATTTTTATATTTCAGATTTAATGGATGAAAATATATTATATTTAATAAAAGGTATAATGTGTTAAAATTTATACAACATACAGCAAAAATAAAGTGCAAAATTCAAAACAAACAATGCCGCTAAATTTATTGTTTTGAAATTGCGATCCGCTAGCATGTTTCACATGCTCAAAATTTGGTTGTTTTAATTTTTTTTAAAATTACAATTCTAAGTTCGTTATAAGCAAAGTATTGTAAATAGATTTTATTATTTTGGGACCGAAAATAGGTTCGTTATAGGGGTAGTTCGTTATTCTAAAAATCGCAAAGTTCGTTATAACGATGGTATTTTCAATGGAATGGAATTGGGAATCGGCGTGGGTTCGTTATAAGGGAAGGTTCGTTATATCCAGGGTTCGTATTAGCGGGGTTTTACTGTATGTGTAAATTATATGTATTATTTTGGCTTACATTAGATGCACTAAACAAGACATTTGGGAGAGGCCGCTGCTTATCATAAAACAGCTTGAGGAGCATGGACTCATGGAATTTGTGTAATCTTTACACAAGGGGACAACAACAACAACATATGTTATGAAAAAGGCATCTCCTTATCATGCAACTGAAAGTGGTTGATGGCTTGCGCCATCTATCAGAATAAATATCAACTATTCTTGTTGATTTTTAATTATTCCAGAAATGGCCAAATACCCATTATTGATTAATCAAGAAAAGCTAACCCCGGACGCGTTTCGTGTTGTTGGCCCTCATCAGCGTGGTGCAAGCTGAACCTCAATGACCAAAAAACAGGTCATTCAGGCATCCTAAAAAATCATCAAACGAGTAGTTTGATGTATTATTAAAAAAAAAAATACATTTGTAGACAACTCTGTTTTATATGTGGTATTTAAAAGTGGGAAGCCTATTGAATGCTGAGGTAAAAAAAAAATCAGGGTACAAGGCAAACTTTCTATCACTTCAGGCACTCTAGCACCCATCAGAAAGTAGTTCAGCCTTGGGGGAAAGGAGATGTAGCTAAGTACACCAGAGCTTTTATAACAATGTATAGTGGAGCTATACATTTCTGTTGAGCACCTCTTCTATTATTTTCTCTAGTGACTATAACCCTCTCCTCTCCTCAAAAGAAGGGCCTATGTGTGCCGGATGTAGTAAAACCTCCCATTGTTTTTTTTTTGCTTATCCCTAGTACACGTGGTACAGGCCATGATAATCATGGTGGGTAGTTAGCGACTGCTTTTTTTTTACTGTAAGCGCACCACATGTCTACACATGTGAAAGCAGTTCGACTTTGCACTTACAAATGTGCCAGAGCCCTGTTTGGTTACTTGCACTCGCTGATGGGGTTGGACTTTTGCAAGAATCGGGGGGCCATTGGAGCATTTTTTATTATATTTTTTAAAATAATAAAACTGTCCAATGCGGGAATCGAACCCGGGTCGTAGTGGTTGAAAACCAAACGGTTTAACCAGCCTTCCACCGACCCCCCCCCAACCTCCCATTGTAAACTATTAGAACCAATTTAACCTAACATACTCCAGATGAGTGGAGTCTGTCTCATGGAAGGTTGTTGCTGTACACACAATGTTATAAAACCCTACTGAAACTTGGAATGGCTCACTACTGATATGACCTCTCCCAATATATAGAACAAAGCTAGATAGGGTCAATAATATTGACAGAACAAAACTTGGTAATGCAAATTTTTAGGGGGGGTGGGGGGGGTAGGATATTAATCAAAATATAAAAATAAAGGTCACCCGTCCCATCATAATATACTGATAAAGACCATAGGCCTGAAACCATAGTCTCCGAATGGGCACTCTGAATTTGCCAAAACTTGTGGCTTTTGTCACCGTCCTGAGTTTGCAGTGCCGGTCAATAGATGGCACTTAGCTTTAGTGTCTATTTAGACAGGAGAGGTATCATTTATAAGACTTGTTGTACAAAGACAATCTGTGTTGTCACCAAACCTACAAAGAAGAAACAATCACCACACAAACAAAAATTTATTGACCAGGGACACAACATAAATGTAACATACACAACTAGAGTTGTTGACACCAGAGAATGTACTATGCTAAAGGTTGACATTTGCCGATAGCAAAGAGATAAGGTACAATTTGGATTATAGATTAAAAACTTAAGTTGTGGATAAGACCAAATGTTTGTGACCCTTCAGTAACAGTGTTCAGGCATCATCAGACAAAAGTACTGAATGTGTTAGAATTCAGTAATAGAAACACAAGGTAATATGACCAAATCCAAATAAATAATGTGTGACGTTTCAGCAACAGTACAAAAGACAGTTTTCATTGTCAAATATTTTATCATTTTTACTACAGTAAAACCTCCTTATAAAGGACAACACCTAATTGAAGAGCCAAAGTGTCCTTTAGAGAGAGATGTCCTCTTACTGGAGATTTGCTAAAGAGTAATAATGGTAATTTTTCAAATGAAAATGGTTCTTTATAGAGAGGTGTCCTCTAGCGTGAGTGCCCTCTTATGGAGGTTCTAATGTATTTACCAACTCTCTTGTAAGAGGACACTTCTCCCTAAGGGACACTTTGGCTCTGCAACTATAGGTGTTGTCCTTTTTTCTGTATTTAGCAAAACATTGAGAGAAGAAAAAATCATTTGGTATGTGAGTGCAACATAAACATAATGTAGAAGATAGGGGCAAACCTGGCCTGGTTCAACACCAACTGACACCCTATCAATTAACACCTCACCACAGATAGATTGAAACATTGAAATAAAAGAGATATTATTATACTTGAGTATCCAGCATCAAACAACACTAACACGATTTAGAACAGGCCATCTCAAGCCATTGAAGATAGAAAATAATAACAAAATCTATTCCACTTGCTCAAAATGTAGTTCGGCACCTGCAGCTCCAAAACACATTTTGGCTTGCATTAAATATACTAAACAGGACCTTTGGAAGAGGCTGCTGCTTATCATAAAACAGCTCGAGGAGCATGAACTCATGGAATTCGTGTAATCTTTACACAAGGGGATAAGAAACAACAACTTGAGTATTAGCCTATTGCGCACACTTGAGATAGAAAATTTCAAGAATATATTTAATTTTACAATACCCTGGGTTGTGTTGTACAAGTAATGCGACAATTTGTAGTTTCAAAGGTAGAGGACATATAGAATACAATGTACAGACAACACAAAACAGAAAGAAAACACAGAAGAGACAATACACAGAGACAAAAAAAGAAAGATATTGGGAATATTCCCACATCTAGGTATTTATAAAGAGGTAGATAAATGTTCACAAAGAGTTTGAGAGAAATAAAAAGAGATCACATAGATCAAAAGAGAGTCAGTCTAGGTGGTCTTCTGCAGTGGTGGAGACAACCTACGTGGTTTGTTCATGATGCACCGCAGCTGGTGTTCCAGTTCTACTTGCTCCTCCTCCAGCCTCTGGTATCTCTTTCTGGAACAACACACTGTGGTTGGATACAGGTACAAGCTGCTTGGGGTGGGGTACTTTTTTTTTTACTTGTGCCAAGTACTTGTGGACAATACGGGGCTCTGGCACATTTTTAAGTGCAAAAGTCGAACTGCTTTTCATGTGTGTAGACATGTGGTGAACTCACAGTAAAAGCAGTCGCCAACTTCTACCCACCATGATTATCATAGCCTGTACCACAGGTACTTGGAATAATTAAAAAAATATATAAAAAATAACTTCTTCAGATCAGAACTTATAGCCATCTATGAAGCCTTAAAATCCATCAGAAATACTAATTATCAAGATATCTGGATTCTTACTGATAGTAGAAGTGCCATACAACACTTGAGTCACACAGGGGAACTCAGAGACAAAGTAAGCAGGAACATAATTGGTTATCTCCAAAAACTCTCAAAAACCTCAAAAATTCACCTTCAATGGATACCCTCACATGTTGGCATTGAAGGCAATAAAGCTGCTGATGCGCTACCAAAAAAAGGCACAAGAGAACCCTTGCCACAGAAAAATAAACTTACTTTCAAAGAAATAGAGACAGTAGCCAACACAAAAATAAAAATAACTGGAGGATCCCACCTAAGCACAGCTGGTACAGTGGAGTGGACCCAGAAGGAGCTCTCAACCTCAGAAATAGACAGCATCAAACAACACTAACAAGATTTAGAACAGACCATCTCTCAAGTCATTGAAGGTAGAAAACAACAAAATTTACCCCACTTGCCCAAAATGTAGCTTGGCACCTGCAGCTCCAGAACACATTTTGCCTTGCATTAGGTGCACTAAAAACAGGACCTTTAGAGAACTTGAGGAACAAAATATATTTTAATACCCGAATTCAATATATGCATGTGAAAATAATTCTATTAATAATAATCAGAATCATAATAAAAGAAAATAAGACCTAATCCAAATAATTTATTAGTGTGTGACATTTCGGCAACATTTTCAACATCATCAGACAAATTAGAAAAAATATCACAACAATTTTTGTCTGATGATGGTGACAATGTTGTTGCCGAAACGTCACACACTAATAAATTATTTGGATTAGGTCTTATTTTCTTTTATTATGATCTATAATCCAAATTGTGCTTTATCAATAATCAGAATCTAAAATATTTTAACCTAATTATTTTAATTCAAGTCAAATCAATGGATATATAATTATTTCTAAATAACTCTTTAAAAAAATCTGAATCAAGTCTTCTAATAAAAAAATCAAATTAAAATAAAAATCAATTCAAGTGGTCAATTGCTTCTTTATATGGAACAATCCTGCCACAACACCATTATTGCATACATCCCCCCCATCAAGTCATATTGCAGAATCTACAAGATTATTTGTATGGCAATGCTGGGAGAAAAAAAAAATGCAGCTGTTTATTCATCAGAGTTATTCTGCTTGTTTCGCAGCTGGCCTTCATATCTGAAGGTCATTCCCTTATCCGCCACCTGGGGACGTGCCCTGTAGCAGTGTTGCTGTCATCAGTAAGATGGCAACTTACATGTACATAAGCTCTGCCTGCCGCCGGAACAAAGTGTTTTTCTCATTCATCAGCTCAAAGAAGGTGTCAATGCTGTCCTCATCTTCTGGGGATGGCTCCTCCGCTACAACCACAAACACAGCTAGTTACAACAACAACAATCCTTTTATTTAAGACATCTTATATAGACTCAACCTGGATTATAGATGACCAGAGAGATCAAAGACTTTCAACTTAAGTTTTGTCTAAGAGCGTAAGATAGAGTAGTAGATTTTACACATATTGAGAGAGAAATGGGAAGAACTCACTGCGAGGTTTGTCCCTGATCCTGGTCTCCAGATCTCTTCCTTGTTTCTCCAGTTCCTTCAGCCTGCTGTTGATCTCCTCCATCTCTCTGTGGATCTCTTCTACTGGGATCTTCTTGATCTGGCAGCAACACCCTTAGTAATTGTTGAAATTGTGTCATGGAGAGTGATTTCATAGATTAAATTTATAATCTTGTAGAGGGGGTCGGTGGAAGGCTGGTTAAACCGTTTAGTTTTCGACCACTACGACCCGGGTTCGATTCCCGCATTGGACACTTTATTCTGTTTAAAAAAAATATGCTCCAATGGCCCCCGATTCTTGCAAAAGTCCAACCCCACCAGCGAGTGCAAGTAACCAAACGGGGCTCTGGCACATTTGTAAGTGCAAAGTCGAATTGCTTTTCACATGTGTAGAAATGTGGTGCACTTACAGTAAAAGCAGTCGCTAACTACCCACCATGATTATCATGGCCTGTACCACATGTACTAGGGATAATTTAAAAAATAATAATAAAAAATAATCTTGTAGGGTTGGAATATAGGTTAAGGGGGGTAAAGTCTGACTGTCACCTCCAAGTGGTGCTTCCTGGATAGCTGACCAACGACAGCAGCTCTTTTTATCCATCACAAAGTATTTTGAGATTGTAGAGATTAATGCTAGAGTTCTCAAAACTTTATTTTACAGCTGCAAAGCAAAAGTGTCTTTTAGAGAGGAGTGTCCTCTTACTGTAGAGTTGCTAAATAGAAAAAATGGTAATTTTTGCGATGAAAACTTGCTTTTGTAAAGCGGGAGAGTCATCTCACGGAAGTTCTATTGTATATATATTTTGTAGATGTAAACTTTTTTAAAATACAGTAGAACCTCCATGAGAAGACACTCTTGCTAGAATACATTTCTCTACAAAGGACAGTTTTCATCACCAAAATGATCATTTGTACTAATTAGCAACTTACTTGTAAAAGGAACACCTCTCTCTTAAGGACAATTTGGCTCTGCAACTAGGTGTTGTGAGAGGTTCTACTGTTAAATACTTTGTTGTTCAATTTTACCACTGAGCTATATGTATGCTGATTAGTTGATTATGGTAATGTGATAGTAGAAAACCAATCAGGGGACGAATAAAATGGATATCACAAAGACAATAAAGCTGAACTACACTGAATGCCACCCCCCTTCCCTAACACATAATTATAAAACTACAAGAGTTCACCAGCTCATTAATACTTCTTATTAAGACCATGACAAAACAAATGCCTATGATACAAGAAAATAAAACCTAATCCAAATAATTTGATAGTGTGTGATATTTAGGTAACAGCATTGTTACCATCATCAAACAATTTATTCTTTTTGACTGATGATGGTAACAATGCTGTTACCGAAACGTCACACACTATTAAATTATTTGGATTAGGTTTTATTTTCTTGTATCTATAATCCATTTTGTGCATTATCAAATGCCCATGCTAATTAAATAGTACCGATATACGTCTCTTACACATTTTCAACATTTAAACAAATAACTTTTAGGAAGAACATTTCAATGAAAAATTTAGAATGCCAAAACAATGTTAATATTATAATAACTCAAACGAGATAAGTTCCAGTTATTTATTGTTAAAAGGAGGTAACAAAACCACATCTAAATAAATATGTTTCCATAACAGCGCTGTTACAAAGACATGGTCTTGGTACTTTAAGGTCAGGAGAGGTTAATAAAGAGACAAGGTGTAGGATAACACCATAGAGAGATTTATGACAAGATAGTTAAGCCTACTTACTGATCTGCGAGGAGGAATTGGTACTGGAGGGGCAGGCCTCTTCTTTTTCTTCCACTCGGGGGTGTGGGACTTGACAGCAGGGGAGTCTTCAGGGGTCTGAGGTTTTATTGTAGGGGACTCTGATTTCATTGGAGGGGGCAGGGGAGCTCTCCTCTTCTTGAGGGTCCCTGGAGCTGAGGAGATGTTGCTACGGATGGATCCAGTAGGGCTGTTGACAGACAGGCCCTTGCTGAGTGGGGTCTTGGGGGGCTGTGGGGTGGAGGCCTGTTCCTCCTCCTCATCCGAGCCGAAGGGATTGAGACTCGAGTCATAGTCGTTGGTGGGTGCCTTGATTTTTGGCCGTTCTGGGGTACGGTGGACTGGTGGTGGAGCCGGCTGCTTGTTTCCTGTCTCTTCTTCCTCATCATCCCCGAATGGATTGAGCTCATCTGGATAGGATTCTTGTTTAGGCTCTGGCTGTTCTTTAATGGCTTCCTCCTCATCTTCGAATGGATTGAGGTCTTCAGGGTAGCTTTCTGATGGTTTTATCTCCTCTTTGGGTAAAGGGGGGGTAGGAGTCTCCTGGGGGGATTCCTTCTCTGCTGGGGGCTGCTGCTCTATCTCTGGGGTTGGATGGTCCCCACTGCTTGCTTTCTGCTCTGGACTTGCCGCAGTTTTGGCACTGTCTGTGGCTTTGGATTCTGAGGGGAGTGGAGGCACTTCAGTGGCTTGTGGGGTCTCTGCCAGCTTGTTGCTGAGTGGCCTGAGCTTCTCCTTTCTCAGCACGGACATGTCTGTGAGGGAGGTGTGGCGAAGAGGCAGAGGTTTGCTGGGGAGCTGGAGTGCCTGCTCCGTCTCTCTGGAGTCGCCCGCCACCAAGTGGCGCTCATCAGCCGAGCCTGATAGAGAGTTCTCGCTCTGAACCCGGTTGAGCTCTGGCCGGGGCTTCAGTTGGTAGGTGGGGGAGAAGATCAGAGGGATGTCAGCCATTGGCAGCTTCCTGGGGGACCGTGGTGGAGAGGCATCTTCCAGCCTTTCTGGGGAGGAGAGGGTGTCCTTGCGCTTCAGGGTTGTCTTGAGCCGAGGTGGCCTATATGGGTGGGAGTAGATCTCCCCATCCTTCACCTCTGGAGTCTGGTTGTCTGGACTGGCAATAGGAACTTCCACACTCTTAGACTTCTCCAGGGAGCCGAATCTGTTCTTGGTGAGCAGGAATGTGGGCTTGGATGGCAGCGGGGGCTTGGAGATGAGCTTGCTGAGCTCCACCTCATCTGAGGGTCTTCTCTCCTCCAGTTTGTCTTCCTCAGCTACTTCTCCGTTCTCTTCTTCTGCTGAGTGGGAATCCTTGATGACAGACTGGGCCAGCTCCAGCCCGGCAAGTGCAGACTTGGGAAGGTCCACATTGTCTTGACTGACCCGGGGAAGCCTGGGAGAGCTGTTAGACTTGGCATCCTGGCTAGCCGCACTCTCGAAGGACCGGGAGTCATCGTCGAGGGAGGAGAGGGAAGCTGAGGAGGAGGATGAGAGGCTAGGGGACCGTCGTGGGACAACCTTCTCATCCGCAGGGCAGACTACACATTCGTAGGTGCCAGGGACATCCCCTTCCACATAAGCTCCGGGCTGCAGCAGGGCCTGGCACCTATGGCAGCTGAAGCAGGTGCGGTGGTAGAGCTTGTTGTCCACAATTAACCGCTCCAGGATGAAGACACGGTTGCCGCAGGATTGGCAGGTCTGGTGGACTCTGGGGATCTCTGGGTTGGCTTGGTTGTACAGCTGCACAGACATCAAGCTCATGAACAGTAGCACTGTCCTACAATGTCAGCATAACTGGAAGTTGAAATATTCCACATTACTCTGCAATAAGTTAATTTAATTACATTCTAAAAACACCTAATAAAGAGCAAGTTTTTGAGTAAGATAACTCTTCACACACACACACAATGGGCATTCTTCAAATCATTAGTAAAGGAGATATACACTCATGGACAAAACTTAAGGAATTTGTACCTTTTAGAATGTATATCAGGATTCAGACAATAACTCTGAAATATATTTGATACACAATGACCTTTATTGAAGATACACGAGATAACCAAGTGTGAACATAATTGCCTCTGTCTCTGTAAAAAAATAGACAACCTGCGACATCAAAGACTTTTCACTTCCTTAAGTTTTGTCCATGAGTGTAAATAGATTTTGGCTTTTGACTGTTTTCCCTTTGCAGACTCTGCAGTGAATCTGTGTATAAGAAACTAAATGTTTTATAATTGTGGGTTTTGTGGCTGTAAATATGTTCTTCTAGTAAGTAATTGTAAACTACATAAATGTTCTCTGCAAGGATATCAGGTTTTGTGCTAAAATATGGTATAGCTACCTCATGAATTCTATCTATAATCTGAATTGTGTGTATCGTCGTTAGTAAAGTTTTTTTTTTTACTTTAAAACTTTACTTTAAAGTTTACTTTAATAATATGATCCATCAGCGCGCCATCTGTTATGAAAATTCAAAACTATTATAGACGCGTATGATTCTTTTTAAAATTAAACAATATCTACTGACCCCTTACTGCAATGGAAATTTTTTTTTTTCCATAATTTTTTCATTGCAGTAAGGGCAGTAGAAACTGTTTAAATTTCAAAAGAATCATACGCGTCTCTATAATAGTTTTGAATTTTCATAGTTAACTTTAGTTGAGTCTTGCTGTTGAGTTCTAAGTGCTATTGAGCCAAGCTGTCCCAACAAGAAGGAACAATCCCCATATCCAAATGGCAACCAGCATCATAAGGTAAGAATAAAACCCAAATTTTACCCTTTTTCCTGGGAGCTTGGGAGCCAGGTCAGGGGGTAGCTTGGGTAGGACTACAATAGGGGCAGGGGCTCCTGGAAACATCCAATATAGGCTCATTTTTGTTTCTATTGGAATACTTCTGTATATTTACATATCGGAATTGTGTGCATATTCAGAAAATTAAAATCCTCTGTGATATATTTAAATAATAAGCAAAACAGCTTCCGCAGGGTAAGTTCTTTGTTTTATTGTAATATAATCTCAAGCCTTGGAGAATACAATAAAGCTAAAATTCACCTTTGGAGGCTGTTTTGCTTATTATTTATATTGTGGGTATATGCAAATACAATGAAATTCTTTTCTGGGATAATGACCAAAAAAAAAGGTTTGCTAAAGTAGGATATATAGGAACTATATCTTCTAGCTCGAGGAGCATGAACTCATGGAATTCATGTAATCTTTACACAAGGGGATAAGAAACAACAACATATTTTCTTCTTCTTCTTCTTTCTTATCTCAAAGCCATGATAATCATGGTGGGTAGTTAGTGACTGCTTTTACTGTAAGCGCATCACATGTCTACACATGTGAAAAGTAGTTAGACTTTGCACTTACAAATGTGCCAGAGCCCCGTTTGGTTACTTGCAGTCGCTGGTGGGGTTGGACTTTTGCAAGAATCGGGGGACATTGGAACATTTTTTTTTTTTAAACAGAAAAAAAGTGCCCAATGCGGGAATCGAGCCCGGGTCGTAGTGGTCGAAAACCAAACGGTTTAACCAGCCTTCCACACCGACCCCCTTAGGAACTATATAAGATAAATGAACAATTTGAGGCCAGGACTGAGAAAACTGAGTGTAAATTAATATAAAGCAATAACTTGCCATGTATATAGAGGAAATGAGAACATTGAAGGCATAAATGTTTCTTTTACACATAAAACAAACTTCTACTGTCCTTACTGCAATGAATAATACCAACAGTGTAGGCCTACAGGATACTCTGTGGCTGACTAACGAGGCAATGGCATCTCCCTTTCCATGGAGAGTGGACAAGACACCACTACTAGAAGGAGAAGGAAGGGTTGGAATAGGATGCAATTTTATCAACACATGACATATCATAACTCCGCCTTTGCCGGTCCCAAGCCCGGATGAAAAGGAGGAGGGGGAGCAGTAACAAGCTCACTAAAAAAACTGGGCTCAGCTGGCCCGGCTGATAGTACCCTATAAGGGCTCCTGATCCAGGGATACAGGATGAGCAGCGTTTGTACTCCATGTTAGGAGCGGCTGCACATGGCGTCTGTTCTTCATGTCAGAGGTGGCCATTTCTTTTGGAGCTAAGTCGGCCTGCCACTGAGTAGTGCTCCCAGTCTTAATGACAAAGGCAGACGCATTTTACTTTACCTATCTCAAGCTTTACAAGTTTGATACCTTAGTGTGATTAGGTGGAGATAAGAAAGAAGAAGAAGAAGATGACATATCATCATGATTATTTTAACAACAATTAACTGCAGAATTCAGAATTGCAGCCATGATTGTTATTATTGTTATTGGGAGGATTTATGTGTGTGTAGCCTACACATATATATCAATGGTGAACTCTCCCAGCGGTTTCACCAATTTAATCTACCAGCATCATAAGGTAAGAATAAAAGAGCTCTAATACTGTATTGGATCATTCTGCTTATATATGCTACACTGAAGGGTGGAATATTAGAAGTAGTATTCAAGAAAACTATAGACATAACCTTTTAGAAGCCAGTAGAATTACAAATAAATATTTGCATTTGAGCAAAAAAATTAAGTGTAATAAGTAAGAGAACTTACTCTAATTGTGAGACAATTTTAAGAGGGAAATTTTTTTTTTAAATGGCCAGCCAACACTTTGGTGAACAACTCTCACAGTTCTTCCAGTAATAGCAGAGTCCAAACTGATTATACTTCCTTGGACACATACAAGAAAATAAGCCCTAATCCAAATAATTTAATAGTGTGTAATGTTTCGGCAACAGCATTGTCACCATCATCAGACAAAAGAATAAGATAATAATAAAATGTTATTCTTTTGTCTGATGATGGTGACAATGCTGTTGCCATAACGTCACACACTAATAAATTATTTGGATTAGGTCTTATTTTCTTGTATTATAATCTATAATCCAAATTGTGCTTTATTACTTCCTTGGATACATTAAAAATAAATGGCTAATAAACATTTGCTTTTCTCTTCTTTACCAAATAACTAAATCGATCAATCCAAGAAATTTCACATATAGGTAGCTGCAGATATAGTTATAGTATATAGGGTATTCAAAAGCATATGCATAGCCCCATAACAAGCTAATTTGCATATTTTTGAGTCCGAACATATAATGATGATAAATTATTGTATAATGAATTCCAACCACACTACTATTAAAAATAAAGAAGGCATTTCCTGACCACGAGCACATGTGCTTTTTAGATGGCAGAGCGCCATCTAGTGGAGCAAAAATAAACTAAACGTTTATTTAACTTGCTCCGTGATATTTGGCCAACCCAATTTCTTGATAAATCAAGAAAAGCCATCCACGAACACGTTTCGCGCTGTTGGCGCTCGTCAGCGTGGAGTCTATTAATAAGAGTAATAAAAAAAACTTTTATTTAATGAAACAATATTTGTGCAAACATTCATTCAGACTGAACATGGGTCATTCTCAGCTTCTAAATATACACTCATGGACAAAACTTAAGGAAGTTGTATCTTTTAGCATGTATATATTGGGATTGAGACAATAACTCTGAATGATATTACAGTGACCTTTATTGAAGATACACCAGATAACCAAGTGTGAACTGATTTGCCTCTGTCTCCTTCAATAAATAGATAATCAGTGACATCAAAGACTTTCCATTTCCTTGTCCACATGATGTGTATATATAATAGATCTCTAAATGTAAGCATGATAAAAAAAGACATGTCCTATCTGCTTAAATGAGCATCTAATGAGATGGCCTAACTCCAACTATCACAGAATAAATAACAACCAATGAATAATTTGATTTCTAAAGCCAGCGAATCAAATACTGTAGAACTACCTCCTTGTAAAGAACAACACCTAATTGCAAAGCCAAAGTGTCCTTTAGGGAGAGGTGTCCTCTTACTGGAGAGTTAATAAATTGTAAAAGTGTTAATTTTGCAAATAAAAAAAATGTCTTTGGTAGAGAGGTGTCCTCTAGCGTAAGTGTCCTTTCATGGAGGTTTTTCTGTACTAATGATGATAAGGCACAATTTGGATTATAGATTATAAACACAAGGTAATAAGATCAAATCCAAATAAATAAATAGTGTGTGACATTTCGGTAACAGCATTGTTACCAAAACGTTACACACTATTCATTAATTTGGATTTGGTCTTATTACCTTGTTTCTTGAAAATGAAGATACTTCGGCCAGTGAATCTTTTTATTACCTCGACGTTTCGACAAAAATCTTTTGTCCTCGTCAGGAGCAAACAAAAATTAAACATTCAGCAAGGCGTTAAAAATCTTTCTCTTATTACCTTGTGTTTACTGTACTAATGAATATCATTACTAATGAATTAAACAATAGTTATTTATTCTGATAGATGACACTCTGCCATCTTTAAATGTTCGCTTGCATTGTCAGGAGATATTCTTTTTGTTTCATCATTTTAAATGCCTTACTACTTTCTCCTCTATTTTATCTTCTTTTTTTTTATCATATAAAGGTAGGTATATATGTAAACTACAGGAAGGTCACTAGATGGGCTGTGAGGGATGTTCACTAACAGATCAAATTGAAGAATATGTGTTATACCATAAAGCAGTGATTCTCAACCTTTTTTTTGTTGCGGCATTATTTTAAAGATTTGAAAATTTGGCGGCACAATTTTAGAATTTCGCGGCACACTTTTGCTAACTTGAATGCAAGAAAATTCAAATTATGTATCAATATTTCTATGCAAAATATAAGTAATATACATCTCTAACATTCAATTTGCTAATTTCGTTATTTTAAAAAGTAAAAAAATGAAAAAGAAAAAAAGAAAAACCAATACAAACGTGAACATAATCATATGACTAAAATTCGGCGGCACATTTTTAGAATTTCGCGGCACACAAAATTACCGCGGCACATTGGTTGAGAATCACTGCCATAAAGATATACTAAACATTTTTTTTAATACAGTAATATAAATGTAAATAAGAATATTGCCATTTCAAAAAGGTAATTGTTATGCAAAAAGGGTTTAAGACAGAGAAATTTACAGTATATTCCTTAAATGTCTTCATCATAATTCTCTAAACATAACAAAGAGGGGGGGGGGGGATGTCTATAGAGTCACCAAAAGTCTACTCAATGGACATTAACAACAGCAACACACACAATGGGTATATGTAAATAGAATAATTGTTTATTTATTGGTTCAATACATTCATTCATTAGTACTCACTGATTAGGAAAACAAAGAAACAGGATATAGGAATGATAAAGCACAATTTGGATTATAGATTATAAACACAAGGTAATAAGACCAAATCCAAATAAATAAATAGTGTGTGACGTTTCGGTAACAGCGTTGTTACCATCTTCAGACAATACTTTGACAATTCAGACAATACTTATCATTCAGTACTTTTGTCTGAAGATGGTAACAATGCTGTTACCGAAACATCACACACTATTTATTTATTTGGATTTGGTCTTATTACCTTGAGGATATAGGCATGTAAGTTACATGTACACTCATGGACAAAACTTAAGGAAGTTGTAACTTTTACCATGTATATCGGGATTCAGACAATATCTCTGAAAGATACACTCATGGACAAAACTTAAGAAAGTTGTAACTTTTACCATGTATATCGGGATTCAGACAATATCTCTGAAAGATACACTCATGGACAAAACTTAAGGAAGTTGTAACTTTTACCATGTATATCGGGATTCAGACAATATCTCTGAAAGATACACTCATGGACAAAACTTAAGGAAGTTGTAACTTTTACCATGTATATCGGGATTCAGACAATATCTCTGAAAGATACACTCATGGACAAAACTTAAGGAAGTTGTAACTTTTACCATGTATATCGGGATTCAGACAATATCTCTGAAAGATACACTCATGGACAAAACTTAAGGAAGTTGTAACTTTTACCATGTATATCGGGATTCAGACAATATCTCTGAAAGATATACACTCATGGACAAAACTTAAGGAAGTTGTAACTTTTACCATGTATATCGGGATTCAGACAATATCTCTGAAAGATACACTCATGGACAAAACTTAAGGAAGTTGTAACTTTTACCATGTATATCGGGATTCAGACAATATCTCTGAAAGATACACTCATGGACAAAACTTAAGGAAGTTGTAACTTTTACCATGTATATCGGGATTCAGACAATATCTCTGAAAGATACACTCATGGACAAAACTTAAGGAAGTTGTACCTTTTAGCATGTATATCGGGATTCAGACAATAACTCTGAAAGATATTTGATACACAGTTATTGAAGACACATGAGATACTCAAGTGTGAACAAAATTGCCTCTGTCTTCTTAAAAAAAATAGATGACTGGCGATAACAAAGACTTTCCACTTTCTTAAATTTTGTCCATGAGTGTACTTTAAAATAATAACTATAAACTAGTGAACCCAGGTTTAAAACATCTGACAGTAATTGATAATCTAGGTAATTGGGACAGATCTTTTTTCATTGCCAGCAAGTTCCAATTCACAGAAGTTATAGAGTATGGTCAAACCTTTACAATACAATACTCTATTGACATCAATATAAAGTGGGTATGGAATGATATTGGATCAAATTAAAGTAAATAGTGCTTGTTTGGGGTATTTATTGAAAAAAATAGTTGAATTATAGTATAGTTAAACCTGTCTATAGTGCCCCCACTTGGGACTCAACAAAATAGGGTGCTATAGAGAGGGGGTGTTATAGACAGGTCACTTTTAATGTAAAATGTTTACATTTTAATGTTTAAAATCGGGTGCTATAGAGAGGAAGGCAATATTTAGAGGGGGCGCTATAGACAGGTTTAACTGTATATAAGTGCTGAATTAAGAATAGTTAAAGTAGGTAAATAGGTCAGGGTTTAGAAAAAAAAAGTGAATTCTAAAAAGAGTAAAAATTCCCAACAGAGATCCAGAAATAAATAAACAATCTAAGGAACTAAATGTTACTTACAGCACTCAGCATGGATTATCATAGACAGCTTAAATCTTGATTTTATCTTTTATCTTATCTCTTTTTTGGCCTGGTGAAAGGGATTCTCCTCCCTAAAAGCTTATTATTTTCAAGTAAAGAACATTTTTTGGGAAATATTTATTTTATTTACTTTTTTGTAGGGTTTGAATGTTAAAGTAAAAAGAGGTTATATTGTGTGTGTGTATATGTACCAAAAATGTGTCGTTTCTCTCTTTTCAAAAATGCATTGAATTATCACCCCAGTACAAAACCTAATGGTGGTGATGAGGTATAAGCCACAAACACAAGTTTTGGTAAATTCATTGTATATACAGTAGAACCTCCTTTTAGAGGACACCCCCGCTAGCAGACACCTTTCCACAAAGGACAGTTTTCATTTGAAAAATTACCATTTTTACTATTTAGCAAACTCCGCCATTGTCGGTCCCAAGCCCGGATGTAAAAGGAGGAGGGGGAGCAGTAACAAGCTCGTTAAAAAACCTGGGTTCAGTTGGCCCGACTGATAGCACCCTGTAAGGGCTCCTATTCTTGGGTTACAGGATATTCAGCAGCGTCTGTTCTCCATGTTAGGAGCGGCTGCACAGGGCGTCTGTTCCTCATGTTAGAGGCGGCCATTTAATACCAGGTCAAAGTCCAAGTTACACCTCTCTGTAGGTGACCTCGGGGAAATGTTGGATAAAACCAGCACTCTAACGTAACTGGCATATAACCTATATGGAGTCGTGCACAAGAGTTCTTGAGCTTCTTTACGAGCACGACCTCCAAGATCTTGTCTAATTTAGACTAAAAGGATAAGTAAAAAAAAAAACTATTTAGCAACTTCTTTGGTAAGAAGACCCCTCTCCCTAAAGGACACTTTGGCTCTTCAATTAGGTGTCCTTTACAGGGAGGTTCTACTGTATATAGGTACTCTTAAAAAAAAGCTTTCAAATATAGACCAGGGTTATTATAAAAATTCATCTCCTGATTAAGCAACTGAATGTTGATTTTAAAAAATAATAATTCTGGAGACTGGCTGATACCTTTCCATTACTTAACAAGAGGGGCTCTAACCATGCACAGGTTTCAGGCTGTGGGTCTTTATCAATATGCCTATGCATGTATAGTCATATGCATTATTTGACTCATCAAGGAGAGAGATTTAAAAATATTATATTGACCTCATACACAAGTCAATGGTAGTAGTATATAATAATTATAAAAAGAGGGATAGTCTCAAGGAGAGAGTCTAGAGAAACGTTTCATTTTTTAAATAAGTCTATCTCTAAAGTGATAAAGCACAATTTGGATTATAGATTATAAACACAAGGTAATAATAAGACCAAATCTAAATAAATAAATAGTGTGTGATGTTTCGGTAACAGCATTGTTATCATCTTCAGAACAAAGTGCTGATTCAAAAGTGCACATTCAGAACTTTTGTCTCAAGATGGTAACAACGCTGTTACCGAAACGTCACACACTATTTATTTATTTATTTGGTGTTATTACCTTGTGTTTATAAGTCTCTAAAGGTATGCAAATACACTGGCACCCATTTGAAATCTGGGCAATTGTGGATTACATTGATAAAAAGTGATATAAATGACAGGAAAAATTGACACCTTATTTTAGGAGTTGATTTTTAGCGGGAACCATTTGTTTTCCATTAGTTTTGCTTTGGCAACTTGATCCCTTCTCTAGTTCATTCACATCTTAATTTTTCAAGTCCCTAAATTCTATATGTGTGCTGAATATCCTATATTAACCTTTTAGATGCAGGAGGTGACAATAGTCACTTCGAAGATTTAGTCTGTAGGGTAACTGCGCCTTTGCCGGTCCCAAGCTCGGATGAAAAAGGAGGAGTGGGAGCAGTAACAAGCTCACTAAAAAACCTGGGTTCATCTGACCCGGCTGATAGTACCCTGTAAGGTCTCCTAATCCAGGGATACAGGATGAGAAGCGTTTGTACTCCATGTTAGGAGCAGCTGCACATGGCGTCTGTTCCTCATATCAGAGGCGGCCATTTCTTTTGGAGCTAAGTCGGCCTGCCACTGAGTAGTGCTCCCAGTCTTAATGACAAAGGCAGATGCATTCTACTTCACCCAGTGTGGAGATAAGAAAGAAGAAGAGTCTATAGGGCTGGGAAGTGACTTCAGTCCACGTGCTATAAAATTTTAATCCCTCAAGTTGCAGCAGTCAATGATAGTCACCCCATTAAAAAGATGACTTTTCTGACTCATTTCCATGATGGCCGACCTCTGTAATAGAATTGGTACTATACTCATGGACAAAACTTAAGGAAGTGGAAAGACTTTGATGTCACCAGTAATCTATTTTTTTTTGAAGGGGACAGAGACAATTTTGTTCACACTTAGTTATCTTGTGTGTCTTCAATAAAGGTCACTGTAATATCTTTCAGAGTTATTGTCTGAATCCCGATATACATGCTAAAAGGTACAACTTTCTTAAGTTTTGTCCATGAGTGTATCTTTCAGAGTTATTGTCTGAATCCTGATATACATGATAAAAGGTAAACTTTCTTAAGTTTTGTCCATGAGCGTATATGAAAACAAACAAGATAAAAAAAATTCAAATAATTATTTTATACATGGCATTTCACAAGTAGTATTGGTAACCATAAACATGTAGGATGGTTGTTGATGTGAAGTGCTGGTGTGGCTTGTGGAAAGGCTGCTGATAAAATTATAATTAAAATTAATTTATTTAAAGCCAGAAATATAGAAATAGAAAAGAAGCAACGGCTGAAATAACGGCCGCCGGAGTTAACCCTACATGTTTACCGCAAGTCCAGCGTCTCTGATGACGTCCCACGCGCATGCGTGGTCAAGTTGACGCCCGCGCATGCGTAGTGAAATGTTCTCCCAACACGTGCTCGCCAAGCTTCTGCCCGTATGTGTTTTGAAGCTTTGTCCCACTTCGCTGAAGCAAAGTGCGGTCGCCACACTACTCCCCCTCCAGTAGGATCCTTGAAGATCCTATGTAGTCGTAGAGGGAACTCCTGGTAGGGTGCCTTGTTGGGTTGGGATCTGGTCTTGGGGGCTTGAGGGAGGCACCTGTCCTTTTCAAATGTTGTCCGGATGTAATGGGTGGCGACCATCTTGTTAGCTTGCAGGGACACGATGGGTTGCTCAGCGATGGGTGTAGTCGCCGCGAGTACCGGTGGAGCTATTGGTATTGGGGAAGTAGTGACTCTTGATTCAATGGGAGGTGATGACTGTTGGAGAGAGTTTTGAGGTTTGAGAAGTTGTGGTACCGAAGTTTGGGCGGGCTGCAAGTGGAGAGGAGTCGTTGCAGCAGCGTTATTGGTTTCTACTAGGGAGAGTAGATGTTTCTGCTCGCCGGATGGAGGCGAGGGCTCTTCGTGAGACGGCGGCTGCTGGGGCAAGGGCTCTTCATGAGACGGCGGCTGCTGGGGCAAGGGCTCTTCATGAGACGGCGGTTGTTGGGGCAAGGGCTCTTCATGAGACGGCGGTTGTTGGGGCAAGGGCTCTTCATGAGACGGCGGCTGTTGGGGCAAGGGCTCTTCGTGAGACGGCGGTTGCTGAGGCAAGGGATTGTCACTGTGCACTGGGGTGGAGAAAACAGTTTCAGGGGGGCACGAGATGGTGTTTGAAGGAGGGTTGGAGCAGAACGATGAGGAGTCCAGGGATGAAGAGTCACTCAGAGAGCAGGAGAGAGAAGGAAAGTTGGAGCTTGAGTTGGTGTCTTCAACGTTATGGACTGTAGTCACCGGGGCAGTTGTTGTGACATTCATGTCACGGGGAAAAGCCGTCTGCTCCAGGTGTTGGAGGCTATTGGAGGTGGGAGTACAGGGATCACAGTGCTGAGATGGAGGTGGCTTGGACAATTCAACCAGGATAATCGAGGGTCTCTGATCAGCAATGGGCTTAGTTTCTGAGACTTGAGCTGTTCTTACCTGGCGTGACCGGCCAAATCGCAGGAGAAGTCGTTCTTTGAGCGCCGCATATTTTCCTGAAACTGGTGGGTTCTCTACAATGTCGAAGACGCAGATGAGAGCCAGTTCATCCAAATTAACGATTATTGTGTTATACTTGAAATCGTCGTCGCTGGCGATGTTTGCAAAATTTAAGGCAGCTTCCAGTTGGTTGAGCCACAATGGAATGTCTTTGGGCAAGAAGGGTGGAGCTCGAAAAATCAATTTTGATATTTGAGATGGGGTGAGTTCCATCGTGAAAGTTTGAGATTCCAAGATTTGCCCTTGACGTTGGCCGCTAATTCTTCATTCGAGTCGTCCGGCTCACCAATTTGTAGGATGGTTGTTGATGTGAAGTGCTGGTGTGGCTTGTGGAAAGGCTGCTGATAAAATTATAATTAAAATTAATTTATTTAAAGCCAGAAATATAGAAATAGAAAAGAAGCAACGGCTGAAATAACGGCCGCCGGAGTTAACCCTACATGTTTACCGCAAGTCCAGCGTCTCTGATGACGTCCCACGCGCATGCGTGGTCAAGTTGACGCCCGCGCATGCGTAGTGAAATGTTCTCCCAACACGTGCTCGCCAAGCTTCTGCCCGTATGTGTTTTGAAGCTTTGTCCCACTTCGCTGAAGCAAAGTGCGGTCGCCACAAACATAAGGTAATAAGACCAAATCCAAATAAATAAATAGTGTGTGACGTTTCGGTAACAGCATTATTACCATCTTCAGACATTCAGTACTTTTGTCTGAAAATGGTAACAACGCTGTCACACATTATTTATTTATTTGGTCTTATTACCTTGTGTTTATAATCTATAATCCAAATTGTGCCTTATCATATTGGTAACCATGTTATTTTTATATAGAGTGATAATAATATATCATGACCCAATTAAACACACATGTACAGTAACTTTTTTCCGGGAATTGACAGTGTTATAAATGGTCGATTTTTGATAGCCACATCCTGGAATCGAGTCCCACTTATTATTAAAATAAAAGCTTAATTGTATGTGCTTTAAACAAAAAAAAAATTTACATTTCCTTCTTGTAACACACATTTCCATATCTCCCTCTAGTGCCACATTTACATATCTCCCTTATCAACTCCCTGAAGGATAAAATGCAACTTTTTAAACCATCAGTATATTCACTATACTTCACAATTTTTTTTTTTTTTTGCTTATCCCTAGTACACGTGGTACAGGCCATGATAATCATGGTGGGTAGTTAGCGACTGCTTTTTACTGTAAGCGCACCACATGTCTACACATGTGAAAGCAGTTCGACTTTGCACTTACAAATGTGCCAGAGCCCCCGTTTGGTTACTTGCACTCGCTGGTGGGGTTGGACTTTTGCAAGAATCGGGGGGCCATTGGAGCATTTTTTTTTTTTTTTTAAACAGAAAAAAGGTGTCCAATGCGGGGATCGAACCCGGGTCGTAGTGGTCGTAAACCAAACGGTTTAACCAGCCTTCCACCGACCCCCATACTTCACAATGGCCATGTGAAGTATCCACACAATTTTGAACTCAGTGGTTTCCAATTAGTCAAAGATGAATCCAGCACAAGTTGATTAAACCTTGCTGGACCAATTCCAGTGAGATCAACTCAGGAAGAATCTGTCACCAACTTAGTTTCCTTTATGAATAGGACATATAAGGATTCTGTTGCTCAAGATGAGAGTTATGCAAATATTAAACTCAAGATAGGATGACACATAATGTCCTTCATTACTCCCCGCTTCAAGTGGAAAGGCAAAAATCAACATAAGAAGTCAAAGATGTACCAGCTTTACTCAGATTTATTGGCCAACGAGAAC